>JARHVA010006595.1:742500-750000 GCA_037957365.1 Torreya grandis | reverse complement strand
TAGACATTTTAATGGAAATAGTCCACTTTTAGGTGTAATTAGCCTTATCCTAGCTTATCTGCATTCATCAAGTCATTATCTATCTTTTGCTTCATTTTTTGCTTAGTTTATTTTCTAAGTCAACTTTTCCTTACATTTATTCTTGCCTTAGCAATTTATTGCTTTGGATTATTTAGTCAATTTTTGCCTTAGCCTATTTATGATTTTGAAAGTTGGATGAATGATTCTGTGTGACATCATTATGATGGTTCATGGAGTTAGTGGGGTAGTTAATCCCTTAATGACTTCAGGGTTCCATAATGTTTCCAAGTGGAGACATATGGGGGACTCAAAACCTTGGGAGGATTTTGTAGGTTTGAGGGATTTAGAGTCCCAACATAACACAAAGTGGAAATATTATAGGGACTCATAACCTTAGGGGATTATGAGGACCTGATGAATCCCTTAATGCCTATTATGGCTAGGGACCCATGATGCTGATAAGTGGAAGCATCTTGGTACTTAAAAGCTTAGAGGGCTTAGATGTTTGAATAGGGCCTAAACCCCTTAATGCTTCTAGGGGCTTGAGGACTTGAGATGCTACTAAGTGGTATCATCTTAGTTTTGGATTCCCATAGGGCATTGATGTTATAATCGATTTTGAGGGCCCATGAACTTGCCATATGGCATGACCATGACCCATGATGATTTTAGGCATGAAATGACCTGAAGGAGCCATGTGGCACCTGACTATGTTAGTGATGGATGAATGTTAAAATTTATGGCCAAATTAACATTTTTTCATGATAACCATGAGTTTGTGCTAGTAGATGAATTCTATATCACTCATGTTAAACTTGAAGGCTCTTCAACCTCTTGTCTAGTAATACATGACTGGAAAATAATTCCTTATTAGTTGTTGAGAAAATCAAATATGTACTAATTTATACACACACACATATAAATACATACTTATGATTATAGGGTTTGGTTTCTCATGAGATGGTGATATTAATGTCTGTTTAAGTGGAAGAAATAGGCATGACAATTTTTGGTATCATTGCCTGGGTTACCACACTAGGAGCTTTGGGTATTTATTTTTTACATTGTGGTTTTATAGCTTCCACATGATATTTTAAAAATCATATGGTTATTATTTAGGATGAGGAGAGGATGTTGACCATTTCAAGATTATGGTCATAATGGTGAGCATGAGCCTCCTATTCAACTAGATCTTCATGGTATAGGACCCTAATTTATTTTGGCCATGTAAAAAAGGTGTGATATTCTACATGAGAGATTGACACCAATACAAAATGAGGTTTGAGAGGAACTCTCTATAGAATTATTAGGATGAGAAAAGATAAATTGAGAGAGAGAGGTCTTGTAGTCCCTTCATTAGCATTAAAAAGGTGATAGAGGTGAGATGCATCATCAAGGTGAGCACTAATAAAGGTGAGACTTATACCACCCTCTTAGGCCTACACCTATATGTCTAGTTAAAGACTTCATCATCCCACTTTTTATTGTAATTAGGAGGTATTTGAATTAGAGGATTGGTTAGCCAATATGTGAAGATGTTTTACATTGTATGACTGTGATACCAATGGGAAGGCTCATTTAGGAACCCACATACTAAGATAGATAGTTAATATGTGGTGGGAAGGAGAGGAGCAAAATATCCATTTTACACTTTCTTCCTTCACTTTGGAACTATTTAAGGAGTGTTTTAAACCATGCTACTTATCCCATCATTATGTTTAGAAGAATTTAGATGAGTTTCATGATCTACAGTAGGGAAATAACAAAGTGGCACAATATGAGTGTCATTTTCTTAACTTGATCAAATATGTATAGGTATAAATAGATGAGACTATCAAGGTAAATAAGTTCATTAGAGGCCTAAATTTGGAGTTGGTTGGTGCATATGCATTATAGATCCCAAAAACTTAACATCCATAATAAAAAAGGCCTACATGGATAAGGAGTCTTGAGGAAAGACTCAGGATGCCTAATAGAATATTTGAGGTAAGATGAAATCATAATGTGACTCAAGGTCCTAGGGTGCATAACATATACTTAGGGGAGGTTGAAGGATAGCCAAATCATTTTATAAACCCCCTTAGTAGTAATAATAATAAGAGAGTAATTATTATGGTCATTACTAGAATAGAGACTGGTATCATAGATACCACCAAGGATGAATTGATGTTAGACCTCAAGACCACTAGTAAACTATACCTGCATGGTCACATTAGTTGATATAGGTGAAACCATCTAGGTTGATAGCATCAGTCGATCAAAGATTATTTATAATCCCATTGGGGTCAAACTAATATAAAGGTGTGTGTTTTACATGTGGATCCCATAATCACTGTGGACATGATGTCCCTCTAAGACCATTAGCTGCCAATAGGTAGAAGACTTTGATGTCAAAGAAAATAGTGGGTGATGTGGGTTGAGGACATAGGATCTATATAATGATGGATGACTACCAAACTAAGTACTAAGTAATGGTCATTAAGACCATAAGTATGATTGATAGAGTTTCTATCACAATATTATTTGACTTTGGAGCTTTAGACTCCTTTATTTCTCCTTCTATTATGTATTGTTATGTGATGGTAGATACTAAGTAGTTAAAGAGTTGGTTATTAGAGTTGGCCATAGGGGCCAAGAGGTCTATCAACTCCTTAGTGAGAATTTTTGTTCTAGACCTTAGTGTCTTTTCCACCATGGTGGATTTATGTACTATACCCTTTGGCACCTACAAGATTGTCTTGGGAATGAATTGGATAATGGATTATAAATCCAAGTTGGATCACCATGAAAAGGTTATTTATTGTTTTAATGACCTTGGGATTCTTAGGGTGATATCTAGGGTCAAGAGACCCATTTCCCTTTGCATGATTTATGCATTAAAACTCAAGTAGAGCATATAAAATGGTTGTTATATGTTTGCTATCATGGTGAGTGATTAGTTAGAGGAATTAGAGAAGGATTATTAGGATGACCATCCCATTATTTAATATTTTCTTGATGTGTTTCTAGATGAGTTGCCCAGTATGCCCCCTCTAAGAGACATTGACTTCCAGATTAACTTGGTACCAGGAACTAAATCCATCTCAAAATCACCATATCAAATGAATACATAAAAGTTGTGTGAACTCAATATTTATCTTGAGAAATATTTTGATAAGGGATTAATTCATCCTAGTGTGTCCCCATGGGGAACACTAGTCATCTTCATGAATAAGAAGGATGGATCCATTCATTTTTGCATTGATTATTACCAGTTAAATAAGGTAAAAATTAAGAATTGATATCTCTTATCTAGGATTGATGATTTGTTTGATCAAATGTAGGATCTAGGGTATTATCCAAGATAGGCTCAAAATATAGATACAATTAGCTATGTATTCTAGATGCAAATATTCAAAAACTAGGTTCTAAATGTGATATGGGCATTATGAGTTTATAATTGTGACATTTAGTTTGACTAATGACCCAACAGTGTTGATGAGCCTCATGAATAGAGTGTTTTGCACTTATATGGACTATTTTGTGTTGATATTTCTTGATGAAATCCTCATCTATTTACAAAATGAGGAATAACATGAAGACCATTTAAGACAAGTCCTATAGGTTTTATGGGAGAATCAGTTGTTTGATAACTTGGATAAGTATGATTTTATACAATCATAGGTGTAATATCTCAGACACATCATCTTAGGGGAATATATTTTAGTGTAAAATTTTAATATTCATGCCATTATGTAATTTCTAATGCCCACAAATGTTATGGAGGTTCATAGATTCATGGGTTTGGAGGGATATTATCATTGTTTCTTGGAGAACTTTTATCACATTGTGAATCTAATTAATTCACTTCATTGGAAGAGAAATAAGTTTGTATGGTCAATATAGTGTGATGAAGCCTTTCAGTTGCTAAAGGAGTGACTCACTAGTGCTCTTATTTTTATTGTACCTAATCCTATAGGGGAGTTCTTCATTTGCACTAATGCATCAAAGGTAGGATTAAGATCTACACTCATGAAAAAGGGCATAGTCATAGCATATGAGTCTCAAAAACTCAAATACTATGAGTTAAAATAATATATGTATGATAAATAGTTTGTATATATCATACATGCTTGTCTAAGATGGTGGTACTTATTTCTTGGTTTCCACTTTATTTTAAAAATAGACCACTTGAGTTTACATCACCTATTCAATCAACCTAGCCTCAATACTTCTTAAAGGTATTAGATGGAACTGCTATATGAATATGATTGTGATATTATGTATATCAAATGGAAATAAAACATGGTTTTTTATACCTTGAATATGAGGCATCATGAGTTAGCAATAATGAAATTACATACTAACTAATAAATTCATATTTTGGATTATCTTCTTGAGGATGACCTCCATAAGGAAGTACAATAAGTGTTAAATTTTAGTTTGAATCTAAGAGGTAGATTAGAAGGATATTCTCTTGAGATAAATGGATTTTTATTCCATAAAGGAATTATCTATGTTTCTATAGTGCGTGGATTGCATGAGATGATTTTTTTGAGTCACATAGATCTCCTTACCAAACACACTCTATGGTTAAGAAGATGCATGTAGAGTTAAGGAAATTATATTATTTGGGATTTTTTGAGGCATGGAATTATTAATTTTTTAGCTTGTTTCCTAGAATTATAGAGGGTCAAGGTCAACCATCAACATCTAGTAGAAGTTTTATATCCTCACGAGATCCCATAATGGAAATGGGATACTATATCTATGTATTTTACTATAGTTTGCCTACCTCATCATATCATTATGATGTGATCATGGTCACTGTGGATAAGTTAACCAAAGTATCTCACTTTTATCCAATGAAGACTATTTACAATACCACTTCAATGGCAAGAATGATCTTGGATGAAATTATTTGATTGTACATGACTCCTTGTAAGATTATCTCAAATAGAGATCTAGTTTACACTTCACACTTCTAGACATATTTCAAAAGGCATTGGGCACATAGCTCAATTTTAGTACTTCTTATCATCCTAAGATATATGGATAAATTTAAATATTCAACAAGGTCCTTGAGGACATGATTTACATGTATGTTATGGACCAATAGTCCCATTGGGAGAATTATTTATATCTTATTGAATTTGCCTATACAAACATCTATCATAGTTCAATCAAGATGGCACCATTCCAAGATTTTTATGGTGGACCATGTAGAACCCCAATGATTTGGGGTCAATTTTTAAGATATAGTTGTGATTTATCTTTCTATGTTAGAGGACACAAAACAACAAGTCATTTAGATTTGGTAATACCTAGAGATTGTTAAATATCAGTAAAAAAGTATGCTAATGTAAAGAGTATTGATAAATAATTCAATGTTGGTGATAAGGTATTATTATGAGTGATATCCAAAAAGATCCTTATTTATTATGTAAATGGTTCAAAGTTGGCACCTCATTTTATTGGGCCATTCAAGATATTGGAGATCATTGGCCCAATAGCTTATTAACTAGCCTTACCACCAAGTCTATCTAAAGTTCACAATGTATTTCATGTCTTAGTTTTGTATCAATATGTACTTGATTTTATTCATGTATTGGATTGGTTTCCTTATAGGTCAAGAACAATGGATCTTTAGTTTTGGATCTCATGGGGATTACAACTTATAGGATGCTGGCCCTTTGAGGTAGAGACCTAGATGAGGTCAAGGTCTAGTGGGATAAATGTGATGAATCAATAACTACTTGGGAATATGAATCACCATTGAGGGTTTAGTATCCTCACCTATTTTAGTGACTTATAAGAGGAATTATTCATAAGGGAGGGGCATGCAAGGCCCCTATTTTGTGTAATTATCATCTTTAACATTTGATGACTATGAGTTTCTTACTATTCAAAATTTAAGTGTCAGTTTATATTATTAGCCACATCTAGATGAGGCATGCAAGGATTTTATGGATACTTATCATGTGCTGAGACCATGATAAAAACATATTATCAATCATGTCTTAATTTATTACTTATAAAATTAAAATGGTTGTATTTCCTTATATGTGATATTGTAATTAAGAATCTGGGTATGTCCATGTGATATGTTGATTAAATGATGTTTGAATCATTGATCATAATCTTGTATATTGGAAAATACATGTGTAAAAGGCTATATGAATCTATATATGTGAAGGTTTGTATTCCTTGATATGTCAGATACTTATAATGGGATGAGTGTCCCATTTGATTAAATTATGTAACTTCAAATATTAAGTTAGAGGAATTTGATGTGTGCATCAAGTGTGAAAGAACATGAAACATATAATGAAGTAAAAATAATATGTCAAGCATGGTTACATCACTAAACACCTTACTACATACTTTAAAAACTTCTTGAACCCATCCTATTGGTTAATTATCTATGTCATTCACCCTCTCTTTCAAACTTAACATGTCACTAAGGTAAGTAAATTTTAAGTTTGGTTTTTGAAACTTATTATCTCTTTACCTTAAGATCATTTAGCTTGAGTAGACCAAAATTTAGAATGTCTAGTGGAAAAGATCTTTACCTTTCCATTAATTACATGTCTCTTGAGATGAGAAAAAGGTGATTTAGTCTAGGAAACAATAGTAGAAGTTTGCAGAGTTACCATGCACCATTATGGATGTGGAAAATATTTTCCCTTAATGAGGCATGGGCTGGTTAATGGAAGTAGTTGGTTGAATATAGGACATCTATATGTATAAGTTGATCTCTCCATTGAGAAAAATGTTTTGGATACTTTTGGAATTTTTGGCCAATTTAAAAAAGAATAGATGATGTAAAGGAGATAAATAGGAAGAAGGCAAGTGAGTAGAAAGAGCTAGTTAGGAGAGTCGAGCCTTTAGAATACTAGAGCATATCACCCTAGAGGTATTGGAGTCAATAGATTGGATTGTAGGTACTTGATTATAGTTTATTTAATTTGGATGAAATTGGTTTAGTTTTTATTTGATTGATCTATTATTCTATGATGAATAAGATCACTTTGTTTATTCTATTTATTTTCTTATCTTTTACATGGATGTGCAATTGCCACCATGTAGTTGTTTTCCACTTGAGGGCCTTTGGAGATAATTGTATTCCTATTTGTTTGACTAAAATATTATAGCTTCCTTGAGGGAATGTGTTATGGATGTGATAATATGAAGTGATCTTCTATGAGTAATATCTCTCATGGTGGTAGATTTTTAAGCCCTCCCATCCTAGGCATGGTGGTACATTACTTAATCCTCCCATGAAGGTCATGGTGGTAGGTTGTTAAGTCATCTCATGCTGGGCATGGTGGTAGAATATTTGACCATGTCATGACTATTAGATGGATGAAACTAAGTGAAGTATCCTTCTATTATCCATTCTAACAACAAGCCTATGTTATGATGTGATAGCTTGATTCTTGGTTTTATTTATGAAATTCTTATGTTCATTTGAGATCTCATTTTAATACTTATATGATT
>JARHVA010006595.1:732500-737500 GCA_037957365.1 Torreya grandis | reverse complement strand
CAAAATACATTTGTAGGGGAAAACTATCATCTCATTTAGCTTGTTTGTTCATTAATTATTATCAGTTGAATAAGGTAACAATTAATAATCACTATCCCTTACCTAAGATTAATGATTTATTTGATCAAATGTTAAGATATAGGGTGTTATATAAGATATATTTTAAATCTAGATACCATAAATTGTGTATTATAGAGGCAAATATTCACAAACTAAGTTTTGAACATGATATGGGCATTGTGAATTTACAGTTGTGCTATTTGGTTTGACTAACGACCCAAGAGCTTTCATGAGACTCATGAACAAAGTGTTTTATACTTACATGGACCATTTTGTGTTGATATTTCTTGACAAAAACTTTATCTATTCATAAAATGATGAAGAGCATGAAGACCATTTAAGACAAGTCCTATAGGTTTTACATGAGAATCAGTTGTTTGAAAAGTTAGATAAGTGTGATTTTACAGAATCATAGGTGCAATACCTCAAGCAAATCATCTGAGGAGAAGGTATTTTAGTGTAAACATATATATTCATGCCATTATAGAATGTCCAATGCCCACAAACATTGTGGAGGTTCATAGATTTATGGGTTTGGTAACTTATTATGGACACTTTATGGAGAACTTTTCTCACATTATGAATCTAATTACTTCACTTCAAAGGAAGAGAAAGAAGTTTGTATTGTTATAAGAGTGTGAGGAAACATTACAATTACTAAAAGAGTGACTCACTAGTGCTCTTATTTTGGTTGTACCTAATCCTACAAGGTATTTCTTCATTTTCACTAATGCATCAAAGGCATGATTAGGATCTATACTCATGAAAAGGGCATAGTCATAGCATATGAGTCTCAAAAACTCAAATACTATGAATTGAAATAACCCATGCATGATATGAATTTTATAGTTATCTTAAATGATTGTTTGAGATGATGGTACTTCTTACTTGGTTTCCACTTTGTTTTAAAAATAGATCACTTGAGTTTAATCACCTATTTAATTAGCCTAACCTCAATGCTTATCAAAGGTATTAGATGGAACTACTATGTGAATATGATTGTGATATTGTGTATATAAAATGGAAATAAAACATGGTTGTTGATACCTTGAGTATGAGGTATCATGAGTTAGCAATAATGAGATTATTTACTAGCTTATGAAGTTAGATTTTTGAGAATCTTCCTGAGGATGACCTCTACAAGGAAGTGCAACAAGTGTTGGATTGTAGTTTGAATATAAGAGCTAAATTAGAATGTTATTATCTTGAAACAAATGGAATTTTGTGCCATAAAGGGATTATCTGTGTTTCTATAGTGTGTGGCTTGCATGAGCTGATTTTTTCCAAGTCACATAAAGCTTCTTACCAAGCACACTCTGGGGCTAGGAAGATGCATGCAAAGTTAAGGAAATTATATCATTGGGTTGGTATGAGGCATGCTATTTCTAATTTTGTAGCTTGTTTCTTATAATTATAGAGGGTCAAGGGAAACCATCAACATCTAGTAGGATTTTTATATCCTCATGAGATCCCATAATGGAAATGGGATATTATATCTATGGATTTTATTATAGATTTTCCTACATCATCATATCATCATGATGTGATCATGGTTACTAAGGATAAATTAACCAAAGTATATAAATTTTATCTAATGAAGAACACTTACAATGCCACTTCAATGGTGAGAAATTCTTGGATGAAATCATTTGATTGCACATGATTCCCCATATGTTTATCTTAGATAGAGATCCAATTTACACTTCACACTTATAGACATATTTACAAAAGGCATTGGGCACACAACTCAATTTTAGTAATTCTTACCATCCTAATATGGATAGACTAAAAGATCTAATTAGGTCTTTGAGGACATGATTTACATGTATTTTATGTAACAATAATCCCATTGGGAGAATTATTTGTATCTTATTGAATTTGCCTACACCAACATCTATCATAGTTTAATCAATATGGTACCATTTCAAAATTTATATGGTGGAGCATGTATAACCCCACTGATTTGGGATCAATTTTGAGGATAAAGTTGTGATTGGTCCTGCTATGTTAGAGGACATAAAAATAACAAGTCATTAAGATTCGATAACACCTAGAGACTACTAGGGAATGATAAAAAAAGTATGTTGATGTAAAGAGTATTGATAAATAATTTAATGTTGGTGACAAGTTATTCTTGTGAGTGAGACCCAACATGATCCCTATCTATTATGGAAATGGTGTAAAGTTAGCACCTCATTTTTTTGGCCATTTGAGATCTTGGAAATCATTGGCCTAGTAGCTTATCAACTATCCTTACCACCTAGTCTATCTCATGTTTATAATGTATTTCATGTATTAGTTTTGCATCAATATGTACTTGACATTATTCATGTATTAGATTGGTGGCCTTATAGGTCAAGACCAATGAAGATTTATTTTTGGATCTCATGAGGATTACAACTTGTAAGATGCTGGACCTTCGAGGTAGAGATCTATACTAGGCCAAGGTCTAGTGGGACAAATATGATGAATCAATAACTACTTGGTAATATGAAGCACCATTGAGGTTTTAGTATCCTCACCTCTTTTAGTGACTTCCAGGGGGAAGTTTACATAAGGGGAGGGGCATGTAAGGCTCATATTTTATGCAAATCTCCTCTTTAACATATGATGACTATGAGTTTATTATTATTCAAAATTTGACTATGTATTTATGTTATTAGCCACATATAGCTGAGTTATGCAAGGATTTTATGGAGACTTATCATGTTTTGAGACCATGATAAAGACCTATTATCAATCATGTAATAATTGCTTATGAAATTAAAATGCTTGCATTTTCTTGTATGTGATATTTTAATTAAGAATTTGATTATGTCCATGTGATATGTTGATTAAATGATTATTGAATCATTGCTCATAAGCTTGTATATTTGAAAATACATGTGTATAAGAATATATGAATCTATATATGTGAAGGTTTGTATTCCTTAATATGTTATATACTTATAGTGGACTGAGTGTCTCATTTGATTAAATTATGTAACTTCTACTATTAAGTTAGAGGAATTTGATGTGTGCATCAAGTGTATAAGAATAGGGAATGTCTAATGAAGTAAAAATACTATACCAAACATGGTCACATCACTAAACACCTTAATATAGACCTTAAAAAATTCTTGAAAATTTCTTATTTGTTAATTTTTTTAGATGTTATTCACCCTCTCTTTCAACCTTAGAATGTCATATAGGTAAGTAAATTTTAAGTTTGGTTTCTAAAACTTATTATCTCTTCACCTTAAGATATTTTAGCTTGATTAGACCAATGTCTACAATGTCTAGTGGATAATTGATAGACCTTTACATTAAGTACATGTATCTTGAGTTAAATAAAAGGTAAGTTTGTCTAGGAAACAATAAAATAAGTATATAAAGCTACCATGCACCATTATAGATGTGTAAAAGATAATCCTTTAATGAGGCATGGGCTAGTTAATGGAAGTGGTTGGTTGATTCTAGGACATATATATGTATAAGTTTATCTCTCCATTGAGAAAAATGTTTTGGAGACTTTTGGAATTTTTGGTGAATTCAAAAAGGAATAGACTATGTAATGGAGAGAAAGAGGAGGAAGGGAAGTGAGTAAGAAAAGCTATTTAGGAGAGTCGAGCCTTTATATTACTAGAGGATAATACCCTAGAGGTCTTGGAATTAATATATTGTCTTGTAAATACTTGTTTATAGTTTATTTTCTTTGGATGAAATCAATTCTATTTTTATTTGATTATTTTATTGTTCTATGCTGAATAAGACCACTTGGTTTATTCTATTTATTTTCTTATCTTTTACATCAATGTACGTTGGCCACCATGTAGTTATTTTCCACTTAAGGGCTTTTAGAGATACTTGTATTCCTATTTATTTGACTATAATATTGTAGCTTCCTTGAGGCAATGTGTTATGGATGTAGTGATAATATGAAGTGATTTTCTATGAGTAATATCTCTCATGATGGTAGATTGTTAAGCCCTCCCATCTTGGGCATGGTGGTAGATTGCTTAACCCTCCCATGAAGGTCATGGTGGTAGATTGTTAAGCCCTATCATGTTGGGCATGGTGGTAGACTACTTGACCCTCCCATGATTACTATATGGAAGTAACTAAGTGAAGTATCCTTATGTTATCCATTATAACAATAAACCTATGTTATTATGTGATTGATTGATTCTTGGCTTTATTTATGAAATGCTTATCTTCATTTGAGATCTCATTTTAATGCTTATCTGATTTGTATTTGGGATTAGGAGTCTCATTAGGTAAGAACTAGGAATAGGGATATAGGTTTATACATGGTCATTCCCTTATGTTATGGCACCCTTACTTTAGATAAACCTAATTGCTTTTACCATGATGTAAACATGCTCAGAGTTGGAAGTCTCAATTTTGGGGGTGCCTAGAGAAATAAATTAATGATGCCAAAAGGTTGGGAGGTGAACCCTCCTTAAAATGGCTTGTATTTGTAGTAGAGAAGACAAGGACCTTGGTTGAAGACTAATTATTCTTTCATTATTAAATCAGGTCTAAAACTATGCCTCATGATCATGTAATAGATGGATGAAATCTCATGCATTGAAAATTTTAATAGTAGCTAGTCTACTTGTAATAATATTATGAAAGATAGTCTTTTGTGTAATAACCCAAATATGGCCTAAAAGTTATGTTATTTACCTATTGAAACCTTTTTACAAACTGAAATGTAACTAGCTAGTATATATACTCTGAAAATAAATCCTTTTTTTAAGGGATTCATTATGTAAGGGAAGATCCTTAGGATGTAAGTATTTTATGATGGAATGATAACATGATTCACTTGCATAAATATTGGTTATAATCAAGATATTAAATATACATTATGTCTCTGATTATATTATTTTGTGATCTATCTTAATGGATTAATCCCAATAATGTTTGATAGGAACTTAAATAAAATGATTGGGTGA
>JARHVA010006595.1:682500-727500 GCA_037957365.1 Torreya grandis | reverse complement strand
AGACCTAATACCTATTAATTTGGGCTATGAATACTGAATTAAATAATTAGACAAAATTTTATCCATTTAAAAATTATTTTTATCATTTAATTACAAAATACATTTGTAGGGAAAAAATATAATCTCATTTAGCTTGTAGAGTCGATATGGAATCAACATTGAATAAATACTTAGGAGTAGTATTATCCAAAACCAAGGGTTATTTAAATTTTCCTTTAGATTCATATTATAATAATAAATTTCAAACAATATTTATCAAGATGTTTGTTATGTTTTTCAAGTCAGGTTCAAAAGGAGTTTATTAGTGTTTTCTTCATAAGATAGTTTTTATTTGTTAAAACCTATTTGAAATGTTAGTCAAATTTAGTGTTTTCTTCACAATAAGTTTACTCCAATGTATCAAATGGGTCATTTACAACATATAGAATTGGTTTTCATCATATTAAATCTTATTGTTCTCTCAAGATATGTATTTTAGTGTCATTTTTAGACACTCTTGTTTGACTGAGGGATGACCGTGATTTGTACCTAATAAAGTGTTCTTGACTTTATGATTGATAGATTATAATGGTAAATTAATAATATGGTTTTTTATATTTTCATATCTATACTATTATTATATGTGAAGATGATAGAAACAAATGATATCTTCCTTAGAAGCTGATTTAGATTTAAAGAGATGCCAATCTGGTAAACAAGGGCTATGGATTTTTAAGGATAAAGTGATTTGTTGATTACACTCAATATGGTATTATTGAGTTATTTTAATAATTTATTAAATGTAATTAGTCATTCTAATAAATCATGATAATTATGTTTGTTCATCCCTTAATTCATAAGGGCATGTTGATCAATTTTCATTTTGTATTAATCTTAAATTGTGTGCATGACAATTGTTGATAAGAGATTGTAATCCTTGCTCTCATTCTTTTCTTCAGACACATTTGAATAATGTTCATTGGTTTTTTAAAAAATATTGGTGTGGTTTTTCATGTAATGGAGTATTGAATTTTTGGTCATGAAATTTGGTTTCATAGCATAGTTAAAACACTAGGGGATTTCAAGATCATTGTTTGGTAACATTTTTTCCATAATGAATTGATGAGTGTACTTGTTGGGTGTACACCTCATTCAAGAGGTAATAAAAATATGTACATGAGATTTTTTTGGATTGTGAGCTATTCAATTAAGTATAAAGCACATGGATATATATTATGGTCTCCACACCTAAGAGACCACGTTAGGATTATTGAACATCCACCCATCTAGCTAAAAGGATGAGGTTTGATGAAATTATAGAATAAGGTTAAAACTAGTTGTTAGAAGGCCACGAGGGATAAATGAATATTGATCATGAGGGAATCTTGTATTATAAATTGATGGGACCCACATATGACCATTTTCATTCACATATTGCCTTGGAGGAATTCTTAGATGATTTATTTGATATGTTGATCTTGGTTCTCAAGACCTTGGAGATTTATCTCAACTAGACATTAGAGTGAATTATACGTTTAGGGTCTAAATGGGCCTTTTAGGTTGAACAAGCCCATTTTTTGGAGTATTTGAATAGAGAACATCATTGTAGTCAACTAATGGTGGTTTAAAGGTGATTGTTTGATAAAGACCTCAAGAGGAAGGCGATTTAGGTTACCCTAATTACTACAAAGGTTAGAGTATACCTTCGTACTTGTGGAACATCTTGAATGGATTGATTAATCCATGATAGTTTGAGTCCCTTGATAATAATGAGATAAATTAATCTTATATAAGTTTTGATTATATGTTTGTGATACCCACTTGATTGGGTTGCCTATTAGAGTCGATATAATTGAAGTAATATAAGTCTCCTTCAGAGCTATAAGTAGTGGTAACCATGTGTGGGTATACCTCCCCATTTTAAAAAATGCTCATTATAAGAGTATACATTTATTTTGGTAGCTTATATGATAGTTCCCTAAAGCATGTAGTTTATCACTAATTATGTTATCTAAAATTTTGTAGGTGTTAACTATTTTAGGTGACCCTTATCTTGTGTGTTGGCCATTGCATTCTTTTCTAGTATATGCTATGTTATTGCATGCTGAACTTAGTGGCATGTAGTAATGTATTAATCCTTGTATCAAGGTTTGAAGTACTTTGTCTCTTTAACCATACAACACCTTTATTTGGATTATGAATTTTAGACCATCCTTGAGTATGGCATCATGAGTAGTGTAGGTGTTGCACATCCATAATTATTGAATAAATATTGCATGTTAATGACATGTTTATTTCTTCAATAGTTGTGATCCTTGATTGGAATTTTTTTCATAAACATTAAGGAAGACATGTACATAATTTTTATGATATTTATTAAAGTATCTTTGGGTAACCTTGATGTGTCGTGAAACCTTTATCATAATACCATTGGTTAGAGATCACTTAGATTCATAAAAGTACACATGATACACCCAAGCACACATTTATATGTCATAGTAGACTACCTCTTTACATTATAGTTCCATATATATAACTATTGACATGGTTATTATTAGTGAGGGGTGTTAGTTTGGGAACTTTGGAAAATTAGTGTGTTTGGTTTAGTCATATTTCACAATAGAAATGAAACAAAATGTTTACTTTGAGTTTGGTCATATTGATTTCATGAGACTTTTATACATTGAGTTATCATTTGAGAAGGTCATTATATTTGCTAGATTTGGTTTGGTACTAGTTGAGATTCATTATGGGTCAGTCATGGGATATATATATATATATATATATATATATATGTATATATATATATATGTATATATATATATATATATGTATATATATATATATATGTATATATATATATATATATATGTATATATATATATATATATGTATATATATATATATATGTATATATATATATATATATATATATATATATATATATATATATATATATATATATATATATATTTGTGATACTTGGAGGTATTATGATGCCATGAATTGGGGTTGCCATCTATTATCATTCTTATGACTATAGCAGTGAAAAATATTATGGTAGTGATATGTCATAGGATGATCTTATAATTATTTTCTCTTGACTCAGGGATGTAATGGCAGTGTTTTCTCTTACCACTAAAAGGTAATCTAGGTGGTTTATCTTAGCTCAAGGAGGTAATTAACATATTTTTATCTTACCTCTAGGAGGTAATTAAAGTGTTTATCTTACCTAGGTAATTGAGGCTTAAATTTTCCTTATCCCTTGGGTGGATTCTTAAGACACACAGTGCTCATGATGTGATCTTTTTTTGACATTGTGTTGAACTTATTTTTTTATTTTGATTAACCATTTTAAGTTGATTTGAAACCAACACCACTTTCTTGTTTTCTCAATGATTGATAATTTATTCAGCTAATAATTGAATTCTTTTTCTTAAATTTGAGTTACAAATTAAGGCTTTAATTTTTTTATTTTTAAGACTACTTGATCTTAACCTTATTGATTGTATTATCATTTGATCAATTGAGTTTATTTTTATTTTAATTATTGTACATACTAGTTTCATATATGTTAGTATGTGCATAATTGGAACCTTGTGTGTGTATGGGGGAGAATAAGTAGATTGAAATATAATTATTAGGTCGAGAAGGGAAAAATATGGGTAGGTTCATGACACCATCCTTCCCACCCACTAGACATGGTGGTTTCTTACAAGATTTTAATGAGAGGTATTAGGAGTTTATTTAGAGTAAAATTATTTATCTTTTAATTAAATATTGATATTGATATATTCAGATGGTGATTGATGTATGGATCTGTGTGTTAGTGTAGCTCAATATGGCTCAGTGTCACAATATGGCATAGTGTGGCAATATGGCTCAATATTTCTCAACATTGATCTATTTTCTTCTTTCATGATTTGGAACTTATTCTTCACCTTGTATGTTCACCATGAGAGAACACAAATTATTTTGTAAAATATTATAGAAGATTGATACCTATACACATGCTCTTTTAGAGATTTTGATATTAACATTCTATGATATCTATTGGCATTTGGGAATTATCCAGAAAGTGGATATCTACCACTTGGATCAAGACTTATGGAAGAAATCTAGAACTTTTCTTAAAAAATGAAGATTGAATTTATTTGTTAAAGTCTTATTAATAAATTGAAGTTTTAATTAAAACTTTATATCATCAATATAATACAATAATTTATGGTTGTAATAAAAGTTTTTCTCACTTAAGTCATGAATTTATGTATATTAGAATTTGGTTTAATTTTTCCTAATAATTATGTTGGTGCATCGAGGATGATTCCATATTCTAATGTGGAAGTATGTAATACTCTCTCAGTGAGCTAGTTATCCTTTATCATTAGTGGCATAGTTAGTGAATCCAATACATATTTCAAGTTAATTGTGCATGTAGTTTGTATAAAATTCTTTGTTATCTATAGTGAGCAATGTTTGCAGTTGATTTGTAGGGGTTATAATTGAAACTATAGTTCATTTTGATTTATTATCATGGAAACTAAGATAATTTTATAACAATAGCAGGATTGTTTGTCCATATTGTATGCACTAAAATGTGCTCACCCCATTAATTATACTAATTAAGCTAACTTCTACTAATTTAGCCTAATTTCCATATTTCGTAGCTAAACTAACCAATAGAATAATACCCCACATCCCATTCCTATATCCTGCAAACCTCACCCAATCCAAAAAATTAATTCATCCCTTTATAGAACCCCTAATATAACATATTGCCCACTAACCTACTCCCTAAGACAACTAGCCTATTTAAAATTATAAAATAATCTACCTACCCAACCACCACCCTATTATAGACTCTCCTAAACCCCTAAACCCTATGGGATATTTCTAAAATTAGAGTATCCTATAAATCTTCCCCATTTTATCCCCCTTCTTTAGAATTGTCTAATTATAGAGATCTCCATGGAATTAAAAATTCCATGGAAAATCCCTAACCATTGATATCAATGGCTCAAATTTGAATGTGAGCCATTGATCTCTCCCTCCATGCATATATAAGCAAGTTCCCCCTCTTCAACCAAACTAACTTATAAATCCATCAAATTGATGCTATCTTATATCTAAAAATCCTTCTTAGATCCATCCATAGTCACTATCAAGCTCATTCATACATTTGGAAGCTATTATCAACACCAAGTGAATAATCCAATATTTTCAAATTTAGGCATCAACAATCCATTTTGTAATCCTAGAGTGGAGCCATAAGGAGGTAAAATGATGGTAAGACTATTATTATAATGCTGATTACCTCTTTTATCCATTCCTATTAGTGTGATTAAGTTTTACATTTTTTAAAACTAAAATTAGTAATATAGCTTGGATCTAAAATTTAGTGCACATTTTAGCAACCATAATGGGACTTTACTCCCTTAACTAACATTATAAACTTGTTGGAAGTGATTTGAATGCTTTTAGGATAAAATAGATGTCAATCAAAGATTAGATTTTAATTTTTTTTTCATATACAGGCAAATAGAGATCTTGCACTAGTATTAGCGATATTATAGTTGTGAATTTATAGATCTAGTAGCAATTTTTTTGACTAACCACTAAAATTTAAGGTTTTTGTAGGATTTTGGTTTTTGATAAAACCATAATTGGTTATAGTCATGATTTTGTTAACATTACTAGTTGAGGGTAGATCTATAACCTATTTTTGCTAACCCCATTATATAGGTATTTTGTTGTTTGTTTCTCCTTCTCTATGTATAGGGAAAGATAGGGGTCAACTTGATGTCTGGGAACTGGAACATTAGACACAAAACTATGACTTTGACAACTATGATCTCACACTGGTAATAGTGGTTTTATTAGGTAAAGTTGTAGATTTGTAAAACTTAGGTTTACCTTGGACTTCATACTATCACTTAAAAATAGACATCTTTGTAATTTTATTTGCATAGGAAATAAGGTTGCATCAAGCTTGGAATCATTTAGACATCATCTAAAAAATCATGACTCTAGGATTAGCAACTTTGACCTGGTAGTAGAAATTTTATCATCGATAGTAGTGGTTTTTGCCTTCCTTATAAAATTGATAAAACATTGACTTGTCTATTTTTTAGATTACAAACAAAAGGACCTCAAGTTTTTTATAAAAGGTTGTAAGGTTCCTTGAGATAATTTAATTATACTTTTGTCATTTTAACCATTTATCAATCTAGTTATTTTGACTTAACCACTTACCTACAGATGGGTCCTTACAGGTTGTTCTCTATGTGAAAGATTAGTAGTGGGTAGAAGAAAGTCAATACAAACATCATAGACTCTATTATAAGCCTATTTTAAACTTTAATACAAAACTACAAGTCTTGAACTTGTGACTTTGTCTTGGTAGTCATGATTTTGTTAATTGTAGTCATGACTTTGTAGTTATATAGTTAAAAGGGTAGTCTAGGATATCTAGTTAGCATCAAACTTAAAATTTAATAACATTAGACTTTCAATAGAATAATAGAATTTCTTTTGTCTAGAATCATAAATACATTTTGACCACATTTATAAAAGAAATTTCATAATATTGTATACATATTCCTATTTTATACTTATTTAAGCATTTTTTTGGGATAATCTAACTTGTAATTGATTTGATAGTCTAATTATCTTAATGAAATTTAGACATATTTTATAATTTTTCTATCTTCAACAAAACCATAGATTGCAATTTTTTGGGAGTTGTGATTTTGTTCTACCTAATAGGATTTTGTCTAAATGTTGTAGTTTTATAGGGTAACCACCATAGTTTACTAACTTACTGTAAGATCAGAACTTACAAATTATGATTTTGTGCATTGTCGTTGCAATACTAGTCTATGTATTTGTATTTTTATATGGACTCGTGGTTTTGTAAAAACATAAACTACTAATCCTTTTTGGTTCAAGACCCCTCAAGATAAAGGCACCCCACTTGGTTTTCTAACCCTTGTGCTTCTAGAAAAGGGTGACTATAGCATATTATCTTAGTTTTTGTTAAATAAATTTGTTTCATTGTATATACTTGTTTTTGTGTGTAAATAACTATTTTTTCTTGTCTCCCTCACACACAGGTAATCAGTCAATTAATTAATTATGTTATGTTTGCTTATTATCCCCCCCCCAAGTCTAGGATAGAACATGATGTGGAATTCATCCCCATGTACAATATTAGCATATATGGGTTGGTAACATGGATTTCATCACCATACACTAACCAAACTCTATTTTCTAATGGAGTCTAAAAATCAGGAGAGTTATCATTACATGCCTAAGTGGAATTCCCCATAAAGGGTTCCATGGAGTGAGGGGTGATTAATATCCAAGATATAGGGTGATCAAAAAACATCCTACATGGACTTATACCCCATTTTACCTTTGCATATATAGAGAATTCACCTAGATATAGATTAGGAGCCTTCATCTATAACATGTGTAATGCTATAGGAGTTACTATTAGCTCCAAAGTAGCCATCAAGCATGAAAAAGGTTGAGAGGGTCTAGTTGATATCATAATAGGTCATTGGCCTACATCCTCACCCATGAAGCCATTGGATGGTGTGGGCATCAGGTTACACACCCATAATATTTGACTAATTTAGGATTTGTAATTGCTTATATTGCTTGAGTGTTGTGAAAAACCCATATTATTTGTAAGCCAAGTTAGCCATACCTATAATTTGTATGATACCTTAAAATTCATCATCTCATCATAATTAAAACATCATAATATTTCATCTACCCATCTACCTTATATCATTCACCCATTCCTAGTAAATCACCTATTTACCTTATATTTATCATCCATCCCTCATTTGTCATCTCTTCATCCATACCTAGTATCCATATAACCCCCCTTCATTTTGTCCTATATCACACCCACCTAAAATACATTTTATATCATATAATCATTCCATATCCATCCTATTATTGAATACTTTCCATCTTAAAATCTTATATCTACTTCCATCATTAATCTCTCTAAACCACTAACATAATAGCCATCCCTTTAACATCTTTTACTAACATCTAGCTACTATCCACTCCACTTTATTCATACCACAACACATTATCATAATAATTATCCCTTTCACATATTTATTTAGTGTATATTTTGTCTATAACCCTCTCATCTCTTTAACATTCATTTGTGAAAAACATAGCTTGATTGGTTACCATTCTTGTCCAATCATACATCAACCACATACTCTACCCACATAATACACATCCTATTTTTCATCCTACATATCATATATCTCCCATCCCCCATCATCTCATCACCTTTGAATAATATATTCTATCTTAAAATCAAGTTCTAGTGGTCACCCATCGTCTTTAATTATAATTTGACATTTCCCACATCTCCTAGACTAGGTATTATCAATACACATAGTCTTATGAGATTCCAATCTAGCACCCATCACTTATATTTGTATTTAAAAGGTAACTTATTCATCTAGTACCCATCAAATTGTCCCTCTACTAGTGGATTTGATCCCATCACTCTTCTTTATCCTTATTAGATTGGTCTCTTATAAGACTTTGTCTCTTGGTAATTCTTAGTCACCCCATCATCTTCTAAAAACCATCACATCACTCTCTTTTGACTAATAGTCACTTTGGTCTCTAGATAGAGGTATTATTTATAGATTTCCATTTCATCTATCAAATCTCATCATATCTCTCTTTAAAAATAGTTATTCATACCCACACTCAGCTTAGGATTGGATAGGCCTCCAACCAAGATAATGATCCATTGGGGCATATGGTTAATCCAACTCAAGAATATGATGAAAATCATAGTGATAGACATATACCTATGGAAGAGGATGAAATATTGAACCCCCTCCATAATGAAAAATTTAAGAACTTAATTGATCATTATCTATATGAGAACTGTGATCATGTCCTAGCCTGTGCCATTGAAATAGGGGGCACACTACTTTCTACTTTTGACCGTACTATCTTACATAATCTAGTCCACCCTCCATCCTATCCAAACATACCCCATAAAAATATATAGGAAAATTAATTACCCCAAGAATAATAAGGTGTGAACCATGTATTTGTAAAAGAAGAAAGCCCACCACCCCTTTGTAATAACTGTATTGAGGCTAATAAAAAACAAGCTATCTTAAAAGATCAATTAGACCAATTAACAAAAAATATTAACCTTCTACTCCATAACCAACATCCACCATCGCCTTGAAAAAATAATCTAAATAATAATGCAAATATTAACTACACTATCAATAATACTAATAACACTCATAACACTCATAATGCCCATAATACTCATATTCCACAAAATATCTAGAATCAAACCACCAATCCTCTTAGGGATATTGCATTTGCATAATATTGAAGAGTGATAAGGGAGAACCTCCAACAAATAGACCCCTACTCACAAGCTCTCAAATACAAATATGAATATTTTTGTTCTTCACCCTTAGACATGAACATATTACAAATACCTTTCCGTTCACACTTTGAGGTTCTAAAATTTGAAAAATATCGAGGGAAAGGAGATCCTAGAGATAATGTACAAGAATTTTATGTAGCTTACCATGAGGAGATCTTAAAGATACAGTGTGCCAAGACCTTTGATGAGATAATAGAAAAAAGAATGTAAATCGATAAGGACCTTATTGAAAATGGGGAAATCAAACTATATTTTCAAAGTGAGCACACTCAAAATCAAGATAAATATTTTTTATGGAAATTTAAAGTCTTCAAAAAAAATAAGAATGTCATGGGAGATGATGTGACTGATTCTAAATAAGTTGTAAAAATAGTTCAAAAGAAGAGCACCATATAATAACCAAACATCTCCTCTATCTAAGTTCCATGAGTCAATCCAAAGCCTTAGATATGTTAGAGACCACTCACAATCTTAGGAGTACCAATTGAGAGTCTTAGATCAATTAATTGCTACCAATATGATCACCTTGCCTAAAATTAGACCTATGGATGATCGATAACCAAAACTAGACTAGTATCATGAAGATGAAATTTTTAAATACCACAGGGTCAAAGGACATGATACTAAATGATGTATGTAAATTAAGTACTAAATAAAATATTTAATTGAGAAGGGTGATATTGAAATAGAAGGTGACAATCCTCCAAATCAATCAATCAATGGGTAGCTTAGCATTTACAAGGACCCACTTCCCAAGCATGACCAAAGAAATAGTAGACCACTAAGAGACCAAGGTTAGGCCTTTTCCTCTAACCACATAAACTACCACACTATGTCATAACACTATATCAACACCATTAAATCCCACAACCTCCAAGAACCCACTCCATCTTCATCCACCATTTTGAAAATTAACTAGGCCATTGCTGATTATTTAGTAACTACTAGATGCAATAAAATTGTAGTTCTTACAACACCACCTAAGGACCCATCCACTTCATTTGATACTCAAAAGGGGAGTGATCTTAAAAAGGGTTCAAATTATTTTGATAAGTCTCATGACATCATTCAATAACTTGAGAAAATCCCAACACAAATATTATTAATGGAGCTTGTATACACATAATATGTTCAAAATTTTACTGATTACTGACACTTCATATCTTGAAGGAACCTACCAAGTCTCAATATCTCTAAGTGCATACCTTAAGGTGTGCATTGAGAAAGGGGTAGGTAGACCATCAGTGCTTCATAATGTTATTATTCCTTTTCCACTTGCCATACACACACTAGCTCCCTAAAACCATGAGCCATAGGCTTATTCTTTTATTTCCTTTCCACTCAGTCATTATCATTCTTTATTCCTTCATTTCTTGCCTTATTACCATTTTACATGTTAAGTATACTAGGTCGACCTAGTCAACCTAGTGTATTCTGGGGACACTTTAGCCATTTTGACTTGTATGCATCTCGACCAACCTAGCACAAACTTTAGGCATTAACCTAAGAATCTACTAGGTTGACCTAGTATAGTTGACATCTCTGAATGGTTTTTAGGAAAGTTACTACTATACATATAAGGCCATTTACCACCATTTCATAAGAGTCAAAAGATAGTGAATAATCAAGTGAAGTGTGAATAAACATCTGCTTATTGACCATTCTACTTGAGGAGTAAAGCTTTAGGGTTCAATAATTTATTTTGGAGCTCCAATCTTGTCTTTTGGATAAGTATTTTTTATGCTTAGGTAGGTCATGTAGCCTAGAGATAATTTATCTTGGTTATCCTTACAAGCCATAATAATCTCTTATAAAGCACCTTTGCCAAGGGAGAGGTTGAGAATCAATAGGTTCATCTTCAAAGGTAAGTATTCCTAACTTTATTTCTCCTTTGTAAGAGTAGATAGATAATGCAGTATGTATTCTTCTCTTCCATGTATTAGGATTTTGTATACATTGACATGAGTATATATCTCCTATTCATGTTTAGTTTAGTTATTATTTATTTGTTTTGTTCTAACCCCTACTTTGTGCCAAAAGCTTTGGTACACGCTAGATTAGTTTAATTTTTTTGTTACTATAATAGTTTAATTTCTTTTTTATTACATAAGTGAACATCAAATCATAGGACTCTTTTAGGATTGTTGTGCAATTGTGTTATATTGTAGGATTTGGAACCCTTCTTAGCATGATGTGTTGTGATAATTGGTATAAGTGATGCCCTAATTAGGTCTAGAAGATCCCCATATTGGTCATGCTCCCACTTAATAAGTGTATACCCAATTAGAAGTGTAGGTGTGCTCTATCTTATCTGATCTAAAATTAATTCATTGTGCATCATACAATTCTAATTACATAATTCTAGTGAACCTGACATGAATCAAATCCTTAGTGGATTTGTTCACTTTTATTTCATTTATTTCATTGTTTTTTCATCATTTATATCATATATTTTGGCATACTAGTTTGATTCTATCAACCTAGTTTTCTTTTTCTTTATGCATAGGAACATGCAATTGAATTGAGCAACTCGACCAGTATAGGTTTTTAACACTTTTTAAAATACTATTTTAGCTTACTAGGTCCACCTAACTGACCTAGTGTATTTACAATCACTTTGTAGTAGTTTCTATATAGCCTAATTGATCAAATAGACTCAGTATAGATTCTAATTTCTAGAATTTTAGATCATCTTACTAGGTTGACTAGCTTGACCTAGTATATTTACAAACTTCTAGTCCAAACAACTAGGTCGACCAGGTTAACCTAGTACATTATCAATAGTTTTCTAACATATTTTTATATTTTTTGGTCTACTAGCTCAACCCAAATTATAGGTTTTACATCAACAATTTCTATCTTTGAACCATCAAGGTGATTTTATGTTATTATATATCTCTCTATTTTTGTACTTTATTTTCAAGTTTATAACCTTCAAAACTACCTCTACACAACCAACTAGATAAACATGGTCGACCTAGTTTTGTGTCCTATTTACTATCTAAAATAACTAGGTCAACTTGGTCAACCTGTAGGTTTTATAAACCCTATTTCAATAATGCTAGCTTGAAACTCTCAACCTAGTTCTATTTGTTATGTATATAGTGTTTTCACTATACCCTATTTCAAAGTTGGAATTCACCTTATATGCTAATCACATCTTTCATTTTAGATGTTTGCATGTTTAGAATAATTCACATATTCTAATTAGGAGGTTTTTAATTAACCATTTAGTTGCACAATTTCTATTTTATACACACATAGCCAAATCACTTAACAACAAAAAGCATTTTAACATTTGACTACCCAAGCCAACCTACTTGGATTTCATCACCAAGGGAGAAGCTGATTTGATACTTTATTTAAGTATAAAGCATGGTTAATGGTATATTTTGGCTAAGTACCCAACACTCTTATCACTGTAGTGTGTGAAGTGAGGGGGTAGGCCCCAATACCAATCTTGTATCATTTCCACTATGGTCCCTTTCATCCTAAACTCACCTAAAAACGTCCATATATTGATATTTAGTACCTTATTTATAGACAAATTTATATCATCTAAAATCATTCTTAATAATCTAACATTCTAGGCTAACCAATTAGGGTAGCTTTACTTTCCAAGTTATTTGTTTACTCTTTACTTAATTATGTGCACAAGAACTTACACTAGCTCGTATTGGTGAAAGAGTTTTGCTTTGGGTGCATCAATTGGATTGAATAACATCAATTCAATTGATTTTTTTCTTACTTTTAGCATTTAATTTATTAGATTAACAAAAAATTATCTCACTTTATTTTCACAAGTTGATTATCATCTTTTTTTTCCTGTTTACTGTACTAGGTCAACTGGGTTGACCTAGCATATTTTCTAGCCCCTGTACACTGCACTAGGTCAACCTAGTCAACCTAGTATTGTTTTCAAACTTTTTCCTCCTTTCTTTAAGTCTTTTTTCTCTATACTAGATTGATCCTATGGACGTAATTTAGTTTCATAGACCTATTTTTTACACTAAGTCGACTAGGTCAACCTAGTTAAGTTACAATCACTTTATGATTCCTTTTTTAATCTCATATTGCCTTTTCCTAATTTCATAATGGACTATCTATTTAGTGATAACACTAAAAATCAATAAATAGATATGATAGAATTCACCAATCCTAATAGGGTCTCCCATAGACAAAGTAGGGTTTCTTTTGAGAATTCTAGTAATGTCCATATTACAACCCATACAATGAATTATGGGAATCCTCATAATACTTATTTGTAGCATAACCCTCTCTTCTTATAAGGTCAATCTTAGTTATAATATACTCTCTAAATTCTTTTCTTTATCATGGAATTCCCTCAACATAGAGGGAAATGCCCTTCTACCATCTATAATCTCATGATTAGCTGTCAAGTTGAAGAACCTAATTCTCCTACTTCCACTTTATCAACTAGATTTTTGGGTACTATTTTGTTTTCTTCTCAACCTTTCCATTAAATCTTTACTCCTTATGTTATGATGTCTTCTTCATTAACTTCTTCTACCTCCATGCCTAGTATCTCAACTAACATGGCTAGTTTTACATCTAGTGGACCTCTTATAAGATCCACTATCCTTAATCCATCCACTAGTTCATTATTTTCTACCCAAGTTAATCATCCTTATAGTTATTCTTCATCTCAACCATTTACTATTCCATCTTTTTATTCACAAGTAAATTTTTCCATTGTGCTTCAAACTCTCATATCTCTTCTCAAGCTCATGTCAAGACTAATAGTGGTACTCAAACCACTAATGCTAACTCAAACACCAACACTACTTATAATTACACCAATAAAACTCATCAACTATTATTACAAACTCTCAATAAAATGAACACATTTCAAGCTCATAACATGAATCAAATGATGAGAATACAAAACCACCTTCTTAATCTTCAAGCACAATCACAACCAATGGCTTAGAGCACGCATAACCAGAGTGTTCTTAATATTTTCAAGGTAATATCATTCCTTAACCTCCATTAGTCAACCAAGTTATCAAACATTTAAAAAATGAACCTCTTACTACTCAAATTGCTAACATTGATATCAGAGGTATAACACCTACCATTTCTTATAATGGATCAATTGATCCTACCCTTCATCTTAAAACATTTGGAAATATTAATAAGGATTAGGTCAAATTAAACAACTTTAATACTACCAAAATACTTTCCAAAACCCTCACAAGTGATGCCTTAGATTGGTATAATTTTATTAGATCTCATTCCATCACTAGTTTGGAGGATTTAGTGAATGCTTTAGTACACTAATTCCAAACTAGTGATATTCTAGAAAACACTTTGTCCCACTTTATCAATTGCAAACAAAGTGAAAATGAAACCACTCAAGCCTTTGTTAAAATATGGAAGACTTCGTCAAATAAGTGTGAACATAATATGGAGATGACAATCTCTTTCATCTCTTTAAATATGCTTTATTTCCTAAATTACAATATCGAGTTTGTACCCTTTCTCCATGTACCTTAGAAGAGGCCACTAACCAAGCCAAAAGATAAGATTTATTTATGCATCAATTCAATCCACCCTAACCTTTCATGGGTCCTCATCAATTAATTAAAAACAAAAACCAAAATATTACCAATTATGGTGTTACCGATTCATATGATATCATTCATAATGTTTAAGTTGTCAGTCCTACCCCTTCTTTAAAACTAGCCCCTTCTCAATAATATACTAATCCTCATTTCTCATAACCAACATCATTAAATTCCATAAAAGTCTTTCCTTATTTGAATTTATTAATCATCTATCTAGGCCTCTCACTTGAGAGATTGACCTTACTCATCTTATGTAAACTTGGTATGATCCTAATAAGTTTTGTTGGTTTCATACTAGCTAGGGTCATTCTCATGAGAATTATAGACAACTTCATAATTTATCCATGGATTTTATTCTTGGTCCTAATTTTGATCATAATGCTATCACTCTTAATCATCAATAATATTATGAAGTTTCTTTCAAGGACTACAAAACTCATGATAAAATGCAAGCCTTGAATCAAGAAAATGCTCATTTATCTATTTATAAAGATACTTTACCTAATCATCAACCTATTCATTAAAACCAAGACAAGCCCACCTCCTCTATCAATAATGTATAATTTATTGTTGAACCCACTTTCAAATAAAATGTGGTTAGCATGAATAATATGTGAATTGTGGTGGATTTCATCGATTCCCAACCTATCTACACCTTGCCTCCTTCTAAGACATTCTGTGTTATCCAAGATTCTTCTCCAAAACATTTGAATGAGTAAGAGAAAGAAGATATTATAAACCTTTGATGATGATCCAATTTATGATTCTCCCTTAGATAACACATCTCATTCTATTTCTACTATTCTTCTATCATCATCTAGTAATAATGATAATCAATCTTCCAATGATAATCAACCTTCTATTAACACTTCTTATACTTCTCAAGATAAATATAAACCAACTAATTTTTCATCACCAAATAATTTCCAACCTTCTTCTAAACCTTCTCATTCTTATCAACACAAATTTCAATACTCTTCAGTTCCTCCTTCCAATGACCTTAACCATTACGCACCTATATTTAAAAATCTTCTCATGGGTTATGATGGGTGGGATCCCATTGAATATCTCGCTAATCTCCCATCTCAAATTCCTTATCTCAAGCTTATGAGGACATATCACCATCATCAAAACTAGCTTATGTAGATATTATTTTAGATTAATGTTCCTTGTCCTCCCTTAGTAGGATGAGAGGTAGCCTTATCTAGTTCTGATGATAGTATTTTACAATAATGTGAAGAGACGTCCATCAATGTTGATGAAACTATTGAAACTTTTCTTTCTTTGAAATTTCCCATCACATATATGATTCTTGATGAGATTTTGCTTCATGCAGATGATCTTCCCTTATTTATTAGTATCCAAATAGGTGATGTCCAAGTCAAATGAATATTGATTGATGAGTTTTCTTAAAACTTGCGTTGATTCTCTTTATTTCATTAAAACCCTTGGATATTCAGAATGTAACCTTAAGTCTACATGTAGCACCTACCAAAGATATGATAGAAGGAAAATGCCTCCTATTGGGTGTGTGTGGCTTCCCATTACTATCCCACCTATTACCATTCATGTAAAGGTGATTATCTTTAATTTCCCTCTTTCTTATAACATCTTACTTGGTAGGCTATGGATTCAGAATATGTGATCTATTGCTTCTTTTTCCTAACAATGTGTTAAACTACCTTATAATTGAGTAATTTATAGGATTCAAGGAGATACTAACACTTGGAATTTCAAGCAATTCCAAGATCATGGTGTTTTTTAGATTCCTACTCTTGGAATTTTACCTAGTATTCCTTTCTATGAATCACACCTTTTCAATTTTCTTGTCAACTTAACTAGAGGTTACAATGGGCATCCTGAGCTCATTGGTAACATTCCTCCTAACCTTTTAGACTCTAATGATGATGATCCAAATGAGATTAAATTAAAGATCAAAAGTTTTGATCTCATGCCTAATCTCACCTTGTAACTTTTAGCCTCATTGCAACCTTGCTCTCACAAATCACCTTGCGATGACATTCTCATAATCTTATCTAAGACTAGGCATTCTATTTACCATACTTATTCTAATGACAAAGTTATTCCAACTTGTGTCATTGATCTTCATATAGTAGATTATGATGATGGATATTTTTAGATGATCCTTTATTAGGCAACCTTGTCCAAGCTTATGATGCTAGAATTGTGTGTTATCATTCTTCTTTATTTGAGTCTTTTCATGAATCTTCTCATGTTAAAAAATTTATAGTTCCTAATTCTTGCATTTTTACTCTTTATCACAGAGTAGAGATGGCATCAACACCTCTAGTTTTTGAGGAATCCCATAGGACTATGCTCATGGATCATGTTATGATCATACCTTATCATTTTTTTAGGTTCCTTGACCCCTATCATTGGTTCACTATTAAGGTTAGTACAACCCTCCTTAGACCTTATATTGATCCCATTCCTCCCACAGTAGAATCTATGTCAGAACCAATTATTATTGTTTCTTCCACTATTGAAGAGCCTACTTTTACTTCTTCCATTAGTACTCCTTATATCCAACCTACTTCCATTCCTTCTCCCTCACCACTTTCTCTTGGTGATGGCTTATATTCTTTGCCCAAGATGGATCCTTTGCCCACCAAATAGGATGCCTATTACACCTTCTCCCTAAGTGTTTTTCCTAAGAATACTCATAAGCATATCTATTACTTCCATGGGATAGATAATCACTCTTCTACCCATTATCATAAATTAAAGTAATATATTGATACCTTACATCCTTCTTCCCTATCAATAGACATTACCATACCTCAAAAAATTCTTTATGAGCATATACCTAAGTATGGTGAGAGGTATTGTCTATGGCACCAATACGACACACATCACACTAATCATTACCATATCCTTTAGTAACATCTTAAGGATCATCTTATAGTTATTACTAGACCTTCTACCATTCCTCCCATAGGTCATTTCCAAAAGAAGGCTCCTCTTTATTCTCTCATAGTTACACCTCCTATGGTCCATTCACCACCTTTTGTACCTCTACCTATGGTTCCTTCACTACCCATGGACCCTCCTTCACCCATGGATTCTTCTCCATTGGTGATTATAGCATTTCCCATAGATCGCATTCCTAAACATTCTCTTGACCATCCTTCACCCAATTCCCCTCCTCAACATGATCCAATGAGTATTATTAATTTTTTAGTTGAGGAGATTAGAAAAGAAGTATTTGCCTAGTATTCAATAAAGATTGATGAGACATTAGTAGCAGTTCATATCTAGATTCATAGAGATTTATCCAATATCTTTTATAATGTGTGTGGATAGATTTACCAGTATTTATGAACACATGCATGGTGATTTCTCATTTATATTTGGATTGGACATGTGCTTCAATATTATTTTTATCTATTTTTGATTATATCATTTGACATTACGTAAAATTATTTCTTATCTTATATCATGTTGTTCCTTATTATTGTACTATAGTCATCTTATGTTTTTTTTTTAAATTTCATATATACTTATCTTTTCCTTATCAGTGTTATTTTTCACCTATCATTATTTTCTTTTCAGATAGATTTTTTATGAAAACTCTTCCCTTATATCTTCATGATTATTTTCTTTCTTATATTTATTTTTCATAGATAGTGTCATGGTGGATTGGTTATATCTACCATGTTTTAGATTAAGGTAAAAGTAGGTTTTGAAGGGGCCCCAAAACCCTTTACGGATCAAGAAAGATAAAACATTACAAACTACCATGGAAGGCAAACCCATTGAGAAATAGTAACAAAACCAGGTTTTACTAAGACCCAAAACCTTAACAAAACCAAGTTTTACAACCTGAAATAATGCTAAAAAATATATATCATTAGCAACAAGAATTTGCTGTGACAATAAGAAACCCCAAAATACCTCTGGTTTCTCTATCACCAAGAAAGTTGAAAACACCGTCATAACCAGCAAATAATGATAGCCAAACACAGGTTTGATCCATCAAACCCTAAAAATGTGCTGCCCACAAAAACAACACCACAAACAAAGAAACAAACCCCATTACCAGCGCCACCATCCCCCTTTCCATCCACCCGATCATCTACCCAACCTCCCCCTCAGCAGAGGATACACCACCATGGCAAACAAATCATCAGAGAAATCCACAACATCTAGAAGCACCTCAATATGAGCAATGACCCCAGTTGATAGGATGTGATAGTGAATAAAGTAGCCACCAAGGTTAGGGCTTTTTTTTTAGTACTATGGCCGCTTAATAACATGTTGTGCGGCTCTCCCATAGGGGTTTCCCCCAACAAAACCACAACCCTCAGATCCATCACCATCACTACCCATTCCATCCACTCAGACATCTATAAGATCACCCCCTCTGTTATATCTACCATGTTCCCTTTGGTTATTATCTCCTTTTACCATGTGATTAGTTAACAAATAATCTTTCTCATTACTATTTCCTTTCACTGATCCTCCTCTGGATCTCCTTTTTCCTTCTTCATTTTTTTCAAGATAAGCATATACATGGTTGAGACTTGAGATCACATACTTGTTCATTATCAAGCCTAAGTGTCCTAGTTAAATGTATGTCTTGGGTTACTTAGCTTCCTTTAGCCTTAGCCTTTAGCTCATTCATGTGTATCACTGTCTCTCTCATGTTTAGTTTTCCAAGTCTGTATGGATGAGGAATATTAAAAATCCTTTAAAAGAAAGTTAAAATCTAAACAATTTAAACAAAATGAAATGATATCAAAAGGCAAAAGTATTCTCAAAAGTCAAATCACACTAAAAGATGTGATTCAAGACATATCTCCTTCTAGTTGAAGCTCAAACTCCACAGTTGGCCTCACGAAAGATTTGAGGTCCTTTGGGGTGTGATAAGCCAGTAGATTAGAAGAGGAGAATAATAAATAAATAAAAATCTCTTAGTGCTACCTACTTTCTCATGCCAGTACCTAGTATTCATAGTAGACTAATGGATCTGTAAGGGGTCCTGAGGAGTGTGGAACACGTTGTGGCGAGGTAGGTTCATTTTAATTTTATTTATACTAATATACCTTCATGAGTTGATCTTATTAACACACTTATTTTCCTACAAAGATTTATGTCTATAGGGAATAGGTTTCCTTTGTACATAGACAACCACTAGTCACTTAGTGTCTTCTCATGTCCTTAGTATGCCTATTGACTCCAAAGGTTTTCTTATTAGATGCCTAAGTATTTGATTTTTACATTCCCTTTTTCATTTCCTTTCCTCATATTTCATCTTGGGAAATATTTTTTATCTTTCTGATCACTCCCCATGGGAAATAATTTATGAGTTTCTTTGTAAGATCGTGGATAAGACCCAACATTCCTTAAAAATTACCTCATTTTCCATCTTATTACCCACATCATTGATTTATCAAACCTAATATTTTTGATTATCAATCCTATTTTGGTACCCCTTGGGATTTATTTTGTAAGTTATTGTGTAAGACCATGTATAGGACCCAACCTTCCTCACAAAATAACAAAACAATTTTTTTTCCATAAGTCACCATCCCAATTACATGTGTCAAGTAAGAGATAAGATTTGATCGATTACGAGGTTACACATCATTTGACATACTTCCCATATTGATAGTTAGTATTTTTTATGCTTCATTTTATTTTGCCTTTTATTTTCTTATTTTTTGAGTGCATGTAAGATTACAACCATTTTTTTAATTTCTCATACTTCCTAGCTTGAATTAGTATGATAAATTTAAGACCAAATTTTTACAAATTTTGTTTCTCTTTTATACTTCCCATCATGAAATAGTATAATTGATTGACTTAATTTTGATTTTTTTATTACCATTCATGCCTTTTTCATCCCTTCCATTTTATTACTTTGTTTTTCATACTTCCTAATGTGATATTTAGTATGATTTTAATTTTTTTAATTTGGTACTAAAATATTTCACATTGGTTTAAAAACAAATCCCCCTTTTACCATCTTTTTTGTCATTCTCTTGGTTCTTTATACTTAGTCATTTTTCATGTTATTACACATTTACTAGCTTGAATTAGTGTGTAGTGCATTTTTGATTGATTATATTTTTCCAAGTCTTTTTGCCTACTTATTTCTAAAACCATGCATGTAATAGAAATAAATATATCCAAAGCATCCAAAACCTCAACCATAATGAAGAAACACAACCATCATAAAGAAAACATACACAAAAAACACCAATATAACAAAATGATACATTATATATATCTTAAGTGTTTGATACAACATATACAATCACATACAAAGCCTTAGCACTAGGGATGAGCTCCATCATGTATATCTCATGGATTAGCCACACTTCCTATTGAGGCCTTAGTCTAAATCTTTTGAATAGTACATTGTAACAAGGTAGTCAGAGATCTCAATCCCTCTAACTATCCTTGTAAATGTGTTATCTACAATTGTGCCTATAACAACTTGGTCTGGGTCACTAAATGTGCCTACATCAGATGGCTCTACATCACCATATATGCCTACATCATTTGTGACACTATATATTGATGCATAGCTCTCTCATTGGCTAGGGCCTACCAAGATTGCCTCTCCCCTACACCCATCTCTGCTAGTGGCTATGCCCTCTCTCTACATTTGTATCTACCTTGTGGCTTCTCTCACTAGTCTAAACTAGCTCACCTGAGATGGGGTAGATGGTACACTTGAATCCTCTAATTTCATAAGGACATATAGCTATAGAGTCTCATCTAGGATGTCATGGAGTGTTCCCTTAACTAGGGAACCCCATTTCTCCTCTTTATCCTTAGGTATGCCTGTAACATCACACCAGATGGATATTAGATCACTATCATATCTCATAATATCATCTATATACCAAATAACAACTTAAGTAATAAATTAATCATACTTTGTCTTACCTATCTATGTCTCAACTCTTATGGTCTCGCCATTCACATGACCACCTCACATAGACTCCCCATCTATGTGGTCTCCTAGTACCTCCTCTGTCAGTCACCTCCTTAGCTCAAAATCAGCTATCATGGCTTGCATCCATCTTAACTTCCATCTAAGTGGTCTCTCTATCCTTTCCTTTGGCTCCTCTATTGAATCTCCAAGGATGATGATGGTCTCTGCTCTCTCTTCCCACCTTAATTACTACCATGTCCTTGATGGCCATAGTTCATCTCTCTTTAGAGCTAATGGTGGTACATTTGGTATCTCCACCCATACCTCCACCTTTCTTACTCTAACTCTCATCATACCTAACCAGTACATGATCACTCCTAATGTGGCCTCAATGTCAATCTCACTATTAGTGGTTTGAGTCCCCTCTTCCCTCATAGATCTCTCACATGTTGATTCTACTTCTTAGGCATGAGTATCAATGTTGATAGATGAGGTAAAACCATATGCCCTAGCACTCATGCCATAATATGTCTCTCTTTCCACCATGTGTAGTGCCCTATTTTTTCTCTCCTCTCTAGCTATAGTCTAAGTATGTGCTAACTCTCCTAAGTAGTCACTATTTTCTCATATGATCACCACACTATATCAATACATCTCACTATCTATAGCATTGGTACATGGGGAATGACCTATGCTACCTAGTCTTCCCTCTATCTCCTCACCTAAGGTGACCTATTATCGACTGCATGGGGTAACCCAACTAATTGATACATAAGAAATATCTTGCATATCCATGCTATAAGTAGTATGATTAGTTTTATGTTCTTATGTCCTTTGACTTGCATCTCAAATAGATCATGAATAAGCTAGACCTAGATGATAGAGAATAGATCATATAACACTCCCTCCTCTAGAATCATCCTACTCAAGGTTATCACATATAGTGGTACCTTCCCATCCAACTTATGATAAAGCACTCACTATGTCACAAGGCCTATCACTACCTTTCAAAGATCTAGAATCTACAATATATACACATCATCCATACTCACTCTCTACCCAAAAAATTTCATCTTTGAGCCTGTAGCCCACATGGATAAGGCTATCCTCTCTTCTATGCTTGTTTTGGCTCCTTAGTCAACTTAGTTTGACCAAAAATTTCCCTATTTTGTCTTATTTTATCCTAAAATTCTTAATTTTCTTCTTATCTTCTTCTCCTAAGTGTTTAGGTTCCATTTTAGCCCTTACAGACTAACTATACACCTCTTCACTTAGTTTTAGTTGAAATAATACATTAGGTCGACCTACACCTACTAGGTTAGCCATATGGATTTTCACCCTGATTCAACCTACTAGGCCAACCTGGTTGACTTAGTAGGTTTAGTGTGCCAGCCTAGTGTATTTTGCTATAAATTCATCTTTTTCTTACTTTCTTCCCATTTCCTTCCAACCCATTTCCCATATTCATATCTAATACCCTTATAATATTTTTTCTTGATATGTATAAATGCTTAAAATCAAAATATACTCAAATAAACAATGCAAATTTCAATAACTAATTTGAAATTCTTGGTTGAATACCTATAGTGCACCTGCTCTCGCTCTTGGGGTTCTCTCTTGCCTAGCATATCACTCCCTCACCATCCTAGCTTGTTTTTTCTCTAGAGATATTTTTATCCTTTCTTAAAAATCAAAATAATAAAATTATTTCTCTTTTTCCTGTTTAAAACCACTTTTTTAAAATTTAAAATTCTTAATTATTTTTCTTTAGATTCCTTATTTTGCTCATATCTTTATTTCTGCTCATCCATTTTTCAAAACGTAAAATATGTTAGATTCATGGTGATGTAGAGATTATTTTACACTATCATATGCCTATATTCCAATTTTTTCATTTTTTGCTATTTTTTGCACTAACTTCTACAGGTTCATGTAGTGTGCTTTATATTAGATGCCTTCACTTTCTTATAGTCTTCTTCTTTATCTACAATAGTAAGGTAAGTTAAAGTAATGCATTTTTCAATTAAATCCTTTAATTTATCTTATTTTATTCCTATTACACCATACTTATCATTAACATTGTGTGTTATCATGTTATATCTCTGAAGTACCATCCTATGTTACAATTATGTGACACATGATAAGCTTTGGTTAGGACATATGTATGCACATAATATTTTATAACTTTTACTGATTATTGACACTTCATATATTTTAATAGCTTATTGAGTCTTAATATCTATGAGTGCAAGTATTAAGGGATGCACTGAGAAGGGGGTGGGAAGACCATCAATGCTTTGTAAGATTGTTATTCCTTTACCACTTTCCATTTACACACTAGCTCCTTAAAACCATGAACCCTAGGCTTGTTCTTCTCTTTCTTATCCATTATAGTCATTATCATGCTTTATTCCTTCATTTCTTTCCTTATTACCCTTTTTAACTATTCAGTACACTAGGTTGACCTAGTGTATTTTGGGGACACTTTAGCTATTTTGACTTGTTTGCATCCTGTCCAACCTAGCACAGACTTTAGGCATTAGCCCAAGAATGTACTAGGTTGACCAGATTGACCTAATATAGTAGACATGTCTGAATGGTTTTTAGGCAAGTTACTACTATATATAAGATCATTTACAACCATTTCATAAGAGTCTAAAGAGAGTGAAGAATCAAGCAAAGAAGTATGAATAAACATCTTCTTATTGACCATTTTACTTGAGGAATAAAGTTTCAGGGTTCAATACTTTATTTTGGAGCTCTAATATTATCTTGTGGAGAAGTATTTTAGATGTTTGGGTAGATCATGTAGCCTAGATTTGAATTATCTTGGTTATCCTTATAAGCCATAATAATATCTTGTAAAACACCTTGGCCAAGGGAGAGGTTGAGACTCGACAGGTTTATCTTTAAAGGTAAGTATTCCCAACTTTATTTCTCCTTTGTAAGAGTAGATAGATAATGCAACATGTATTCATCTCTTTCATGTATTAGGATTCCATATACATTGACATGAGTATATGTCTCCTTTGAATTTTTAGTTTAGTTGTTTTTTATTTATTTTATTCTAACCCCCACATTATGCCACAAGCTTTGGTGCACACTAGATTAATTTACTTTTCTTATTATTATAATAGTTTACTTTCTTGTTTATTACATAAGTGAACATCAAATCATAAGAATATTTTAGGGTTGTTGTGTGATTGTGTTAGACTATAGGCTTTGGAACCCTTCCTAGCATGATGTGTTATGATAATTGATACAAGTGATCCCCTAATCAGGTCTAGCATATCCACATATTGGTCATGCTCTTACTTAACAAGTGTATACCCAATTATAATTTTAGGTGTGTTCTATCTTATCCTATATAGGATTAATTAATTATGCATCATGATATTATGATTGAATACAAAGATTCTTAAAACATATTCTCTACATCAAGAGATACTAAACCAAATCTTGAATGATCTTAAAGTCCCTAGTGACTTGGATACAAATTAGTTCCAAGCATTAGTAGGACATTTATCCCCTTCATATTAGATTAATTTTTATGCCCAAGATATGTCTCCCATTATCCCACACCATAATTATCCCCTATTCATTAAAGTGTCCATATCCCACCATCATGTCTCCCAAGTTATCATATATAGAGGATCAATGCTAAATTTATGTAATATGGAATTTTTGAAGAAACTGGGATATTTAGAAACATGTTTGGGTCCTACCTTAATAATGATAAAAGCTTATGATGATAATGAGAGGCCATTTTCTAGGAATATTTACCTTCCCATCACTGTGGGGCCCATAGTGCATCAAATACTAGTCCATATTTCGGATGTCTATCTGCCTTATAATATACTACTTGAACATCCATGGATCCATGAAATACAAGCTATTCCATCCACTTTACATTAGTGTCTTAAATTTACCCATTTTGGAATGGAGCTCACCATCCCCAAAGTAATCAATTATCTTCATAGCTGTTAGATAAACCAATCAACATCACCTTATCCTTATCCTAGTATAAATAATTTCATCTTAAGTCTAACAACTACCAAATACATCTCCCCTAATTAGATTTAATCCACATCTAATCCACTAACCAATATCACTCACTTGAAGATCACATCCGTAGGCTATGGAGAATATGAATATAAAACCTTCTACATTGGTGATTTACCTCTTTCCCCATGCATCTATGGGTTTGCAACCATGAGGAAGACTAATCCCTTCAAATACCAATTTGGACCAATGCCCTTATCAAGCACTAGATTCATGTCTGAATAAGGCATTAAATATATGGATGATTCATGGATTATTCTAGATGAAGAAGCCCTTATCTCTCTGGGAAAGCAATATCCCCATGTCCACATGATGATGGAGAATATGCATTATAAATGGAAAGGATTAGACAAACAAGTACAAGGCAGAAGTGAACCCATTATCATTTAAAAATATTCATAATATTTTGGTCTAGGGTATGGACTATATGACGATGACCTAAACAATATCATTGTGGATTCTTTTTTATCCCTAGGCCTTCTTTCCTTGACAAAGAAATTAAAATAGGTGTAATTTATAGTCACTTCAAGGATATTTCTACCACCAACCTCTTCCCTAATACTACCATTTCCACCATAAATATTTCCCTCTACTATCCAACACTTATAGACTAGTATTCAAAACAAGAGCCTTCTTTTGACACATTTCAAAATGATGAAGAAATTTTAGAATACATAGGAGTAAGAGATTTTATGTCATTTGGTGACCAAAAAAAGGGGGTTTCCATAAATCTTTGCCAATATTTATATTTAGGGGAACAATAAGAACCCCATAATCAAAGTGATGAAATACACTCTAACAAGGAAGAACCTCCTAAAGAACCAAAAGAACTTCTACATGTCTCATTGGAGTCAAAAAAATATTTTGACATTGACACAAAGCTTCTAGATTTTTTTTTTTAGATGTTCCAAAAATATCATTGCCTCCTTATTTACAAGAATAATCACCCTCTCTTATTGAGGACCTGGTAGAAGTCAATATTGGGATAGATCAACATCCCAAAGTAGTTAAACTAGGGGCATCTTTGACACCTATAGAACATGAAGTTATCATAGATTTGCTTAAATAATTTATTAACATATTTTTATGGAGTTATGTTGACATTCTTGGATTATATACCTCTTTATTAGTACATCACTTGGTTGTGCATCCCAATGCTAAACTAATTAAGTAGAAACTATGGAAGATGTACCCCAAAGTGGCACTATTAGTCAAAGAGGAGTTGTAAAATTTATTGGAAGATAATTTTATCAACCCTATAGATTATTATAATTGGATTTATAATATTATCCATGTGACCAAGCCACAAGGTAGAATTCATATTTGCATAGACTTATAGGATATACATAAGGCATGTCTAAAGGATGACTTCCCCCTTCCAAACATCAACATGATCATGGACTCAACTATTAAATATGAAATGATATCTCTTATGGATGGTTTATCATGCTATAATAAAATTAAAATCACACTCAAATACCAACATAAAACAACTTTTATCACTTTATGGGGAAAATTATGCTATTAGCTCATGCATTTTGACCTTAAAAATGCTGATGCAACTTATCAACATGCCATGATAGTCATTTTTCATGACATGATACATGACATAGTTGAAGATTATGTAGATGAAATCTTAGGGAAGTCTTGACTGAGATTAGAACATCTAGAAATCTTAAGAAGGATCTTTGAGTGATTATGAGAATACAAAATTAGGCTAATTCCTAAGAAGTGTGTATTTAGTGTCACTTCAAAAATATTATTGAAATTTATAATTTCAATAAGAGGCATAGATGTAAACCCATCAAAAGTAAAATCTATCATAGAAATGCCTCCACCTCATAATATAAAGTATCTCAAGATTCTTTAGGGAAAATTACAAGGAATTCAACATTTTATTTCTTAACTTGAAGACAAATGCCACCCCTTCACCCATCTTCTAAAGAAGGGGACTACCTTTTACTAGAATTATGAGTGCCAACAAGCTTTTGAAAATCTCAACAATATTTGGATAACCCAAATGTGTTGTCATAACCCATGTTGGGAAGACCTTTGCTCCTATACATTTCAATAACCCCATGTGCAATAGGTTCCCTCCTAGCACAACATAATGATTAGGGCAAGGAACAAGCCATATATTATCTCAATCATACACTAATATCTTATGAGCTAAATTATACTCTAATTAAATATGAATTCTTAGTCATGGTTTTTGCCTTATATAAACTTTATCACTACATGCTAAATAATTAGGTATATCTCATTACCAAGGTTGATCCCTTAAAATATTTATTATCTAATTAACACTTACTGGTATAATGGCTAAGTGGATCATATTTCTTAGTGAGTTTGAAATTGGATATGTCAATCAAAATGATATAAAATGAAAAATCATAATAGATAAATTAGTAAAAGTACCACTTGAAGTAACTAAGACCCTTGTAACAAACTTCCAGATGAATCTATAATGAATACCTCAAAATCAAGTAGCTATAAATTATATTTTGATGGCTCAGTCATGATGCATGGATTAAATGTAGGAATCCTCCTCATCACCCATAAGGTAATCTTATTATGAAAGATTTTTACCTTGCCTTCCCATGCACTAACAACATTTTATAATATGATGCCTTGATAACTGGCCTTCACTTAGCCATCCAATGGAATATCTAGCATTTGAAGGTATTTGGTGAATCATAGTTGATAATCAAAAGGTAAATGATGAGGTCTAGATTAAGGATGAAAATTTGATCCCTTATAAGTAGTTGGTCAATCAATTAAAATCAAAATTTCAATCTATTTAATTTGAGAAAGTAACATGAGGAAGCAACAAAGCAAATAATTCAATGGCTACCATTGGCTACCTCATTGACCTCCCTGAAGACATGTTAGAGGGGAATTTTCTCATTGAACATTTGATCATCCCTACATAATAATCTATCACTTATTTTCAAATTTGTGTAATTAATGATCATAGTCCCCCTAGTACCATGACATATATATGTACCTCCATTATAACATCCTCCCTCATAACCCTAATTACCACCAACATAAAGCCTTCATTCATCACACCTCTTGATACAAAAACCTTGGCAACATGCTTTATCATAGGAATTATGATGGGACCTTGTTAAGGTGTCTAACATAGAAAGAGGCCTCTCATGTGTTAAAAGAGGTTAATAATGGTATATGTGGTGGGTACATTAGTGAAATGGCCCTGGCTAAGAAACTTGTTCAAACTAGGTATTATTAACCAACCATGGAATAAGAATCTTGTTAGTATGTGTAGAAATGCATTGCCTATAAAAAACATGGGAATATCATTCATGATCCCACATAATAATTTAAGATTATCATGAGACCATGGCCATTTTCCATATGGGGCCTTTATTTAATTGGCAAGATTGATCCAACTTCATCAGATGGTCATAAGTTCATTATCACAACAACATAGTACTTTACTAAATGGGTACAAGCAATGCTACTAAATTATACCACAAGCCTCCAAATCTCTAAATTCATTCTCAGATATATTATTTATCATTTTGACATATGTACCAACATCATTTTAGATAATGACAAATTATTCAAAAATCAAGAATTTGAGGCCCTATGTCAAAAATATCACATCAAGCAACATTTCTCCTCTCCCTATTATCTTGAAAGTAATGGACAAAACTAAAGCTACCAATAAAACCCTCATCAAAATTCTTAATAAGACTATTAATCAAGTAGGTAACAATTAGCACCTACAATTATATCTATCACTATAGTCTTACTGTACAAGCATTTACACACCTACTAGGACTACTTTATATGCCTTTGTTTATGGGATAGAAGTAATCTTTCCAGTGGAAATAGAACTCCCCTACCTTCAAATATAACTACGGGGTATCATCATTGATCATAATGGTATACAAAAATTCCTATAAAAAATATAACTCCTTGATGAAAAACATCAGAAGGCCCTTGATCACCTACAATCATATCAAAATAGACTAAAAGGTCAATATCATAAGAAGATCTAGTCTAGAGAGTTTGAGGTTGGTGACTTGGTATTGAAGGAGAATCATAAAAATACCAATGCAAACATAGATAATAAGGGGAAATTTGAAGTTAATTGGATTAGGCCTTATATCACCATTGCCAATTTTGGATCTGGAGCCTATAAATTAGCCACATTGGATGGTGAAGAACTTGATGATCTAATGAATATCATGCATTTGAAGTGATTCTACACTTGACGAGATCTACCATCATCTGTCTATAAGTCCCCACTCTTTGGGGTATATACCTTTTCACTCCATCACATCTCCTCAATAGTCCAATAGTATAAAAAAAGTCTAATAGTGAAAACTAGTTATGTAGCACCTTAGGCAAGTACCATGATTAAAACTAGTTTTAGACATCATGGTAAAACAACCCTGACCTTGGTATTAGTAGTGGGGATCTATCACAAGGTTCTTAAACAATAATATGAGATAAATACTTCAACATAAGGAAGCAAACATGGCTTGTCAAGCACTAAAAATATTTTTTGGGGTGGTCTTCTAGAGTCATTTATCCATGTTAGTGATATCTACATATCCCCATGTCCCATCATGTCCTTATCACTACTCCCTATTATATCACCCCATCAAATATCTGCTCTAACAAGTATGTCTCTTTTTAGCCTCAAAATGATATCCCATACCTATTTGTCCATTGTTATCCCTAAAACTATGGTCCACACTTTCCCACTAATATTGTCACTACAAAGGGTCACAAAGTATAAGTCCTTTTTATATGTTATTTTGAGTGTACACTATGATACCAATTATTAAGGGGTCATTTTAACCCCATTTATGATTATGCTTAAACCTAGTTGGAATCTTTTATCAACATAAAAATGCTTTTGGGCACAATATACTCTATATATATAGCCATATCTTTATCATTTGTATATAATCATTTCATGAATCATTGTGTATTATCATCCTATGATCACACTACTATCCATTTATACATCATATGATTGTTTTGATTGTCTTGTGTAGATATATATTGTCTTACATTATTGTATAAATGTCTTGTGTGCTTATATGTTTTTTGGTATATGTACATATTAATATCTGGATTAAATAATCATGATTTTCATGTATGATTTAAGTTATTATCTATGGGAACAAGCATGCATTAAGTGGCCCAGAAATGTTTATTTAGGAAAGGACCCTTATCAAATAGAGTTCCCATTTCACACACCACTTTCTATGTACCTTTGGCCTCTCATGTCACTAGTACATGTTTCAAAAGGTGTAATATAAAAATGGATTGCAAACATTTTAATGGCTTCCAAAACCATTTCCCCTCTTATTAAACCTAATACCATCCCTTATCCTATAACAACTATCCCCATCCCATCTAACCTATCCCTATCCAAACCTAAGCCTATTACTATCCCATCCCATCACTACCCTACCTCTAGTGTAGAATGATTCATAGCTAACAAATGAGATATGATGATTAAAATAGGAGATTAATCTTTTATTAGCATATTCACCCAAGATGGCATAATTATGTAATTATCAAAACATATACATGAATAACACCTATCCCACATCAATAAGCCCTAATCATTTCTTGACACATACATCATAAACTATAAACATAAATCCATAAGCACCTAAATCCATTTCATGAAATAATCATCTAAACTAAAAATCATATTTCCTCTGAGCTGCATCTATAAATCAACCCATCACATATATAAATATCTACCCATCATCACATCATCCATAAAATGCTAAATCAATCCATCATAATGTATCATAAACATCTAATTTTATCACAAATTAAATCCATCATGTAGATAATATACCCATCACATCATAATCAACATCCATCACATTTAATCTAATAATAATAATAACATAAATAACATTAGTACATCATCACATAAACATATATAATGTATTAACAATAATATCATCAATCATATTTCAATATACACACATCCATCACTGCAACATCACATCATATATAACTATAAATCAAATGTAAAATCCATATGGAGTCCATGCCAAAAAATATATACAATAATGTGGGCCCATGGGGAAAGAATGAGCTATAATACAAAAATACCCTATACATATGAATATCTCCAGACTCATAGCTATGGCCCTAGTGGCCCTAGTGGCTTTGGTGGTCCTCATCCCCCCTTGAAGGTTGATGCACTAGATGAGATTTTTTGGCATGAAAAGAGGCTACACAATGCTTAGTTAGTACTACTACCTTATATAAAGTATGATAATATTGTGCCTTGGTCAAACTGATAATGTTCATCACATCAACTAACTATCATTCACCCATCACTTGGTCTACATCAATCTTGGCCATTTTGGCCACCTCCACCTCACCTATCAGTGTACAGATGTGTGCCTACTTTTATGTAATCTAGCCCAAAAAACTAGTGATATAGGCATCCCTAGTTTGAATCTAACCCTATAAAGTGGTTATCTATGCCTATGCCATAGTCAACTATGCCTATAAACCTATAATCTAGGCCTAGGCCTAGGACAACTACCCATATCTCTATGATACTTGGCCCTATAATATAATAATATGCCCGTACACATATGCTAGCTACCCATCTTTTTGTGCTATCACTCACTAAAGATGGGCCTATAGCTAGTCTCACTCTTGTGTAAGCCCTATAATCTCTAATACATATGCCCATATCTTACCTATAATTTGGTAAGTTGAAACCTCTCACTATCTAATAATGGCTACTATGAAGGTCTCACACCACCTCCACCACCACTACCACCTTCCTATATCTCTGGTTATACCTATGATCTAGACATCCCTAGTCTATACCTATGGCTAGACATGTTCCTAGTCTTAGGGCCCCATATTTCCTCCCACCATAGCTTGATCACCACCTCCCCATCCACATCCATAGCATGATGTCCATAATCACCATCATGTCCACATTGTGATGGTACCTGCCTCATCCTCTTATGTAGCCTAGCCTATACCTGAAGAACCCTCCTAACAACACCTCTCCTAATCACAACCTTATGTTAATCTAACCTATATCCTAGGCATCCACCATACTATATAGGCCATCATCATGCCTAGATCTGGTATCAATTTATATTAATCCCACTACACCAAGACAACACTCTCATATTCCATATGTGCATCTGTCTTATCTATAAGCTTCCCCCACTGAGCCTTCTCTCACTCACTTTGAGTAAATAGGTGCTCTTCCCCTATAACATCTTAAATAAAGTCAAACTGGTGCTACACATGATTATGGAAATATATATTAATAATCAAATCCCTTTATCCCATTAGATAACACTCAGTGAACATATATTATGTCACCACCTCATCATCCCATCTAAATTGGAGGCCTCTATATGGCATCCAAGTAATATGCTCTAAACATAGACTGTCAAAAGTATCCTTGTAAAATATCATCTCACTTGCATGCCCTAGTTTTACTCCTAATAACACATACCAACCAAAGACCATGGGATGATGTGAATGGAATACAACTAAGGTCCCCAAAGGCCACTAGATAATAATGTGCTCCCAACTCTAGATATATAAATGTAACAATGTTCCCAAATTGGCCACTCCTTTATATGCCCCTAGATGAATCTCTCTATATAAGTGAGCCAACATAATGGGTCCCCATTCAAATAATCTAAAGTTTTTCACCATATCTAAAACTATGTCTCCTAGGCCCAAATTAAACTAGTAGCCTCTCTTGTCTAGGAAGAGAATGCTGATAATAAGAGACATGAAAACTAGGGTCAACCTATCAATATTACCCTTTACCAAAAACTAATCAATATTCATCTATCTATATTGTGCTCACACCCACAACCCTCCATCCAACCATTATAATATCTATGCCAGTGTATGAGATTGATAATATATCCTATCCCCTCACATAGGTAGACGAAAAATTTGGTATACATCCTCTAGCATGATGGTCATCTCTCCTATAACAAAATGAAAAATATTGGTTTCTGAATGCTAGCACTCCACTAATGCTTTCTTAAAGGCCCTATAAATCTGTATCACTAACATTGTGGCTATATCATGAAGACCCACTATCTATATCACCCCAAATTTTACCTCTATCAAAAAGTACATCTCATGCAACACTATGGGACACCTCGATCATGATGCCATAACTCCTAGATCCTCCTTGATGAATCAACATCCACCTATTACTATACCTCTCATAAATCATCTATACTTCCTATCATAATCCATATATTAATCATACTTACACACAACCTCATCCTCTCACTCACCACCTAAACTCCTCATCTGAACTTCCCCCCATCCTACTCACCCCTTATCCTACCTCACTATCCCAACCTCGACACCTATCTCATAATTGCATCCCTTAACCCTAAATACATTTAACTTAGACCTAAACCACTTCTATATCCATGTAAACTACTTATCTCCTTCATCTATACCACCTATCTAACACCATCCATCTTACCCCAATAATTAACCCTCATAATCACCTAATTAACTAATCCATCTTCCATTTTAACCCCCCAACTCCTCAACCACTATCTAACCAACTAAAAAACTACTCAAATATACCCACTACGTATCCCCATACTACCACTTAACCATTTTTCCTAATGCCAAAATCACTAATCATTAGGCTACCCTTAGTGGTGGTCTTGATAAAATTGCCACTCCTTATTAGCATTTTTGTTTGGTCTTATGATTAGACAAAATTGTAAATCCCTCATTAGTGATACTGCAAAATCATGACTCCCTAGTCATGGAAATAAAATATCATGACTTCCTATCCATGATATTACAATATCATGATTCCCTAGTTGTGGTATTATAATATCATAGATTCCCTTCCTAAAACTACAAATCAAGATGACAAAATCATGACTAAGGGTAAAATTGATAGTCATGGTTTTTCCAAAGTGATTTAGATGACATATTTTATTTCTAAATCCATCTAAAAATCCTATCAAAATGAACATAAATTCACAAAAATACTGAGCTAAGGTTTTGTTACTCATTGTAGATCTAGCATCGGCTACTCTCTAGTGCTCTCAGACTCTCTTACCATGATGGGAAGATTAGGGTAGTTGTTCCATGGTTTTGCCTCAAATCTCCACTTGATAAAATAAATAATATGCAAATGACCTAATTTTGACTCTTTTGTCTTATATTACCCCCCTCACTACACCCTTAACAACCCATTACTAACACCAACTTTGTCTAATATCATCCAATTGCCCACTTATCCCAATCTAATTACATTTGATCGCCTTTAACATTATCTAGGGCATGAAATGTCCAAATATTTACCATCCACCTTATCCTATGTTAATAACTACATAAGATTGAGGTATTTTAGGACCATGTTGGCATTACCTAGTCCCACTTTTGTGCCTAGGGATTGCTCGGCCACTATTTATCCCTTATCACCATCTTATCCTTATCTTCATCACTCAATGACCACGTATCATTTTTAAGTCCTAAATCTTATGTAAATATTCTTTCTATAATTTACAAATAATCTTCATCTCTATTATACATTCTCAATATTTCCCTAGCATGTGTCTGTGCTATGGAACTTATCACCAGTTTAATGCCCATCATATTTAAATCAGCTTTATCCTATAAATTGAATCAATGTTCTAGATATTGGTCATTTGTCTAGAATTCATCACTTGAGATGCTTTATCCCCTTTACTTTTGGGGCATCTCAATCATCACTATTAATTAGGGCATCCCAACCCCATATTATTATCCTAGCCTTATCCCACTATGGGATTTTTGTTTGAGTGACCATCTGGGTTAGTTTCTCCCTACATGCTCTCTGGAGGGGACATAATATAATACCCTAATAACATTATTATTTTTATGTGAAATACCACTACTTCTTTCACTTCACCTCACTCCTAATTCCATTTTAAAGAGGGCATAAATGTATACACTAAAATGTGCTCACCCCATTAATTATATTAATTAAAGTAACTTCTGCTAATTTAGCCTAATTTTCATATTTCATAGCCAAACTAACCAATAGCCTAATAACCGACCTCTCATTACTATATCATAAAAACCTTACCAAATCCCAATAATCAATTAATCCCTTTATTAAACCCCTAACAAAATCTATTACATAGTAACCTACTCCCTAAGACAACTAGATAATTTAAAATTATAAAATAATCTACCTACCCAACCACCACCGTATTCTAGCCTCTCTTAAACCCCTAAACCCTATGGTGAGATTTCTAGAATTGGAGGATTCTAGATATATTACAAATTTTAGCCCCATTCTCTAGAATTTTCTAATTCTAGAGATCTCCATGGAATTAAAAATTCCATGGAGAATCCCTAGCCATTGATAACAATGGCTCAACTTTTAATGTGAGCCATTGATCTATCCTTCCATGCCTATATAACCAAGATCCCCCTCCTCCAAACTAACTTGGAAATACATCAAATTGCGATTATTTTGTATCCAAAAATTCTTATTGCATTCATCCATAGATACTATCAAGATCATTCATGCATTTGGAAGCTATTATCAACATCAAGTGAGCAATCCAATATTTTCAAATTTGGGAATCAACAATCCATTTTGTAATATTGGAGTGGACACATAATGAGGTAAAATGATGGTAATACTATTCTTATTATGCTGATTACCTCTTTTATCCATTCCTATTATTATGAATAATTTTTAGGTTTTTTATTACTAAAATTAGTAATATAGCTTGGATGTAAAATTTAGTGCACACATATCTTAGGGGATCGATAAGTATATGTATGTATGTATATATGTAGATACATACATACACACACATACATACATGCATGGTATGGTTGGGATTCACATATATTCCACCTATATATAAATAGTATTCACCAAGCCATTTATGAGGACATGCAATGCAATTCTTTTTATAAATACATAGTGCTTAGTTTATGTTCTCATCTTGATTTCAGTCTTCAATAGAATTTGTGTGTTCAATCAACTAGTCTTTGGTCTTTGACGTCTTTATTAATGAATGAATATTTTATGGTATTATATCTTTGGATGATGGTAACAAACATTAATTTTATGATATTTTTAATAATTTAAATATTGCTAAAAACTTGTAGATCTATGTGTTCATCTATAGTTTTTCTCCTCTAACTACTATTTAACATTGTCATTTACATGTGTTGATATTAGGGCAATCAAATTCAATTTTTTAGGTTTGAATTATATTTTTATAACTTTTATCTCAGGAGAATAAAATTTATTTATATATGATCTATCCATCACTCAATTGGTTTTCTCTCCCCAAGCCTCTAATCAAGGTTTCTTTTACTTTTTTTGCAAATCCATTAAAAAAAATTATTCTTTTTCAAACTATTCTCAAACTACAAACAATCACTCAAAACCATTTTTAGGTTTTGTGTGCCTCATTTTAGATTTCCATATTATTTTGAAATTTTAAATTTTATTAATAATTAAAAAGGTTATCATGTTTTTAATAACTATGGTAATATTCACAAAAAAAATAATAGAGATTTTTTATTGTTTTTAATATAAAAACAATATATTATAAAAGGGGAAAACATCCAGTGGAAGTTTTTTTTTTTTTGTTGTGTTATTATTATTATTTTTATATAAAAATAATATTGCAATAGATAGATATTTTTGAGATATATTAATATAAAGGAGATTTTTATTTTTTTTGGGCTTACCTTGTAGTTTTACTTGATGGAGATGGGTGAGGCTCGGTTTGGTATAAGGCCAAACCCCCTCACAAACAAGATAATTTTTTTTATTATCCTTATTGTCCAATTTTATTCAATTTTATCTTCTTTTTGATGCATTTTTGTTAGAGCTTGATTCCCCTCTTGTCTTATTTCACTTGTATAACATGTATTTTTTAATTTTGACATCACAAAAATTGATTACTTGTGAACGTATTCTTGGCTCAGTTTGATGTCCAACATTGAGCATGCTATGTACTTGAAAAAATTAGGGGGGGGTAATTGCATATTGTCTTAGGAGGTTTTTATGGGACCTGCATTCTCTCTTGTGTGCACATAATTTTATCTAATTAAGTGTGCCACATTGGTAACCACTACACTAATTGCTCTTACATCCTTGGATGCATTATCAACTAAGATTGATTCCTATTCACTAAGTGTGCAATATCATTTATGTAGTGTTTTTCTCATTTAAATTTTATGGTGTCTTATCTCAGTCATGTCAACTCCACTTGAGATATACCAGTGGATGAGGAGAGTTGATTCTACACTAATGGTTCTTCTTGGAAAGAATGACTATGCTTCATGGTAGATGTACATAGAATGATTACTAATGGAATATGAAATTATTACATTTTTACATGGACATGTTCTTGTTACCATTGACCCTTGTCAATAAGATACTAGGCCAAATCTTGTGACTATGTTTATGATCATATATTGATGCACATTTCATGGGTTCTACACCACCATGTGGAGCACATAGAGTGCCCTCCACTATTTGGAGCACTCTTCAATATATTTTTATAGATCCATATAAGATTTATATCAATCCTCCTCCTCTTCCTATTATCTCTTCACAAACTATTATATTCTCTCCTCATACTTTTATTTCTTGTGAAGACACTTTCTTGATGGATATTGATTTTCTTTCTATTGAGCCACCACTATAGGATGATATTTTTCAAGACTTAGCTATCCTTTTGCATATTATACATTCATTATTATATAAGATATTGGTCTTATAGAGAAATCACATATTTTGATTTTGGATGTCTCTACTATTTTTAGTGAGAGTACACTTAGTGAGAGATTCAACAACACATCTCTTACTATGGATATTCCCTTTGTGGATCCACATGCTTCATCTACAATCTCTTATTCCATTTTGAGAGTTGTTGGGATATGTTATACACTTAACATGGACATTATTTCATTAAATTTTCAATTTAATTATTATTATAGGTCTACTTTAGTGGCATTATATTTAGTTTTTATGCATGATCTTACTAGACATGCCACACATTAGATTTAGACCATATCCAGAGTTCTTCATATTGTTGCCTTCATCTTCCATTATAAAATGGGTATAATTTCTATATACACATGATGTTATTCCTTTGGAAAAGGGAAGAAACATTATTTGATGTGGATGGAGATTCTTTGGTCTTTAATTAGAGGATTTCATTATCAACATTGGTCATCTCAAGAGCTATAATTAGAGTAAAAACTGCTTCAACATCATCTTTGGGGGGGTCTTCTAACCCTTTCTTCTTATTTTATCTCTTTTTTGGAGATATTTTCATATGGGTTTCTCCTTTTCTCCACTTTATGAGAGTTTCCTTATACTTGGGTACTTGATTAGGCCTTTTTGTTGGGACCCATTTCTTCCACCCACCTAAGCTATGCTTAAGGGGAGTGTTGGTGTGTAGGGTTTTCCTACACTTATATTTAACTTATTTAGTTGTGTGATTTTTATGTACATTGGGGAAGTTTATCCCATATGTATGAGGATGTTAGCTTGATGCCTTTCTTCCACCTATTTTTGGGAAGTTAGTCCCACATGCATGGTATGGTTAAGATTCACCTATATACGTACCTCTTCACCAAGTTATTTACAAGGAAATGAAATACAAGGTTATTTATGAATACATAGTGCTTAGTTTTTTATCTCATCTTGATTTTAGTCTTAAACAAAATTTATGTGTTCGATTAACTAGTTTTTAGCTAGACATCCTCATTAATGGATGAATTTTTTAGGTTTATTAGGTTTGGTGATAGGATACTTTTGAGTGGGATGATGATGGAATTTAACCTTTACACATTAAAATATTGGTAATTAGCATAATAAGGATCATAGTCAACATCAATAACATAAGCACATTCATTTGAATGTTGAATATTGGGATCAACTAGTCGAAATGATTTTTGAAGGTTTTTGTTTATAGATTTTGGATTATGAGATTAGTTATTAGATGATTTGAGGAATTTTTCATGGTGTTATTTGTTGATGAGGTTGTATATAAAATGATCCCCCAAGATAGCATTAATTTCAAGTTTTTAAAATGCATGACATGTATCATAAGAGTGACCAATATTAGCATGGAACCAATAGAACTTATTAGGGTCATACCATGATGGAGTAGTAGTGTAAATGTATGGTATATATAGAGATAACTTTTTATTAATATCTGACATCCTAAAACAAGGGTAGGATGTAAGTTGGTTATCTAATTTAGATATTATTAATTTAGGTTAGGGAGGCATATTTTTAGGAGGATTAATATTGATTGCATTGGTTATAGTTTGAAAATACTCCTTTTTAGTATTTTAAGGTGGATTGAATTGAGGCATATGAAAAAATTATCATTTTGTTTGATCAAAAGTCTCTTCTAAATTTGAGGAGATAAGATATTAATCTTGATTTGAAAAGGGGAGTTAAGAGTAGTAACAAAAAGTTTAAAAAGGTTATCATAACTCATGTTATGGTCCAATTTATGTGGAATTATGTGTTATGCTTTGATTTATGTGATAATGACTTCCATCACTTGTTGAATGTATGGCCACATCCATTAGTGAGATACTTATCATCAATGAAGTGTATAAGGATATTTTTAGGGAGTTCATTATATTTATAAAATATTAAATAGAACATTGACTAAGTATTCTAACTATGTAATAGAATGTAGAGGAAATTGGTTATACCACTCTCGTGCATCTCCAACAAAGGCTAAATGCTTGGTAGTAACATAGGTGTTGGTTTGAGCCTATTCCTTATAGAGATTTCCAAAGGACTTAAAATTTAAAGTAGGATATTTAGTCCCATCACATGTGATAGTTGAAGAAGTATTCCCAATGTTTATTAACACAATGAAGAGAGTCAAAGGTTCATTTTGAAGATTTTGAAGCATATTTTTATGCATTGGTGGTTGAGGAATTATGTTTATATTGGAATATATAAGGGTGGGGGGATTTAATTCTGATTTTTTTAGTTCATGATGATTTGAGGATGTTGATTATCCATTTGAAAAATTTGGTTTGCATTTAGAGAATTTAATTACTACTAGAAGCTTGCATAAGGGTTATCTATTACACCATTTATTGAAAGACTTATGATGAATATAGAGGAATATTTGGATTAGAATTAGTTAAAGGAGGATTTGAAGATGATTGAGGTTTAGATGGGTATTCCAAACATTAGTTTTTAGAGGAGGATTCTAATTATTAGTGTTATTTGCCTTGACTACTATAGTAGAAGGGGGAAGCATGTTAAGAATTCCATTTTTATTTGGAGTGTAAATGATATTGTCATAAAGATTCTTAATGGGTTGGGTAGGATTTTATAGATCATATATTTGGTTAATTTCATCCATGTTAAATTTGATAGATCTAGAGTTATTTTGAGATAAATTACACCATGAGGAATTGTCCTCAATAGTGGATAATGTAGGGAGAAAATATCAACCCATATAAAATTTGAATGGGTTGAGGCTTGCAAGGAAGATTTTAAGAGGTGACCTCATGGTGAAGGGGAATGGAAATATAATTCAAAGTAAGGATGGTCATAGGAAACTAATGGTGATGGGCATGTTGTTATAATTAGTTACTATATATTGACAAAACATGTATTAGGATGGTCGATATTATTGGGTATAAAGGAAACACTAGTAAAGGCTAGGTAAAATGACTATATTAGGCTAGCTAATGTAGTAGTAAGTAAACTAGGTATAATAATTGATTTAGTTGGTCATACAGTTAGAAATGTATTTGTTTGGATGATATAGTTAGGTATACACACATAACTTCATCACATTGACCAATGAAATTTTCACACAAAATATAAAGATATTGGTCAAGATGATATATTATAAAAGTAAGAAAACTAAGAATTTAATTAAGTAGCAACAAAATAAAAGAAGGGATGTAAAACTATGCAAGGTGTGTTTGACTTGTAGGGTATTGGATATACTATTCTTAGTATTAAATAATTAACATGGCCTCAAGGGCATTAACTATAGAGGATTATACCATTCCCATAACCATACTATCTTGTCTATGAGGTACATTGAGAATAAATTCCTAGGGATAACCACTTATTTATGAACTACATAATTAGATGGGTGAAAGGCTCACTAAAGGATGAACACAAAACCTTAAGAATTTAGGTTATACCATGAGGTACATGGAAACTAAAGTCTATATATATTACCATTTAATGGCTTGAGTATTAGTGTACTACCCCTTATACCATGGCTTAAATAAAACTGATGATCACTTGGGATAGAATGATAAATATTATGGGTTTTAAAACTACTAAAACACATTTTATAGGAATAAAAATAAAAAATAAATATTAAAATGATATATGTCAAAAGTTAAATTTAAAAAATATAATGAATTAAATAAGAAAACATAATAATATAGAACTAATCGATACCATAAAAAATAAAAACACAAAAAAAACTATATCAGGCTAGCTAATATAGTTGGACACACAAAAATATATTGATTGGTAGATATAGTTTGGAAAAGCATATAACACTATCATTTTGGATGATATAGTTGGTAGATAGATAAGAAACAATATCTAGATGAGCCAATACAATTGATAAAACTATTGAATAATTTTTTGTCAGCCAATACAATTGGACTAAAAGGTATATGATGTTTTTGATGATGTCACTAATAATATAAAAAGACAAACATGAAAATGATCCTAAAATATAAAAGATAAGATTCAGGTTGGGTTCACCAGACTGTATGTACATGCTAGGATGACCTAAAACTATCCTCTTTCTCTCAATATGATAGAAATAAAATAAGGTCAATCAAATAGAGCCTACATATACTTAGATGAGTGGGTAAGGACTAGTTATATCTTTAGATATATAAGAGGTTAACCTTAAAATAAATTTTCAAGAGGAAAGGGTTATAAATACTAAGCCTATAACACAATTATATAGATCTCACTATACTTAAATAAGGGTAAATGATTATAAACTATAACTATAAAGATGAAAGCAAATTAAATGGATATAAAGGGGTATAAATAAATTAAATGATGGGTAAGTGATTGTAAATATGGGTAAGGTGAAATAGTAAAAAAAATGTATTTATATACAACTTAAGGTGATTAATGGTAAGTATAATAAATCATATATTCATGCTAGCTTATTTCATGTAAGGAATATCCTAAACAAGGATACACACGTACATTCATAAATAAATAAAAAATATGTAATCTACTAAGTAAAGGAAAAAGGGTAGTGATATAAATACTTACCTTGGGGTAGACCCATGACACACCAATCTCCCCCTTAACTCTAGTGGTAATTTGAAATATATTTATTTAGGTTGAAGACTTCAAATGGCTAGATGAATACCTAGATATCCTTAGTTAGGAACTCCTAATGACTCCTCCTATTGAGATTTAATGACACCAAGAGACAAGAATTCAAGATAAGGTTCTAAACCACTTAATCTCCCAAATATTCCTTAGGGTAAAAATTTGGGTGCAAGAAGAGTTATGAATGTTATATATCCTATTAGGGATGAAATATGACTGTATATATACTATTACAATACCTAAAACCAACCCTAAACTCTAAGCCAAAAATATCAATTAGGATGATACAGTTGGAAGATGTCCATTGGCACAATATGGTAATGACCAAGATAATATAATACAAATGTTATAAGACACACACTCAAAACTATATTTGGATATCCAATGCATTACAAGGGAGACAAAGTCACAAAACAAATGGTATTTGCCAAGTTAATAATGTACATTATAGAGAAGCTAGGAGATTTAGATAAGAATTAGATGGAAGGGATAAATGGATAGGAGGTCATACTACTAGTATCAATGGTATATCATGATATAATTAAAACATCTCTTACAAAGTACCATAATTTAATCCCACCCCATTTTTTTTCACTCATCCTTTAAGGTGTTCACTAAGGGAGAATGATGCATCAATATGCCAATGTAAAATAAAGAGTTAGTAAAGTGATAAAGTGAAAAATATCTAGTGTAAATAGACAACATTCCATAATTTATCTAATAGATTTTTGATTTTCCAAAAAAATTCTATCTACATTGGCCAGTTTGAAATAATTTAGAAATTTTCCAACACTGCTAATTATAATGGCCAACATGATATAATTTATAATGTTCCCAAATTTTACAACTATATTATCTAACTTGATACAGTTCAATATCTAATGCAAAAATACACTATCCAATCATTATAGAGTGCTAACATAACTCCATTAATATCCCCATTTTCTTCCAGCTATATCAACTAGCTTGATATAATTAATACCAAGACTATCTTAGCTAGCTATACTAGCCATTATGGTAAAATATAGCCTTGTTCTTTTGTACCAAATTATATTGATTAGACTGATATCATACAAAAAAATTCACCCACTTCTTACTCAAATCTAGAAATTACCTTGGATGCTAAAAACACTATTGTAAGACAAATCCACTATGAATTTGATAACAAAGGTAATTAGATTATTGATCTTGAGGTAGATTTCAAATATTGTCTCCCATTACCTAAAATTCATAGCGATGAAGCCATCTTAGAGTTACTTCATGCAAGATAGCCTAAACTTCCATGCCAACATCAAAATCTTGGCCACTTTGATAAAAATACTCTTTGTTTTGATAATTTATTCACTAGTGTTGATCCTAAGCCTAACCCTATTTATATGCTTCCTCTTACACCATACCATTTTCAAGATGGAAATTAAATGTTTATTAAATAAACTCAAGAAATTAACTTTGGTACATCTATAAATCCCAAATTTATCTTTATCTCTAAAGAGCTTCACCCTAAAGATAAGGATAATTACAACTTATTTCTAGACAAATATCATGAAGTCTTTTCTTGGTCATATGAGGATATTCTAGGCATAGACCTTAGCATATTTGTTCATAACAAAATAAC
>JARHVA010006595.1:655000-677500 GCA_037957365.1 Torreya grandis | reverse complement strand
GCATTGATAATGTTAATAGAAGCTAGTCTGCTTGTAATAATCTTGTGAAAGATAGCATTTTGTGTAATGACCCAACTATGGACTGAAAGTTATATTATTTACTTGTTAAAACCCTTTTATAAACTATGATATAACCAAATGATATATGTACTCTAACTGTAGATATTTTTTGGAAGGGATTCATTATGTAAGGGAAACTCCTTAGGTGGTAAGGCTTTACTAATGAAATGAAAACACGATTCACTTACATAAATCTTGGTTATAATCAACCTATTGATACAAATTGTGTCTCTACTTATATTCTATTGTGATATATCTTAATGGATTAATCCCAACAATGTTTGGGAAGAACTTAAATAAAATCATTGGTTCATTGTTATTGAAAATAATAATATAACTTGACTGTATAATCTAAATATTGATGATATTTTGGTAAAAGATATGTTTAGTGTAAGAGTTCATTGATTGAAGCATTTTAGTAAGCTATATACCATAGAATTTTCTTGTAGTATGATAATCTAATATAAAAGAGAGTTATAACAGAGTTGGGCTTTATTGTTATAGAAATAAAAAGGTAATGTAACCTTTAGGTTTGATTGGGGTCACCCTTGAATTAATTAATGAAAGAAGAGGATTTTGAAGACCATTCCATGATTATATGTTCACACATTTATATAAATGTATCATTTGGTCTCTTATCTTAGTGTGATGGAATGGGTCTAAGTATTAATTCTAAAAGGATTATATCCTTATGAATAGACTAGTTGGCTCACATTATTGAGTAGCTCCTTAAGAGATTATTTTCTTGGTTGAGTTTATCTTACAAATATATTAGTTGAGTAAACCAATGGGAATTTTAGTTTAGTGTTTATAAATTGATGTAGGCCTCGATGATTCCTAGTTTTATTTTAATTATTTTATGTGAATGTCGACCCTCTATAACTTAACTAGTTTTTATGAGGGATGCAAGCTTAGCTTTAAACATGTTAATGGAAATAATCCACTTATAGGTGTATTTAGCCTTATATTAGCCTATCTACATTCATCAAATCATTCTCTATCTTTCACTTCATTTTTAACTTAGTTGATTTTATATGTCAACTTTTTATTGCATTTATTCTAGCCTTATCCATTTATTACTTTGGATTTTTTAGTTAATTTTTGCCTTAGACTATTTATACTTTTAAAAGTTGGATGAATGATTCCATGTGACATCATTCCAATGGTTCAAGGAGTTAGTGGGGTAGTTAATCCCTTAATGCCTTTAGGGTTCCATAATATTTCCAAGTGGTGACATATAAAGAATTCATAACCTCAAGAGGATTTCATAGGTTCAAGGGATTTAGATTCCCATGAGGACAATAAGTGGAAACATTTTGGGGACTCAGAATGTTAGAGGATTATGAGGACCCAAGGAATCCCTTAATGCCTTTGAGGGTTAGGTACCTATGATACTACTAAGTGGAAGCATCTTGGTACTTAAAAGCTCATATGGCTTAGACATTTGAACATGGTCCAAACCCCTTGATTCTTCTAGGGGCCTACGGACCTAAGATGTCATTGTTGGAAATATTGTCATTAATGTCAAAGGTCTAGCTGTATTGGTGACAAAGGTCCCATAACATTTAATGTCTAAAGGTGTTTTTTTAATATTCATATCTTGGCTAAAGTGTGTTAATATTACTTTTAATATTAATGGATATATTTGGTTTCATAAAGACAAAAGAGGGAAAGGGTGCATTTTCCCATGAAGATTCACCTTGAGGAATTTGGAGAGTCACTAGATAAAGACAAAAGAGTGAAAGGACATTTTTTGCCATGAAGGGTCACCATGTTACTTTTCAAATGAAATAATTGAAAGGGTCATGAAATTTTGGCACCATTTTACATGTGAATTGAAAGGTCTCAAAGGGTGCATGCCAAAGGTCATTTGGAAAGCTATAAAAGGAGGATTGGGAAGCCATTTTTAATAGGAAAAGTATATGGTTTGTAATTCACTTTTGTAATCATTTTATCTAGATAAGAAGAGAAAGAGGAGAGAAGAGAAAGGAAAGAGATATATTAGTGTTATATCATTTATTGAGAAAGAAACATTGAGAGATAGTTATGTTTTCTACATAAGAGGGGTTGGTGCTCCTGTGGATGGGTGTTCATAAATCATTATTGTGTTGGTGCTCAGCAAAGGGGTTAGTGCTCCTACAAGTTGGTGCTTATGAACATTGTAAACTTGAGTTGGTTCTCATTTACATACTTGATATAGTTCTCCATGGTTTTTCCCACTTTGGGAATAAAAATATGGTCTCTCTCTCTCTCTCTTATGTGGTACATGTTATTGCTTCTAGTTTTATTACATATCTTGAATGTATGAATAAGTGGTTAAAGTAAAGGAATTTTATTAAGAAAAATATTTAAAAAGGTATATGATATTCTGATTTATCCCCCCTCTTAGTATATCTCATGTTTAATAATTGGTAGCAGAGCAGGTTCCTTTGGAAAGAGTTTAATAGCTTAAAGGTAGATCAGGGAAAACACGATGGCTAAAGCACATGAAGGATTTTATATAAATAAGTCACCTTTGTTTAATGGGATAAATTATGCCTTTTAGATCATAAGGATGAGGACTTACTTGATGGCTGTTAGATTTAACATTTGGGAAGCAGTGATAAATGAATACCAAGAGCCATAGACACTTGTAACTACTCCCATAGATAAAAAGGAAAGTGAAAATAATGATAAATATTTAAATGTTATTTTATGTGTTTCATATGAATCAAAATTTATTAAAGTTATGAAATGAAAATATGCTCATGAGACTTGGGTAAAACTCAAGAATATTTACAAAGGTTATGGAAAAGTTCAGCGAACTAAGCTCCAAACTTTTAAGAGAAATTTTAAGAGTCTAAAAATGGAAGAGGAATAAAATATATCAAGTTATATTTTGTGGGTTGATCAAATAATAAATCAAATTCAAGGCCTTGGAGAAAAATTAGAAGAGTCAATGGTGGTACAAAAGGTTTTGAGATCTCTACCATTGAGATATGATGCAAAGGTATCTGCAATTGAGGAAATGAAGGATCTAGCCAAGTTAAAGATATACGAACTACATGGTATTCTTATAGAATATGAGATGTGAACCAAATAAGAGAAACCCTCAAAAAGTGAAGTTACTTTAAAAACATCTAAGAAAGATAAGTCTAAGATTCAAGAATCAAGTGGTAGCTCTAGCGATGAAAAGGATGACAATGAAGCCCTATTCATCTATAAGTCCAAAAATGACATAGGTAAATGTCAAGGAAATTTGACATTTAAATGTTGTAAGATTGGACATTTTGTAGCTAAGTGCCTAGATGGTGACAATGAAGAAGGAAAGCCTACATACAAGAAAAAATTCAAATGAAAATACAAGAAGAGATTCGAGAAGAAGATTTTATATTATAAAGATCTTAGCTCAACCAAAGATAGTGGAGTCAGTGACTCAGATGAAGAAGAGATTCTATTCATGACCATACATGAAGACAAGTAAAAGTATAGATGATCAAGAAGAACATAATGAAAGCAAGGATGAAGCTAAGGTGAATCTAGAAGGAGAACTTATTTGTATGTTAGAAGAATTAAAATCTCTTGAGAAGAAGAATCGAAGATTGAAGCTATAGATTAATAAAAATGAAAATGAGTCAAAGGAAATAATTGAAGATCTACAAGCACACATTGAAGAAGCCAAAAAGACTAAAGAAGATCTAACAACACAATTAGAAAAAGTAAGTAAAGAATGTGAAAGGTATGCTATTGAAATTACCTCTTTAAAAGAATATATTGAGAAAACAAATAAAATAACCAATGATTCAAAATGTGAAAATAACACTATCATGTTGAATAAGATATTAAAAGGTCAAAGATCAATGTTAGATAAGACAAATATCAAATTTGAAAAAGAGAAAGGGGAGGCCACTACTTCCACAGAACCTCAAGAAAAAGTTAACATAGAGAAATAAAAGAGCTATGTTGAATCCCTTATAAAAGAGAAAATGAAAAAGGAAGAAGTTAAGAATACTGAGGCTAACTCAAAAAAAAGAAGGCTAGAAGGAATAGATATATAAAAAACCACTAGGTCAAATATACACAAACCAAAATAGGTTTTATTTTCATTATTATTGTTTTTATTGTAATGGTTATGGTCATAAGAAAATAAACTATAGGAAAATAGCTAACAATTTTAGAAACAAGGAGAAGGGAACTCATGTAGTGTCAAGCTAAAGCCATAACTCTTTTGCTCCGCTATCATGATTTAATGAATAAGCCATAGTATGTTACAAGTGTAATAATTTTGGACATATAGCCTAGCATTGTAGAAGCATGTTTGAGTTAGTCAAGAAGGACCAAGGCTTCAAGGATCTATTCATCAAGAAGAAAGTTTAGATAGGTTCTTTGTAGAAGAAATAACCTAAAGAGTCTATGTTAATTTAGATAGATTTACATGTAAGGAATTAAGAACCATGGTTCATTGATAGTGGATGTTTGAGGCACATGATAGGAGATAAGAGCAAGTTCATAACTCTAAAGAATATCAATGGTGGCATAGTAAAATTTAGAGATAATATCAATACCAAGATAGCTAGAAAAGATACATTAAGTTTGGATAATAGTAGAACCAAGATTGAGAATGTGTTATATGTAGAAAGTCTTAATCATAATCTGTTGAGTGTAAGTTAAATGTGTGATCAGGACACACATTAAAGTTTTATGTAGGAGGTTTTGATATTAGAAGAAAATATTTAGATGAGTTTATTGTAGATGCTTAGAGGATAGGCAATAAATTATATATGTTATTAGATATCAAATGTCAAAATTTTTGTTTGAGTAAAGTTGAGGAAAGTTGGCTATGGCATAGGAGAATGGGACACATAAATTTTGAGAATGTTGTCAACATTAGTAAGAATAAAGTAGTTAGAGATCTTCAAAAGATTATAAATCCCCCTAACATGCTTTGTAAACCATGTCATCATGGGAAGTAGGCTAGAAGATGGTTCAAGACAAAGGAATACTCTACTACTCAGATGTCAGAGCTTGTTCACACTGATCTGTGTGGACCTACAAGAACTCAAAGTACTCAAGGTGAGAAATAATTCATGTTGCTTATTGATGATTTTACACATATGACTTGGGTGATGTTTTTGAAGAAAAAATAAAAAGCTTTCAGCCACTTCAAATCATTCAAGGCTTTAGTTAAGAATGAAAATAGTTTAAAGATTAAATGCCTAAGATCAGATCAAGGAGGAAAATTCATGTTAGATAAGTTTATTGAGTATTGTGAAGACCATGGGATAAAGAAACATTATTTAGTAGCTATAAGACCATAAAAAAATAGAGTAGTTGAGCAGAAAAATAGAGCAATTTAGGAGATGGCAAGGACAATGCTAAATGAATCCTAGATACTAGAAAAATATTGAAGAGAGGTAGTAGGCATAGCATTGCATATCCAAAATAGAGAATTTTTGAGAGTTAATAGTGACAAGACTCCTCATGAATTATGGAAAGGCATACCATATACTATTAATTATTTAAGAGTTTTTAGTAGCAGATGTTTAATAAAGAGAATTAATGAAAAATTGGGTAAGTTTGAATCTAAATTAGATGAAAAATTGGATACTCTAGCAAAATTAAAGCTTACAAATGTTATAAAAAAATAACTAAGAAGATAGTTGAAAGTGCAAGTGTCAGGATAGATGAAGATGTAGCATAAAGAGTCAGTGATTTGGTAGACATTCGTAAAATCATTGAAGAAGAAGATTTTGAAGAATTAGATGAAGATGAGGAGTGAAAGGACACCAAAACCCCATCCAAATATGTATAAATAATTCATAATGAAAGTGACATCATCAGGAACACAAATAAAGGAGTTTACACCTAAAGAATGATAGTAAGTGAATCTGATCAAGTTAATTTTTCTTTGTTACCCAAAATTCATCTTAGAACTTTTTTAGAAGATAGACATGATTAGCATTGGGTCAAATCAATGAATGAATAATTAAATCAAACAAAAAATAATGATACTTGGGAATTAGTGCCTAGACCAGAAGATCAAAATGTGATAGGAAAAAAATGGGTATACAAAAATAAGTTAAATGAAGATGGTGAAGTTACCAAGAATAAAGCAAGGTTAGTATGTAAAGGATATGCTCAAATTGAGGGTATAAATTTTGAATAAACTTTTGCACCCATGGTGAGGCTAGAGGATATTAGGATGTTTCTTGCATATGTAGTGTTTAAGAATTTCAAAGTGTTTTAGATGGATGTTAAGTCTACTTTCCTAAATGGGAAACTAGAAGAGGAGGTCTATTAAGTAGCTTGAGGGATTTATTCTCTCAAATGATAGTATATATGTGTGAAAATTGAAAAAATCATTGTATGGATTGAAACAAGCTCCCATAGCTTAGTATGAGAGGCTTAATAGGTACCTATAGGATCAAGGCTTCAAGAGAGGTTTTGCTGATAGTAATCTCTACATCAAAATAGAAGGTGAGCACCAGTTGATTGTTGTGGTATATGTTGATGACATAATATTTGGAGGTAACAATGAAAATATGATAAAAGAATTTTTTGATAATATGAAAAAATAATTTGATATGTCTATGCTTGGAGAATCATCATTTTTCTTAGGGTTGTAAATATCTCAGCTAGATAAAGGTATTTTCATATCTCAAAGAAAATATGCCAAGGAGATGTTGAAATTTTTTGGTTTTGAGGATTGTGCACTAGTTGGCACACCAATGGGTATAGGGAACAAGGTAAGGATGAAGATTCAACTAATGAAGATCAGTTCTTATATAGATCTATGATTAGTAGTCTTTTATAGCTAACAACATTGAGACTAGACATCATGCATGTGGTAGGCATGGTCATGAGATATCAGGCAGCCTTGAAGGAGAGTCATGTTTATTTGTTGAAGAGAATATGTAGATATGTCAAGGGGACATTGGATTATGAATTGTGGTATCCAATAGGTAGATATTTCATTTTGGTTTCTTATACAGATTCAGATTGGGTAGGTTACTTAGATGACAAGAAGAATACAAGTGGAGGAGCTTTCTTCCTTAGTGATAGCTTTATATCTTAGTTAAACAAGAAGCATAACTTAGTATAACTTTCTATGGCTAAATCAAAATATATTTTAGTAGTGTTATGTTGTTCTCAATTTATTTGGATGAAGCAAACATTAGAAGACATCAAGGTGAAATATGATGAACCTATCTCAATTTATTATGACAACACAAGTGCTATTAATATTTCTAAGAATATAATGATGCATTCAAGAACAAACCATATTCCTATTAGTTATCATTTCCTAAGAGAGTATGTTGTAGATCAATAAGTTAAGATAAAATATATCAGTATTACAGAATAGATTAGAGATATCTTCACCAAGGCACTATCAAAGGACACATTCAAGTATCTTGAAGAGAAGTTGGGATTAATCTCTTTTACTTCATACCATTGAGGATCAACATCAGTTGAAGGGGAGCTAAGTGTTAGCTCTAGGAAAAAACCCTTACCATTGATGTCAAAGGGGGAGAAGTACAAGAATAGATTTAGAAAATAGGATGCTATAGTAAGGGGGAGTTATTGTATGTTTTTAGTTGGTTTAGTTTACATATGTGTAGGTCTCAGTTTTAGGTTGACATATGTAGTATAGGTTTCAAAATGTGGTAGTTTAAATTTGAGGTGGAAATCAATGACAAAGGGGGAGATTGTTATAAATATTGTCATTAATGTCAAAGGTCTAGTTGTATTGTTGACAAAGGCCCCATAGCATTTAATGTCTAAAGGTGTTTTTTTAATATTTATATCTTGGCTAAAGTGTGTTAATATTATTTAAATATTAGTGGATATTTTTTTTTGCATAAAGACAAAAGAGGAAAAGGGTGCATTTTACCATGAAGGGTCACCTTAAGGAATTCAAAGAATCACCAAATAAAGACAAAAGAGGGAAATGACGTTTTTCCCCAAGAAGGGTCACCATGTGACTTTTCAAATGAAATAATTCAAAGGGTCATGAAATTTTGGTGCCATTTTCCATGTGAATTGAAATGTTTCAAAGGGTGAATGCCAAAGGTCATTTGGAAAGCTATAAAAGGAGGCTTGGGAAGCCATTTGTAATAGGAAAAGTACATGGTTTATAATTTTATTTTGTAATCATTTTATCTAGCTAAGAAGAGCGAGAGGAGAGAAGAGAAAAGAGAAGAAAAAGTAAAGAGATATAATAGTGTTCTATCATTTGTTGAGAAAGCAACATTGAGAGATAGTTGTGTTTTCTACACAAGAGGGGTTGGTGCTCAGTTCTCTATGGTTTTTCCCACTTTAGGTTTCCATGTAAAAATCTAGTGTGTCTCTCTCTCTTATGTGGTGCATGTAATTGCTTTCAATTTTATTGCATATCTTGAATGTATGACTAAGTGGTAAAAGTAAAGGAATTTGATTAAGCAAAGGATTTAAAAAGGTATATGATATACTAATTAATCCCCCCTCTTAGTATATCCCATGCTTAATAGTTTTTACGTGGTATCATCCTATTACTTGGAATCTCATAGGGTTTTGATGTTAGAATTAGGATCGAGGGCCTGTGAACTTGCCATATGGCATGACCATGAACCATGAGGAGTTTAGTCATGAACAAACCTAAAGGGGCCATGTGGCACCCAACTATGTTAGTGATGGATGAATGTTAAAATTGATGGCCAAATTAACATTTTTTCATGATAACCATGAGTTTGTGCTAGTGAATTAATTCCATAGTGCTCATGCTAAAATTTAAGGATCTTCAACCTCTTGTCGATCAATACATGAATGGAAAATAATTATTTAGTAGTTGTTGAGAAAATCAAATATGTACCCACTTATATATATATATATATATATTATTATAAGGTTTGGTTGCTTTTGAGATGGTGGTAGTCATGTCTATTTTAATGGAAAAATAGACATGACAATTTTTGGTATCATAGCCTGGGTTACTACACTGAGATCTTTGGGTGTTCAATTTATGCATTGTGGTTTTATAGCTTCCACACAATATTTTAAAAATCATATGATAATTATTCAGGATGAGGAGAGGATGTTGACCATGTCAAGATGATGGTCATAATGATGATCATGAGCCTCCCATTCAGCTAGATTTGATAACATAGGACCCCAACTTATTTTAGACATGCAATAAATGTGTGATATTCTACACAAGAGATTGCCACAAACCTAAAATGAGGTTTAAAGGCACTCTCCATTGCATTATTAGGATGAGAAAAGATCAATTGAGATATATGCCCTATAGTCCCTCCCATCACATTAATGTGACATAGGTGAGATGCATAATCAATGTGAGCACTGATAAAGGCAAGACTTAGACCACCCTCTTAGGCCTACACCTATATGTTTGGTTAAGGACTTCATTAGACTTCATCCTCCCACTTTTGATTGTACTCAAAAGGGATTTATAGTAGAGTATTGGTTATCCAATATGCAAAGATGTTTTACATGGTATGAATTTGATACCAATGGGAAGGCTCATTTAGGAACCACCTACTAAGATACATAATTAATATGTGGTGGGAATGAGAGGAGAAAAATATCCATTTGACACTTTCTTCCCTCACTTGGGAAATATTATAGGAGTGTTTTAGACCATGCTATCTATGCCCTCATTATGTTTAGAAGAATGTAGATGAGTTTCATGATCTACATTAGGGGAATGGCATAGTGACACAATATGAGTGTCATTTTCTTAACTTAATCAAATATGGATAGGGATACATAGATGAGACTATCTAGGTAAACAAATTCATTAGAGGCCTAAATTTGGAGTTGGTTGGTGCATATGCATTCTAGTTCCCATAAACTTAACATCCTTATTAAAAAAGGCTTACTTGGTTGAGAAGTCTTAGGGAAAGACTTAGGATGATTGATAGAAAATTTTAGGTAAGATGCAATCATATTGTGACTTGAGGTCCCATGGTACATAACCTATACCTAGGGGAGGTTAGAGGCCAGCCCAATCATTTTATAAAACCCCTTAGTAGTAAAAATAACAAGAGTGTGATTATTATGGCCATAACTATAATAGAGATTGGTATGATAGATACCACCAAGGATGAATTGATGTTAGACCTCAAGATCACTAATAGACTAGACTTGTAGGATTGTAGTATTTGGTATAAGTGAAACCATCTAGGTTGATAACATTAGTCGATCAAAGATCAACTATAATCCCATCAAGGTGATACTAACATAGAGGTGTGTGTTTTACACATGGATCCCCTAATCACTTTACACGTGTTTTCCCTCTAGGACCATTAACTACCAATAGGCATAAGACTTTGATGTTTTAACAAATAGTGGGTGATGTGGGTCGAGGACATAGGATCTATGAAATTATGGATGACCACCAATATAAACACTAAATACTTATCATTAAGACCATAGGTATGATTGAAAAAGTTTTTGTCATAATATTATTTAAATTTGGAGCTTTAGACTCCTTTATTTCTCCTTCTATTATGGATTATTGTGTGATGGTGGCTATTAGGTAGATAGAAAGTTGGGTAGTAGAGTTGGACATAAGGTCCGAGATGCCCATAAAATCTTTGGTGAACATTTTTGTTCTAGAACTTAATGTCTTTTCCACCATGGTGGATCTATGTATTATACCCTTAGGCACCTAGAGGGTTGTATTGGGAATGAATTGGATAATGGATTATAAAGCCAAGTTGGATCACCATGAAAATGTTATAGATTGTGTCAATGACCTTAGGATTATTAGGGTGATATTTGGGGTCAATAGATCCATTTCCCTTTGCATGATTTATGCATTATAACTCAAGAAAAGCATATCAAATGGTTTTTAAATGTTTTCTATCATGATGAGTGATTGGTCAAAGGAGTTATAGAAGGATTCTCTAGATGACCATCCCATTCTTTGGGATTTCCTTGATGAGTTTTTAAATGAGTTGCCTAGTATGCCCCCTCCAAGAGACATTGACTTCTAGATTAACTTGGTACTAGGAGTTGAATCCATCTCAAAATCACCATATCAGATGAACACACAAAATTTGTGTGAAATCAAGATGTAGCTTGATAAATATTTTGATAAGGGCTTAATTCATCCTAGTGTGTCCACATGGGGAACACCAATCATCTTCATAAATAATACGAATGGATCCATTAGTTTGTTCATTGATTATTATCAGTTGAACAAGGTAACAATTAAGAATCATTATCCCTTACCTAAGATTGATGAATTATTTGATGAAATGTCAAGATATAGGGTGTTATATAAGATATATTTTAAAACAAGATACCATAAATTATGTATTATAGAGGAAAATATTCACAAACTAAGTTTTGAACATGATATGGGCATTGTGAAATTATAGTTGTGCTATTTGGTTTGACTAACGACCCAATAATGTTCATGAGACTCATGAACAAAGTGTTTTATACTTACATGTACCATTTTTTGTTGATATTTATTGATGATAACTTGATCTATACATAAAATAAGGAAGAGCATGAAGACCATTTAAGACAAGTCCTATAGGTTTTACGTGAGAATTAGTTGTTTGAAAACTTGAATAAGTGTGATTTTACACAATCATAGGTGAAATACATCAATCAAATCATCTTAGGAGAAGGTATTTTGGTGTAAACATATAAGATTCATACCATTATGTAATGGCCAATGCTCACAAACATTGTGGAGGTTCATAGATTCATGGGTTTGCTAAGCTATTATCGATACTTTATGAAGAACTTTTCTCACATTGTGAATCTAATTAATTCACTTAAAATGAAGGGAAATAAGTTTGTATGGTTATCAGAGTGTTGTGAAGAATCCTTCCAGTTGATAAAAGAGTGACTCACTGGTGCTCTTATTTTTGTTGTACCTAATCCTATAAGGGATTTCTTTATTTGCACTAATGCATCAAAGGCATGATTAGGATCTATACTAATGAAAAGGGAATAATCATAGCATATGAGTCCTAAAAAATCAAATACTATGAATTGAAATAACCCATGCATGATATGGATTTTATAATTATCATAAATGCTTGTCTAAGATGATGGTACTTCTTACTTGGTTACCACTTTGTTTTAAAAATAGACCACTTGAGTTTAATCACCTATTCAATCAGTCTAACCTTAATGCTTATCAAAGGTATTGGATGGAACTACTATGTGAATATTATTTTGATATTATGTATATCAAATAAAAAGAAAACATGGTTGTTGATACCTTGAGTAGGAGGCATCATGAGTTAGCAACATTGAGATTATTTACTAACTTACAAAGTCAGATTTTAGAGAATCTTCCAGAGGATGACCTATACAAGGAAGTACACAAGTGTTGGATTGTATTTTGAATATAAGAGGTAAATTAAAATGTTATTATCTTGAAACAAATGGCCTTCTGTGCCATAAAGGGCTTATCTATGTTTCTATAGTGTGTGGCTTGCATGAGCTGATTTTTTCTGAGTCACATAGAGCTTCTTTCCAAGCACACTCTGAGGTTAGGAAGATGCATGCAAAGTTAAGGAAATTATATCATTGGGCTGGTTTGAGGCATGATATTTATTATTTTGTATCTTGTTTCCTATAATTATAGAGGGTCAAGGGCAACCATCAACATCTAGTAGGATTTTTATATCCTCATGAGATCCCATAATGGAAATGGGATATTATATTTATGGATTTTATTATAGATTTGCCTACCTCATCATATCATCATGATGTGCTCATGGTCACTATGGATAAATTAACCAAAGTATCTAACTTTTATCCAATGAAGAATACTTACAATGCCACTTCAATGGTGAGAAATTCTTGGATGAAATCATTTGATTGCACATGATTCCCCATATGTTTATCTTAGATAGAGATCCAATTTACACTTCACACTTCTAGACATATTTATAAAAGGCATTGGGCACATAGCTCAATTTAAGTACATCTTTCCATCCTAATATGGATAGACTAAAAGAGTCAATTAGTTCCTTGAGGACATGATTTACATGTATGTTATGTAACAATAGTCCCATTGGGAGAATTATTTGTATCTTGTTGAATTTGCCTACACCAACATCTATCATAGTTCAATCAATATGGCACCATTTCAAGATTTTTATGGTGGAGCATGTATAACCCCACTAATTTGGGATCAATTTTGTGGATAAAGTTGTGATTGGTCCTGCTATGTTAGAGGACATAAAAATAACAAGTTGTTAAGATTCGATAACACTGAGAGATTACTAAGGACTGATAAAAAAAGTATGTTGATGTAAAGAGTATTGATAAATAATTTAATGTTGGTGACAAGTTATTCTTGTGAGAGAGATCCAATAAGATCCCTATCATTATGGAAATGGTGTAAAGTTAGCACCTCAATTTTTGGGCCATTTGAGATCTTAGAAATCATTGGCCCAGTAGCTTATCAACTAGCCTTACCACCTAGTCTATCTCATGTTCATAATGTATTTAATGTATTAGTTTTTCATAAATATGTACTTGACATTATTCATGTATTATATTGGTGGCCTTACAGGTCAAGACCAATGGATCTTTAGTTTTGGATCTCATGAGGATTATAGCTTATAAGATGTTGGCCCTTCGAGGTAGAGATATAGATTAGGCCAAGGTCTTGTGGGACAAATATGATGAATCAATAACTAATTGGTAATATGAATCACCATTGAGTGTTTAGTATCCTCACCTCTTTTAGTGACTTCCAAGGGGAAGTTTACATAAGGGGAGGGGCATGTAATGCCCATATTTTATGATATTCTCATCTCTAGCATTTGATGACTATGAGTTTATTACTATTCAAAATTTGATTATGTATTTATGTTATTAGCCACATATAGTTAAGGTGTGCAAGGATTTTATGGAGACTTATCATGTGTTGAGACCATGATAAAGACCTATTATCAATCATGTCTTAATTGCTTACTTATTAAATTAAAATTCTTGCATTTTCTTGTATGTGATATTATAATTAAGAATTTGATTATGTCCATGTGATATGTTTATTAAATTCTATTTGAATCATTGCTCATAAGCTTGTATATTGGAAAATACATGTGTATAAGGATATATGAATCTATATATATGAAGGTTTGTATTCCTTGATATGTTGGATACTTATAATGGACTGAGTGTCTGATCTGATTAAATTATGTAACTTCTACTATTAAGTTAGAGGAATTTTATGTGTGCATCAAGTGTGTAAGAATAGGGAATGTCTAATGAAGTAAACATAGTATGCCAAGCATGGTCACATCACTAAAAACCTTACTATAAACCTTAAAAAATTATTTAACTCAACTTATTAGTTAATTGTCTAGATGTTATATAGGTAAGTAAATTTTAAGTTTGGTTTCTAAAACTTATTGTCTCTTCACCTTAAGATATTTTAGCCTAAGTAGACTAACATATAGAATGTCTAATGGATAAGTGATATACCTTTACATTAATTACATGTCTCTTGAAATAAGTAAAAGGTGAGTTTGTTTAGGAAACAATCACATAAGTCTATAGAGCTACCATGCACCATTATGGATGTGTAAAAGATCATCCCTTAAATGAGGCATGGGCTAGTTAATGGAAGTGGTTGGTTGATTTTAGGACATATATATGTATAAGTTTATCTCTCCATTGAAAAAAAGTTTTGGAGACTTTTGGACTTTTTTGGCGAAATAGAAAAAAAATAGACTATGTCATGGATAGAAAGAGGAGGAAGGGAAGTGAGTAAGAAAAGCTAGTTAGGAGAGTTGAGCCTTTAGATTACTAGAGGATAGCACCCTAGAGGTCTTGGAGTCAATATATTATCTTGTAAATACTTTTTTATAGTTTATTTTCTTTGGATGAAATCAGTTCTATTTTTATTTGATTGATTTATTGTTCTATGATGTATAATACCACTTGGTTTATTCTATTTATTTTATTATCTTTTCCATAGATGTGCATTGGCCACCATGTAGTTCTTTTCCACTTGAGGGCTTTTGGAGATACTTGTATTCCTCTTTATTTGACTAGAATATTGTAACTTCCTTGAGGGTATGTATTATGGATGTAGTGATAATATGAAGTGATCTTCTATGAGTAATATCTCTCATGGTGGTAGTTGTTAAGCCCTCCCATATTGGGTATGGTGGTAGATTGCTTAACCCTCCCATGAAGGTCATGGTGGTAGATTGTTAAGCCCTATCATGTTAGGCATGGTGGTAGACTACTTAAACCTCCCAAAATTACTATATGGAAGTAACTAAGTGAAGTATCCTTATGTTATCCATTCTAACAACAATCCTATGTTATGATGTGATAGATTGATTCTTGGTTTTATTTATGAAATGCTTATCTTCATTTGAGATCTCATTTTAATTCTTATCTGATTTGTATTTGGGATTGGGAGTCTCATTGGGTAAGAACTGGGAATAGGGCTATAGGTTTGTACATGGTCATTCCCTTGTGTTATTACACCCTTACTTTAGATACCCATAATTTCCTTTACCATGATGTAAACATGCTTAGAGCTGGAAGTCTCAATCTTAGGGGTGCCTAGAGAAATAGATTAATGATGCCAAAAGGTTGGGAGGTGAGCCCTCCTTAAAATGGCCTATATTTATAGTAGAGAAGAAAATGACCTTAGTTGAAGACTAATTATTCTTCCATTATTAAATAAGGTCCAAAACTATGCCTCATGCTTATGTAATAGATGGATGAAATCTCATGCATTGAAAATTTTAATAGTATCTAGTCTACTTGTAATAATATTATGAAAGATAGTATTTTGTGTAATGACCCAACTATGGCCTAAAATTTATGTTATATACCTATTGAAACCTTTTTACAAACTAGAATGTAACTAGATAGTATATATACTCTAAACATAGATCCTTTTTGTAAGGGATTCATTATGTAAGGGAAGATCCTTAGGATGTAAGTATTTTATGATGGAATGATAACATGATTCACTTGCATAAATATTGGTTATAATCAACCTATTGAATACACATTATGTCTTTAATTATATTATTTTGTGATCTATCTTAATGGATTAAGCCCAACAATGTTTGATAAGAACTTAAATAGAATGATTGGGTTATTGTTATTGATAATAATAATATAGTTTGATTGTATAATCTAAATATTAATGATATTTTTATAAAATATATGTCTAGTGGAAGAGTTCCTTGATTGAAGCATTTGAGTAAGTTATTTGATGTAGACTTTTCCTGTAATGTGAAAATTTATTATAAAAGAGAATTATAATAGAGTTGGGCTCCATTGTTATAGAAATAATAAGGAAATGTAACCTTTAGGTTTGATTGAGGTCACCTTTGAATTAATTAATGAAAGAAGAAGATTATTAAGGAATTTACATGAATCTATGTTTGCATATTTTTGTAAATGTATCATTTGGTCTCTTATCTTAGTGTGACATAATGGGTCTAATACCAATGCTAGAAGGATTATCTACTTATGAATAGACCAGTCAACTCACAGTATCGAGAAGCTCCTTAAGAGATGATTTTATTGGTTGAGTTTACCTTGTAGATCTATTAGTAAACTAAACCAATGGTAATATTGGTTTAGTGTTCAGAAATTGATGTAGGCCTCAAAATTCCCTAGTTTTTATTTAATAATTTTATGTGAACATTGGCCCTCTATAACTTATTTGAGTTTTTCCAGGGATGTAGGCTTAGTTTCAGATGTGTTAATGGAAATATTCCACTTATAATCATATTTAGCCTTGTCTTAGCCTATCTTCATTCATCAAGTCTCTCTTTGTCTTTTGTTTCATTATTTCCTTAGTCAATTTTCTATGTTGACTATTCCTTGCATTTATTCTTGCCTTAGTTGTTTATTGCTTTGGATTATTTATTCAATTTTTTCCTTAGCCAATTTTGGCTTTTAAAAGTTGGTTAAATGATTCCACATGACATCATTCTAGTGGTTCAAGGAGTTATTATGGAATTTAATCCCCTAATGCCTCTTGGGTTATGTAATTTTACCAATTGGTAGTATCCTTGGGACTTACAACCTCAAGAGGATTTCATAGGTTCAAGGGAGTCAAAGTCTCATAATGCAACTAGGTGGAAACATTATGAATAATTATAAATTTGGGGGCTTATGAGGACCTGAAGAAACCCTTAATGCTTTTTAGGGCTTCAAGATCCATGATGACACCAAGTGGTATCATCTTGGTACTCTAAAGACTAAAGGATTTAGACCTTCAAATTGGGCCCAAAATAATTAATGCCTCTAGGGACCAATGATATGAGATACTACCAAGTGATAACATCCTTATAATTGGAAGCTCTGAGGGCTTTGATGTTATAATTGGGCCTAGGTGTCTGTGAACTTGTCATATCATATGATCATCACCCACAGTGAGTTTAGGCATGAAATAGAGCTGAAGGGACCATGTGGAACCCAATTGTGTTAATGATAGATGAAGGTTTAAATTGATGGATGACTTAAAATTTTGGAATGATAACCATTAGCTTATGCTAGTGAATGAATTTTTAATGACTCAATCTTGAAGGTTCTTCGACCTCTTTTGTGTGTGTGTGTGTGTGTGTGTGTGTGTTCTTATAATTTTAGGGTCTAGTTGCACATGAGATGGTGGTAGTCATATCTATTTTAATGAAAAAATGAGCATGACATTTAGATAGGGCCATATAGTTTCTTATACTTTAAGTTATATATATATATATATATACATATATATATTATATATATATTATATGGATCTCTATATATCTATATACATATATATATATATTTAGGTTTTAGAGGATCTATATATATATATTGTAGACTATAGCATATATTATATATATAGGTATATCATGAGATGTTTTTGAATCTCTATGATCTATAATAAAAAATTTAGGGTTTTAGAGTATCTCATTATTTTTAGACTTAGCCATATTTTAAAGGTTTCAAGATTTACACTTATCCACATTTTAGGGTTTTGGTATCACACACTTAGCCACATTTCACACACACACACATACACACACACACATATATATTATATGTATATATCACAAGGTTTAGGGATACTCAATTAGAAAAGACTTTTAGATTTGACATTATTTACTCTCAAGTCACAAATGTAATCCTAGATTTGGATTATAATTTATTGGGTAATCAAGTTTTATTTGCATTGTAGTCTCATGCTAAGCTATAACATTATTATTTAGCACAATAGAAAAAGTTCATTGATATCTTGGAAAAATACAAATAAAAATCAAATTATCATAATCTTTTAATGATCATATTAATTGATTATTTGTAATCTTTTAATCTTAGTATTAATCAATCAATCTAAATATACAATTACTAATATTATTAGTATGGTCATATTTGGAACTATGTCTATATGGATTATGTGTTGATTAAGGGCCTTGTGGTGATATAATTACACACATGAAATATGTGATATGTTTTTATTAATACTTAGACCAATGTATAATAAGGAAATGAATAGTCCTTAACCACTCAAAAAAACTATAAAGTATGGCTCATTATATTGAGTTTTATTAACATCTATGAGATCATGAGTTTTAGTGATACGAGGTGTACTATGAAGGTTTTCCATTGGGAAATATCCACTTGTGGATTTATAAGATGAAATGTACACTTGAAATACATACCACATAATGTGATAATAAAATGATTAAGTATATGAAGTAAAGTTTACTTATCTTTCTTATTTCATTTTATGTAGTCATGTTAAATTATGATTATGTGAAAAGAATGAAAATATAGACATGATCTTAATTTTTTTAATGTTTTAGATGCCTATGGATTGAATAACATGGTAGAATTTTGTAGAGAGAAAACACTTACCAACTTTCACTGACACTTTCTTTATTTAATTTTTTAGTGCAAGGTGCAATAATAAAGTAGTAGTAGAATGTAGGGATTAAAATTATGTCATGCCAAAAAGAGTTATTGTTAATAGAAACTACCATTATGTATTTAGTCCAAATTAGTCAATATTTAAGAATGTTCTTGTAATTATAATGTAAATTTTGAAAGGATACAATGATTTATAGGATGATACTTGGTTTAGTGTCTTTTTATGTGGTCAAAATAAAACATCTTGGATTTTGAATGTCATAATTATTTTTGTAATGACATAAGCTCCTTATAGTATAGAAAAGGTTATGAAAAGAGAATAGTAGCATAGTGAATAGTTTATTTTCTTGAAAACATTGTAAACCAAATTCATGACTAAATTGAGCTAGCTTTTATGGAAATTGTTAATATTATTTATAGCATGTACACTCTTTTAACATGCATTTTATTATAATAATACTGGTGTTGTAATTATAGGCTTTATGATGTAGCTAACTATGTTCACACTAATATTGTAGCATGTTTATTTAATATGAATTCAAAATTATAGTATCAAGTCATTGAATATCTTGTTCATGGAAAAGTTTGATATGAATCTAAAAGAATAACAACCTATGGCCTATTCATTTTCTCTAAAGAAAATTGTTATTTAAATTTCATTAGATGAACATACTATTTATTTATTTTATAAGTATTTGAAATACACTTATGGGAAAAGTTAAGAAATTCTTTAAATTTTATAATAATGATAAGCTATATGGAGTGGAGTTGAGTTAATGAAAATGAATTTGAAAATCAAAGAGGTTCTTTCTTGGAAATTCATTTGATAAGATGATTAAAGTAGATCAACCATCTATGATGTGAAAATATTCTTGTATGACATGAAGGAGAAATGATGGATTAAAATAAACTTTTATGATATGGGGTGATATCAGAATAAACTACTTACCTGAGTTAGAAACTAGGTAGTTATGATAATCAAAATTATATCCTAATTGTGCACTAATGAGTGTAAATTTATTTTTACAAACCAAATAAAAATAAATATGGTTTTATATCTAATTAAATTCCTAAAATGGTAATCTACTGAAAGTGAGACCTAATACCTATTAACTTAGGCTATGAATATTGAATTACATAATTAGATAAAATTTTATCCATTTAAAAATTGTTTTTATCATTTAATTACAAAATACATTTGTAGGGAAAAATTATCATCTCATTTAGCTTGTAGAGTCGATATGGAATCGACATTGAATAAATACTTAGGAGTATTATTATCCAAAACTAAGGGTTATTTTAAATTCATATTATAATAATAAATTTCAAATAATATTTATCAATATGTTTGATATTTTTGTAAGTCAGGTTCAAAATGAGTTTATTAGTGTTTTCTTTGTAAGGCAATTTTTCTTTGTTAAAACCTGTATGAAATGCTATTCAAATTTAGTGTTTTCTTCACAATAGGTTTACTCCAATGTATCAAATGGATTAATTAAAACTTAGAGAATTGGTTTTCCTCATTGTTAAAGATTATTGTTCTCTCAAGATATTTATTTTAGTGTAATTTTGAAACCCTTTCGTTTGACTGAGGGATGACCATGTTTTGTACCTAATAGAGTGTTCTTGACTTTATTATTGATATATTATAATGGTAAATTAATAATATAGTTTTATATATTTTAATAGATATACTAATATTATATGTGAAGATGCTAGAAATAAATGATATCTTCTTTAGAAGTTGATTTAGCTGGATTAAATAAGGGATATGAATTTTGAGGGATAAAGTGATTTGTTAATTACACTCAATATGGTATTATTGAGTTATTTTAATAGTTTATTGAATGTATATTAGTAACTCTAATGAATCATGATAATTGTGTTTGTTTATAATAAGAATATGTACATGAGAGTTATTTAGATTGTGTGCTCTTTAATTGACTCTTAATTCATAAGGGGATGTTGAGAAATCTTATATTATAAATTGATGGGATGCCACCCATGATAATTTAATTCACATATTGCCTTGGATGAATTCTTAGATGAGTTATTTGATATGTTGATCTTGGTTCTCAAGACCTTAGAGATTTATCTCAACTAGACATTAGAGTGAATCATATGTTTAGGGACTAAATGGAACTTTATAGGTTAAATGACCCCATTTATTGGAGTATTTGAATAAAGAACATAATTGTAGTCAACTAATGGTGGTTTAGAGGTGAAGTTTTTATAAGAACCTCAAGAAGAATGTGATTTGGGTTACCCTCATTACTAAAAGGGTTAGACTGTACCTTCTTACTTGTGGAGCATCTTGAATGGATTGATGAATCCATGATAGTTTGAGTCCCTCGATAATAACAAGTTAAATTAATCTTAGATAAGTTTTGATTATATGTTGGTGACACCCACTTGAGTGGGTTACCTATTATAGTTGATGTTCTTGAAGTAATATAAGTCTCCTTCAGAGTTATAAGTAGCAGTAACCCTTTGTGGGTATACCTCCCCATTTTTAAAAATGCTCATGATAAGAGTATACATTTGTTTTGGTAGCTTATATGATAATTTCCTAAAGCATATAGTTTATCTCTAATTATGTTATCTAAAATTTTATAGGTGTCAACTATTTTAGGTGGCCCTTATCTTGTGTGTTATTCATTGCATCCTTTATTAGTAGTATGTGTTATGTTATCACATGTTGAACATAGTGGCATGTAGTAATGTATTAATGATTGTGTCAAGGTTTGAAGTACTTTGTTTCTTTAACCATAAAACACCATTATTTGGATTATGAAGTATAGAACATCCTTAAGTATGGCATCATGAGTAGTGTAGGTGTTACACATCCATGATTATTGAATAAATATTGCATGTGAATGATAGGTTTATTTCTTCAACTATTGTGATCCTTGATTAGACATATTTTAATAAAAATTAAGGAAGACATGTAAATAATTTTTATGATATTTATTAAAGTATCTTCATGTTACCTTGATATGTCATGAAACCTTTAGAAGAATACCATTGGTTATAGATCACTTAGATTCATAAAATTACACATGATACAGCCAATTGCACATATAGATGTCATAAAAGACTACCTCTTTACATTATAGTTTCATAGATATAATTATTGACATGGGTATTCTTAGTGAGGGGGGTTAGTTTTGGAACTCTAGATAATTAGTGTGTTTGGTTCAGTCACCTTTCACAATAGAAATGAAACAAAATGTTTACTTTGAGTTTGGTCATATTGATTTCATGAGACTTTTCTACATTGAGTTACCTTTGAGAAGGTCATTATCTTTGCTAGATTTGGATTGGTAATAGTTGAGATTCATTATGGGTCAGTCATGGGATATATATATATAATGTATATATGTATATATATATATGTGTATATATGTATATATATATGTGTGATACTTTGAGGTATTATGATTCCATACATTAGGGTTGCCATCTATTATCATTCTTGTGACTATAGTAGTGAAAAATATTATGGTAGTAATATGCCATAGGATGATCTTATAATTTTTTTGTCTTAACTCAGGGAGGTAATTGAGGTGTTTTATCTTACCTATAAGA
>JARHVA010006595.1:477500-647500 GCA_037957365.1 Torreya grandis | reverse complement strand
CTTATTCATAGAAAAGATTGATATGAAGCTGAAAGAATAAGAACCTATGGCTTAGTCCTTTTCTCTAAAGAAAATTGTTATTTAAATTTCATTAGATGAACATACTATTTATTTATTTGAAAACTATTTGAAATACACTTATGAGAAAAATTGATAAATCCTTTAACTTTGATAATAATGATAAGTTATAGGGAGTAGAGTTGAGTTAGTGAAAACAAACTTGAAAATCAAAGAGGTTATTTCTTGGAATTTCATTTGAATGATAAGATGACTAAAGTATATTATAAATATATGATTTAAAACTCTTCCTATAGGACACAAAGATGAAAAATGGCTTAAAATAAAATTTTATGATATGGAATGATAGGGAATAAATCACTTACTTGAGTCAGAAACTAGGTATTAAAGATAATAAATTTAATATCTTAATTATGCACTAATGAGTGTCAATTTATTTTTACAAACCACATAAAAATATATATTTTTCAATCTAATTGAATATCTAAACTATTAATCCACTGAAAGTGAGACCTAATACCTATTCATTTAGGTTAAAAATATTAAAATTTGTAGTTATTTAAAATTTAATCCATTTTATAATTATTTTTATCATCTAATTCCAAAGGGCATTTGTAGGGAAAACTTATCCTTTTTCATTTTAGCTTATGGAGATGATATGGAATTGACATCAAATATATACCTAAGAGTGTTATTCTATGATATTTAAGGTTGTTTCAATTTTAATTTAGCTTCATATTACTCTAATAACCTTGAAATAATTTTTATCAAGATGTTTTTTATATTTTTAGCAAGTCAAGTTCAACATCAATTTATTAGGGTTTTCTTGGTAAGGTAGTTTTTCATTGTTAAAACCTATTTGAAATGCTAGTCAAATTTAGTGTTTATTTCATAATAGGTTTAATCCAATATCTCAAATGGGTTAATTAAAACTTAGATAATTGGTATCCATCATTAGTAAAGATTATCATTGTCTCAAGATATTTATTTTAGTGTCATTTTGAGACCCTTTTATCTAGTCGAGGGATGGTCATGTTTTGTCCCCAATAGAGTGTTCTTTCCTTTACATTTAATACAATGTCATATTCAATGCATAATATGGTTTTTTATCATCTATAGACAATTATTATATATGAATATGAAAGAACCTAACAATATCTTCCTTAGAAGCTGATTTAGCTTTAAAGAACTACCAATCTAGTTAGCAAGGGATATGGATTTTAAAGGGTTAAAAGGATACATTGACTAAAATTAGTATGGTATTATTGAGTTTTTCATATTATTTATTGAATGTAAATAAATAAATTTTATAAATCATGATAATTATTTATATTCATCTCTTAATTCATAAGGGGACATTGAACAATTTTCATTTTGTACTAGTCTTGAAGTGTGTGCATAATAATCCTTCATAAGATATTGTAATCCCTACTATCATTATTTTATTGATATGTAAGTGAATAATATTAACTATTTTAAAAAAAATTGGTAGGTTTTATTGTGTAATTAAGTCATGAATGTTTGGGCATGATAGTTTAGTATTAGGGCACAACTAAAATACCAAGAGCTTTGGGGATCATTGTTTGGTACCAATTCTTATACAGTTAATTAATACATGTAATTATTGGGTGTCACTCATTAAAACCATATTCATAACCTTGATATCATCTTAGATCAATTTATTAAATATAATGTTAAATTTAATCCTCATAAGTGTGTTTTCTATGTTACCTTTATAAAAGTTATAAGATTCTCGGTCTCGGTATGAAGGATTGACAAGGATCCATCTAAGATCAATGCTCATATCAACATGCCTATACCATGATCCATTCCTTACATCTGAAATTATCTTGAGAAACTTGGGGTAATCCATAGATTTGTTATTGAGTTAGATTATTATATTTATTTAATAAAATACCTTATCAAGAAAGGTGTTGTGCTTGAATGGACTAATGCTTGTTAAAAATTATTTGATAACATTAATAAATATCTAATTAATCCTCCTAATTTAATTCCACCTTATATCAATTTCCCACTCATATTGTACACATCATTTACCCTAATATCAATTGGGGAAATGTTTGCACAATAATATGAGTCCATAAAATAGTGTTATATTTACTAAATTATTCATGCTTTGATATATTATGAGACCCAATACATGAAATTAGAGTGTCAATACCTCGTAATCTACTTTATCACCCAAAAAAATTCAACACTATATGTTTTATTAGACTACCTATGTCATAGTCCATGTTGACTCCTTTGCCATTTTTTCTCTAAGGCTTTCATACTTGGAGATCGAATAAGAAAATAGGTGGTACTCTTGATGGAATTTTACCTTGATATTATCACTCAAAAAAATTTCAAAGGCCAAGTTATTTTTGATCAAGTTATTATCACATATTTACCATCTCAACAACAGCTTCATGATACTCTTCCCAATGAAGATGCCCTCTTGATCAAATGCATCATTCAAGATGTTTCTCTTAAATAATATTTACATAATTTCATAGTTGATATTGATGCTTAGGCTATTGAATATCATGAAATTGTATCCTCTAATTTTAAACCATATAATAAAGCTACTTAGTAGAGTTACACCTTCAATTTGGATGAGGATACTTAGACACTTCATTTTGATGGAACCAAGTGCATTCAAGGAGTTAGGGTAGGATGTGTCCTAGTTTATCCTTATATAAAATTCATTCCTTTATCTTTTTAAATGAATTTAAATGTTACTACTAACATGGATGAATACAAATATTTCATCCTTAGGATGTAAACAACCATAGATTTATACACTCACTAATTACATGCTCTTGATGATTCACAACTTATATGTCAAAAAATCAATGGAAATTATTAATGCAAAAGTGAGAACCTATATAATATCTTGAAATTGCTTCCATTATTTGTAAATATTTTGAATATTTCACCATTAAATTAATTCCTTGAGACTTAAATGCTATAGTCAACTATACTAGTTATTAAACTTTTTTCTTTCATCCTCATATGGTACTGTGTGACTCACAATTCCTCATCAACATGAGGAAATATCCATATCATTTAATTTATCTAACATCATAATTATCTTCTCGATATTATTTTCTATGAAAAAAATAGACCTCAAAAGAAAGCATGTAAATTCATTGTTAGACATGATGTATTTTACTATCAAAGCACTAAATTCATCCTTATTACTAAAGAATAAGTCCATTTTATACTTGAGCAAGCACATGAGGGAATTTATGGTGTAGTGGATAGGTTATAACCCATAAATGCATATGTATGGGTTACTATTATCCTACTCATGAAAAATTTGCCATCACATTTGTGAAGAATTGTAATCCTTGACAACTCCATGATGATTATATTCATTATCATTTGGTAGATCTTAAAAAACTTAAATCTTCAAGACCATTATCTAAGTGGGGATTATATCTCATCAAAAAGTTACCTTGATTGAAAGATGGTCATGTCTTCATTATTACCACCACCAAGTACTATACCATTTGGGTAGAAGCTATTCCCCTTGTGATTGTTAAACATAAGTACATCCATATTTATCCTTAATAAAATAATGTCATTTTGAGATTCATCACACCATCATATCTAAGAATGGTGGGAGTTTCAAAAATAAAGACATGAAGCAAATTTTGTGAAAAAATTGAAATTATGCAAAAAATTTCTACACCTTACCACCCTTGTTGGAATGGCCAAACCACCAAAAAAACACTTAACAATATTTTATAAAATACTATTAAGGATTATAATTAAGACTAGCCTCTCAAGCTATATCCTACACTACAAGCTTATCATACTAGTATTTGTACTACCACTAAGCAATTCCATTCTCTTTAGCTTATGGATTTAGATCCATCTTACCACTAGATGTAAACTTACCCTCCTTGCGCATTTACCTTCACAAAATCATTTATGATTAATATATTTATAAATCCTACCTTCATACTTTAGATATAATTGATGCATGACATATGAATGCTTTGTAGCATAACCATCAATACAAAAATTATAAATCTAAACACCATAATAATAAAGTGAAAGTTTGTACTTGTGATGTCAGAGATGTAGTGTTGAAATTGGATTACACCCATGAAAAAGAGGGAAAGTGGGGTCCTCACCTCTTAAAAGACATCCTTAGACCTAACACTTGTATATTTTAGATAAATGAAGTACATATCTTCAAGGTTTTGACCAAATCTTAGTTTTTGAATAAGTATTTTTCTTAACCCATGTTCTTCCTAGGTTCCTTTTATTTATGCTTTTCCATTTCTTATACATATTACTTGCATGATTATAGTTATTTTATATATTCTATTGAGCTAAAATTTATTATAGTTTTTAATTGGACTCTCTTATATTACAAAATTTATCTACACACCTCTAGGTTTATTTCAAATTAACCCTAGTACCTATGTTTAGTTCCTAGGTATTTTATCATTTTTACACCTCTTGGTTTTTAAATATGTGTGTTGCATTGTAAAAATTTGGGTAATATAATTAGGCCTACCTAAAAACACCCATCCTCTTTATATTTATTTATATAATCATTTACTTCATTTTCATCAACCATTTTTTTATTCATGATTATTTGGTCTCTTTTTACACTATTTGGGTCTTTTCTATCATTTCTATGCTTGATAAATTTATCTTACATACACCTCTTGGTTGTTCAGCTTGTGAGATTCATGGTAAGACTTTAGGAATCAACCAGGCCCTCCTCATGAACACCCCTCATTTTAATACCTTGATTGTTGTTTCCCCCAAACCTTAGCCAGGGTTATTCTTAGATAGATAAGGCAATGATTGAGATTAGTTTTTTTACTCACTTAGAGTCAATCATATTTTATTTTATTAAAAAAAATGTAGTAGTCTATCCTCATGTATTCATCCAAATTTTACCTTATTTTATGATGATGGTTAAAATTTACCCATAATTTTACCATCTCACTTTAACAATTTTATATGATTAGGGAAAATCAATTGTTCTATGATAAATTTCATGATCACCTTATATTTCACTTTGATTTTAGGCTCACCAAGGTTAGGTTTGAGAATGCACTGTTTTTTATTTTAAAAGTCTAGTAGTCTTTAGGCACCATGGTCGTTAGGCTCTTTTATTTAGTGAATAAGTGTAAGCTCTCTTGTGATATTCATATTCATCACCCATGGTTAGTTTTTAAAAATCCATATGGAGGAAAATAAACAAATCTAAAAGATTTAAAATCGATATCTTAATAAAAGGCAATGTTAAAAGGCAAATAAAATCTTAGAATTTAGAACACACTAAAATACATGATATATTTAACACATCTCCTATTATAATTGAAGATTAAACTCAACATTAACCACATTATATAATTTAGGTCAATTGGGGAATGATAGGCTAGTAGATGGGTAAAATGTCTCATTACATTAATATCTACCTTCTTACATTCTAGTGCTACCTATTTTCTCACATAATTACCCAATCTTTGTATTATAATGATAAACTTGTAAGGTGTCCAAAGGAGTGGATAAAATATTGTGAAAAGTTAGGATCATTTTATTTTTCATTCATGCTAGCCTTCATAGGATGATCTATATAATTCACTAGTTAGCCTAAGCTTATGTCTGCTAGGTAGGGTTCTCTAAGGCCACTAATGTTAAAAAATCTTAGTCTTGGCAACATGATTAGAGTATTATCTTTGGTAACGACCATTTTTTATTTGGTTATACTTTAATTTTGATCCCTCCAATGCTCCCTTGATGTGTAGGTTTGTTTCTAAATATCTCCCATCTTCTTTACTTCCTATTCTCCATCTCTTTTAAACATGGTAACATCATGGTAATTTTACCCTTTCCATATTTATAATAAAAGTTACATATTTGAAGTGTTATGAGATGCTCTCTTCATAATTTACTTATATCTCTATGATATCTCTTAGTTATGTTTGGGATCTTGATTTTTATATTCACTTTTTATGGGCCATTCAATCTTTTTTTTCTCTTTTATGCTTTCATGTTTCACCTTTTTGTGGGTTTTGTGGTCCCATTTATACTTATTCACATATTTCCCTATCTCTCTAGAATATATCTTAGTTATGTTTGGTATCTTAAGTTTTATAATCACTATTTATGGGCCATTCAATCCCCTTTTTTCCTTTTATGCTTTCATGTTTCACCTTTTTATGGTTTTATGGTCCCATTATACCTTTTTCTCATCTTTGTTTGAGTTTGGTTTGTTACTTACCTTACATTTATTATTTTTATCACACAAAAAATTTATGTGTATTTTTTTTTTATTTGGGTTGTAAATTATCTTACTTTGGATGCATTTTTGAGTCTTTCAGTCCTAAGTAGCCTTTGTGTTTTGACTTACCGATTTTCATTTATCCATATCTACTTCATTGGATATTTTGGTTCTAACCCAACATTATCAATTTTGGCTTTCCAAATTTTCCAAGTGTTTTAATCACCTCTAAGAGTTTTTCATTTTAAATTTATTTATTGACCATTTAGCATACATGTGCATTGATTTTGTCAAATTTTACCCTTGTATCCTTAATTTTCTCTAATACAATTACTAACTCCTCTATGACTGAGACTATGATACTTGCATATAGTCATTTAGTGTAAAGTTAATTCAAGGTATATATATATATATATATATATATATATATATATATATATATTTTTAATTACTCATTTATCAATAATTCTTTCAACATTTATTTTTAGTTATGCTCTTTAGTGTTACTATGTATAGATCCCAAAGCTCAATCCCATGTTACACTATTATGACACATGATGATATTCAATTGGGGCATATATATACACCTATTTTTAAAATATTATCACTTTAATAACCCTTTATCTTGAGGGGGATTATCAATGCATCAATATCCCTAAGGGCATGCCTTAAAGGGTGAAATAGGAATGGGGTGGGATCAACTCATGGTACTTTATAAGAAATTTTTTCATACTATTCTATCATGCCATCACTATTGTCAATATTACCTCCTATGATTATCTTTTTGTCTTACCTCTCCACTTAATTTATGTCTAAAATTGCTAGGCTCACTATATCCTACTATATGGGCCTGACTGGTACAATCTATTTCATATTTAGTCTTCCATATACTGTATAAAATAGCTTGATATAGTTATGAGTCTATATTCTATCATTTTTACTATATTTACCTAGCTAATATTGTATTATGTCAACCAACATATTTTAGCTATCTTGACTTGGCTAATATTATTGGATTAGATTTAAGGATTAGTTTTGGGTATTGAATCCATATATATAGGGGTTATATTTCATTCCTAAATCATATATCACATTCATATCCTTTATTTGCATTGATATTTATACCCCTATGTAGTATTTTGTAGAGTTAGAGATTTAGAAAATTTCATTAAAGCTCAATAAGAGAGGTATTTGGAGTTCCTATCTAATGATATCTAAGACTTCATCTTATCATTTCAAGTCATCATCCAAAAACATTTATTGCAAATAACCACTTGATTCAAAGGTTGAAATTTAAGCATTAATGGGTGCACCTAAATGTAAGTATTTATATTCATATAGTCTTTCCTTTACTTATTTAATACTTTTTGAATGTATGTGTTTATCCTTGCTTATGCTTATCCTTATACTGAGTAAGCTAGTATAGTTATAGGGTTACTTAGGATTGATACTTATCACCTTAGGTTACATAGACCCCCATTTAGTTGACCATTGAACCTTACCTTATTTACAATCACTTACCCATCATTTATTTTAATTTTACCTCTTACCCATCATTTACTTTACTTGCATCCTTAGAATCACTTACCCATCATTGATTTATAGTGAGAGCTACACCCTATGTCATAGGTTGAGGTTTTGGAACCCTTTTATTTTGAAATTTTAGATTATATTACTCTTTTCTAGGTCTACAAAGATTCTAGGTCCATACTTGATCTTCCAAGTAAATGCAATGTTTATTGATTGAACTTATTCAAGTCCTAGTCTATTGAGAGAGACGATAATTTTAGGTCATCATAGCCCAAGAATATGTTCTCCACTTAAAACAAGTTATGGTATAACTATCCATTCCTTTACCACCTTGTCTTTCACACACAAAGGTTACTTCACATTTATTGAATCCTACACCTTGATTATATTCCCTATTTTAATTATAATTCCCGCTTGGTTTTTAAAAATTAATGATAATTATATTCATATACCTTTGTGCTAGTAAAAATCACTACATTTATTTTGGTTTGAGGTTGATAATACTATCCTTGATTTTGATAACCACTTTGATACTATGGTTTTAACACAATAGTAGATTGATATAACCCCATCTCTTTTTCTTATTTTTTATTTCATATTAGTTATAGACATTTTATGTCAAGAGTGTTCGCATCAAAAATATTATATTAATACACAAAATATATTATATTAATAAGTAAAATTAATTTTTTTTTATGTGATGTAACAACAAAAAGTTGTGTGTTTCATGATCTCCTTTATAAACCGAAAAATATAATGTCACCACTTGAGCCTTTGTTTTTGTGAAACTTTCCTTGGTGTGATCCTCTACTTCACATGTGGTACACCATACAAGATTTGACACATCCCATACAAAACCTATAGAAATCCTACAGTCATGTAAAATGTGAAATTGTATGACTTCAGTATGGCTAAGACATCCTCTAGTTGGCTCACACAACCCTTCTAGGCTACTTCTTTCACTGATTCCCAGTCATCTATAGCTTCCTAGAATTAGCTTTTTGAGACCTAGGCAACCCTCTTAGGTCTAGATCCATCTCCCTAGGTTTCATCCCCTTAGGAAAATAGCACCCAAATTAGATAGGAGCATCAAAATTTAGGGTGTCCTATTTTTGGTTCTTTTATCCTAGCTCATCTTTACCTCAAATGATTAGATTTTACTAGATCCTTATCTTTTTTCCTATCATCCTCACACAAATTCATTTAACCCATGATCATTACTTTCCATATAAAAGACCATTGAAAGTCCATTTAGAAGGGTTGGCACTCATTTACAAGAGAAACACAAGAATACAGGCAAGTGCACTGTAAGCACTCTTCCTCATTCTTTGCACACAACCTTTCAACATTGTTTCAAGCCTACTCAAGTCATTGCACCAATCCCTCGATAGCTGAAGAAAATACAAATTAACATTCTAACTACATTAATCATACACAAATTACACCAAGAACTTCAATGAGAGAACTATGTTAGTTTGATCCCTCTTCTGAGTATTGGTATGTAGGCAACATGCCCACACATGGGGTGTGAAGTGTGTCTAGTGTATCCTTTACACACTAACCCCTTCTCTCTCTTTCTAAAGTTTGCATTCAAGTTAAAGCACTAGTAGATCTTAAGGGTTTTGAAAGATTACAAAAGAAAACATAATGAGCTCCATAAGGTTCTAGACCCTAAAATTTTAGTGACAAGGTAACATAGGCATTCCAAATAGAACCCAAAAAGCTTTCAACCTCAGGACAACAATGCTAGAATAAGACTAAAACATCAGAACAATAGGGTGTCTTATTTTTTATTCTCCAATCTAATCAAGAAACAAAGTGTAGGGACCTATTTATAACTATTTTTTAGTCCTACTCCTCTAGTATTTGACCTTGTCTCAATCCAGATCAATTGGAATAAGCTAAGTTCTAATTTCTCTCACTTCCTACTATATTTAGAAAAGGTAAAAGTAAAATCTATTTACAAAAATTAGTAGGTCAATTATTGCATATTTATTTATTTTTTTACATTTCTCATGCCCTTTATTATTTAAGAATATTATTCCAATATTGTAAAAATAATAAAACATTTGGTGAACCTGACTTCAAATTTTTGCACAAAAACCCTAGAAACCCTAGGGCTAATTATTTATAATTTTTTGAAATATTTTCTTGATTTTTATTGAATTTAAAAATTAGAAAAATAAAAATTAATTAAAATATTTTCAATAAATTCACCCAAACTATAGTTTGCACATACTAGGTCCTATTTGCATAAAAACACTTTCAAACCACTAAGAAAAATATATTTCTAATTTTAGAAATATTTTCTAATTTTTCATAAAATTTTCAAGAAAAATTATACAAATTTTGTCTAAAATTTTCAAATTATTGCACTAATTTTGAAAAAAATCATTCAAAACCCTAGTTGTATCAACTAGTTCTCAGTTATTTTTCCAATCATTTTCTACATTTTAAATTGAAAATCTAATTCAAAAAATCAATTTCAAATTCAAAAGTTTATAGTATTTTGAAAATAATATTTCTACAAAAATCCCTAGTTGCATATACTAGTACCTACTTTCTTTTGAGGTATGACCTTACATGCTTGGTAACACATTATCCGTTTTGTGCAAATTTTAATCCACTATTTTTTTGTAATTTGCATTTATTATATTTAGTACCTTCCATTTCTAGCACATTGCCTATTAAAACATATTTCAAAACATTTAAACACATTTCAAATTGTTTTCATACTTTACCAATGGATCAATATACCAGTTTTGATGAAATTGATAAAAGAGAACTTCAAGAATTCTTAACCAAACATTTGAGTATGCAAGATGACAAGTTATAATTTTACAAGAACATCAAAAAGTAATCAATAGGCAATCTTCTCAAACTATAAATCAGCCAATTGAGAATGACACTATGAAGGCAACTATGTCTCAACCACCCCTATAGAAGCCCAACCTTCTTCTATGCCACCAATTATAGCTAGTACATCCCTATCTCTTGATGTGGCAACCCTTGTGTAAGAGATTTGATCTCTTCAATTCAAGGTGCAACATCTTGAGAAAGTTAACACTAGACCTACGTAGGATTTAGAATATTTTTCTCTTCTGCATACACCATTGGCATGTCACATTGCTTCTACACCCTTGTCACAAGGATTTTTTCAACCCAAAATTACTCTTTATGATGGAAAGGGTGATCTAAAGACACATTTGAGAGATTTTCATGCAAAATGCTTGGATTATGTACCCAATGACTGGCTACTTACCAAGCTATTTCCGTAGATCCTAAAGGATTATGCCTTACAATGGTTTTATAGTGTAGTGAATCAGTTAGTCATGACATTCAATCCTTTAGCAGCCATGTTCCTAGCACATTTTAGTATCAACATCAGTGATAGGGTTTCATATGCATATATTGCATAGTAGAAACAAAGGTCAAATGAGCCTCTCATGGATTATATTCTTAGATACACAACTATTCTAGCTAAGTTATCTATCCCTATGGTTGATCAATAGCTACATGACATTTCAAATAGAGCCTTCTACTAGCATTGCATGAATCTATTATGTTTAAAATATTATCTTCCTTCATCAAATTGTGTCATACACTCAAAAGAAAATAATTTAAGCTAATTTCAATGGGAAAACTTAAGTATTAAAGTATCCCAAACACAACTAATAAGAGTAACAACAAGTCCCATACAAGGTCAAAATCAATGATAATAAGAATTAGAATCAACCAATAGTTAATATAACTTTTGATCCCCATCAATATGTGGTTCTATCAACACCTCCTTGTCATGCATTTGCCAATCTACCAATTTATATAAACAAGTTTTTATAGTAGTTATTAGAATGTAACATCATCACTCTCCCTCTTATCTAAGAAGTAGATCTAGAAAATCCTCATCCATGAGTATATGATTAACATGAATTTTACAATTTTCACAAGGCATGAGGCCATACAACTAACAGATGCATCAGTTTGTAACATAAGATAAAGGATTTGGTTGATGATAATCTAATTAAATTGGGCACTTCAATTGAGCCTCCAAAGGCAAAACCAACACATGATAAAGCTTTGAATTTTTTTCAAATCCATTTCCACAACATTCTAAACAAGAGCAAGGGGACACATTAGGTGTTCAATATACATACCAGTTACCTTTAGTTGAGTCACATCCTTTGAGTGGTATAATAGGGGTGTATGAGTCTAGAGTTCTAACTAGGCCTTTGATGTCTTTTTCAGATCATGAGATTATGGAGGATAATATAAGTTATAATGCACTATTTATCAGAGCACATATTCATAATCAACCTATTCATAGTGTAATAATCAATAATGGTTCTAGTCTTAACATGTGCATTTTTACACTTGTACGAAAATTGGGTTATTTAGAGTAGGATATCACTCTAAAGGAAATAATTATTAGTGGTTTTAGTAGGCATATATAGAGTTTATTAGATGAGAAAATACTTCCATTATAGGTTGGTCCTACATATGTGACCACACCATTCACTATAGTTCCCAGTGCAAGATATTTTGACATAATACTTGGTCAACCATGGATTTAAAAACTTAGGGTAGTACCTTCTATATTTCATAGATGTATGAAATTCATTCATTCTAATTAGGTTATTATAGTTGGTAGAGTTACTTATGAGTCACCACTCCCCATTTTAGAGCCATCTACTAGCTTACAGTTACCAATTCCAATTCTTACACCTATTTCATTTTCCACTCTAGTTTTAGTTCAACTTATAGTTTAGATTCAGACATAGTTATAATATATATCACCAATAGAGAGGGTTCATACACCCCATAGTTTTAGGATTCTAGATAGTTTCCAACTACAGTGTTCATACCTAGAGTAATTACATTGTGGTCTCATACAACTACATAGAGATCACATATTCACAGAGCTTCTCCCACTTAAAAATGGGGCCCTAAGATCCCTACAGTTACATCCACTTCTCAAAATCATAGGGGGACTTCACATTCAATTTTCACTTCAGATATTTTAGAGTAGTTACAACATACATAGATTTCTACTGCACAATCTTAGACACTCCATCGTGCCTCATGATCATGCATGATCCCATTATTTGATATAGGACACCATGATAGGGGGTTTCATCTAAAACTCATCAGTTAGTATCATTTATTTCCAACATTTATTATACATAAAATCTCTTGCTTGATTGTATATAGTGAAAATATTGTCAAAAATAAAATAATAATATTAGACTTCAAAATACAAAAACATTCAAAAAAATGCAAAAACACAAAAAACATTTTTGATTATATGCATCATTCATGTTTACATTACTACTATCATGCTATGACTTACATTTGCTATTTCACGTTATTGTATGTCAAGTTATCTATACTACCATGCTTCACTTGATCTCTTTTAAGTGTGCGTAGTGACATCTAGCTCTTTGATTGTTTCACTCTACCCATTAAGGGGGAATTTATACTTATAAATTTGAGACACACATCAATATACATACCCACTAGGGTCATCTTCTACATGAATACACCATCCAGGTCATGGCATTCCTACACTACACACTCTGAGTTATCATACTGATGCACATTCCTTACTAATACCTAGCAATTGTGTATTTATTAGCATATACCTAGTCTTTTACTACACATTTTTTGCATAATTTCACATTTTATTTAATTAATTATATGTTTTTGTATCTTCTAGTTCTTACTCTTTCTTTCATTCCTTGCTTAGCATAGCTTATGTGACTGTATTTACAATTCTAGCTTGTCTCTCGCTTATGCCTTTGGAAGTTTGCCAATGTCCTTTGCTTCTATTCATGTGTGTAGCTTAGGACATCTTCCAATGTCTTTTAATTATTATCTTTCATGTATTTGTGGCCCTTGTGCTAACTTTGCTTATTCATTTGTATGTGTATGTGTCATTTGAACATGCATTGTATGCTTGTCTTCTAATTTGAGTGACATGTGTTTATGTCCCTTATTTGCATGGCCCCTTTGCCACCCTTGTATGATTCTTACTTCATATGCTTGTTTGATTATTTTCTCATCATTGTGTGCAATGCCATGATTCCAATCATGCATATATATTGCCTTTTTGGATGCCATGATGGACATCATGCTCCATCCCTCCATGATTACTAATAAACTAACAACTAAAAACTAATATCTAACATTACCAATCTATTTAATTATCATGCACATGCTCTTACATTCTTATATCTATCTAGGCATACCCCTATTGATTTAACATTCTATCAATTCAGATATTGTTATATCTTGCATCTATACAGCTTAACACACTTGTAGGACTCCTTTTCTTCTAAGGGTAGTCATGACAAGTCAATCATTCTTACCATAAAAAGAGGGGGAATAAAATAGGGGTTTTTCATTGAGATAAAACCTCCTAACAGTCAAAACAACAACATTTAGAACACTTAGTATAAAATCTAGAGGTCAAACTGATCAAACCAAAGTAGGAAAATAGTGATAATTTTAGATCAATAGTTAATTTGCACACTAAACAACAACACTAAAAATGGATAGTAGTTCTAAAGATAGGGGTTTCCATATTTTGGTGCTCCTATCTAGGGAAAAATCACTCAAGGTTTCCAAAAGTAGGCAACATTTTCAATTTAGGGATAGTTTTTGCACTCCCAGATCAGTCAGATTCAGTAGTTTTAGTATAGTTTCTCAAATATAGTGGGTTATCATGCATGATATGATGGTTCTCACTTTCAATATAGATTAGGTAGTTTGTATAAGTAATAGATCAAAATCTATGTTCCAGTCATAAGTGATTGGGGGAAATGTGTGTGGTACATTGATCTTCTTTTCTTTTTGAGTTTAGTTTATTCCAAGCAATATTAGTAGTTGTATGCCTTACTCTATCTATAGGTGGTTGGTATCACATTTGAGTTAAAATTTCATATAATAATAGCTTTTTAAGTACCCAAGTTCTTGAGTTATATTTCACATAAGTATTTTGCAATAGTTTTGGAGAGGCTTTCATACAAGCCCAACCTCCATCTTTTGAAATGGCCAAGAGTGGCCTAGTTTCCATCACACATTTAGGGTATCCACACCACATGGTTAGGTTTATATCACATCCATGGGATCCATGATCCATCTCATATGAAATATATTCTATATTAGTATTAATTCATAGCTTCACTTCATAAGGCACTGATGGAGCTAAAGGTCTAGCTAACCTTTATATTCTTGAGCCATTTATTCATAGGGATAGGACACATAGTCCAAACATTGATTATCACACACATGATTCATTAACTTTACAGAGTTGGTGATGATGGATCCAAAGCACCAACCTTTGCATTTCTTAAGCCACTTCGGTATACGATCACGTGCTGTAACTGGGAATCTTATCACACCCAAGGCCAACTTCGATTCACCAAACCTAGGTTCATCTTGTGTAGTGTCTTGTGGCATTGTGGATGGATATGGTTGGTTCATGATATATTTCATGCAAGATATGTCAGTTGATCCCACCCGATTCACTAGATTAGATATGTCGGGTCGGTTGATCCCACCCAATTCACTGTGTCACAACTTTTGGTAAGCTACGTGTCCAGTGCATGGATGTAGAACTGCCACTCCAGGCAACCTTCCAGCCACCCAATGACCTATAACGCTAGTCACTACTCCCATCAAGGCTGGTAAGTGAGCCCCACAACTCAGAGCGGCAGAGGACGAATAGAATTTTTATGGGGAATTAAGAACTTAGCTCTATTCATGATATCACTCTTGATTCAACACACACTCAACATCATCCAACACATTCTAACATCGCAATAGGTTTTGTATTTATTTGCATACCCAATGAGGTGTATGCATTCATTTCTCTTCCTCTTACTTAGTTATTGTATATTATTATTTTAGATATAACATATCTAGTAAGAACTGATATACTTTATGTTTTCATTATAGATTCATAATTCATAGTGTGCTCTCTCTATGCACATCCAACATCACAATACTTCATGAGCTTCACCCTTACAAGTAAGTTTAGTTATGCTTCTTATTTTCCTTTAACCTAGTATTTTTGCTTTATTACATCACTAGAATAAATAATGGGGGGAAAATGTAGTCATGTAAAATGTGAAATTTTATGACTTTAGTATGGATAATACACCTAATACATAGGTCCTCCTATTGGCTCACACAACCCTTCTAGGCTACTTATTTCACTAATTCCTAGTCATCCATAGCTTCCTAGACTTAGATTTTTGAGACCTAGGTAGGCCTCTCAAGATTAGATATATCCCCTTAGGTTTCATCCCATTAGGACAATAGTTCCCAAATAAGATAGGAGCACCATAATTTAGGGTGTCCTATTTTTGATGCTGTTGTCCAAGCTTATCTTTACCTCAAATAGTCAAATTTTCTTAGATCCTTATCTTTTACCCTATTAGCCTCATGTAAATTAATTTAACCCATGATCATTATTTTCCCTATAAAATTCCATTCAAAGTCCATTTAGAAGGGTTGGCACTCATTTACAAGAGAGATGCAAGAATACAAGCAAGTACACTTGAGAACTCTTTCTCATTCTTTGCACACAACCTTCCAACATTGTTTCAAGCCTACTCAAGTCATTACACTAGTCCCTTGACAACTAAAGCACATATAATTTTTCATTGATCATACACAAATTTCACCAAGCAGTTCAATTAGAGAACTATAATAGGTTGATCCCTCTTCAGAGTATTGGTATGCAAGCAGCATGCCAACACATGGGGTGTGAATTAAATCCAATGTATCCTTTACACACTAACCCCTTATCTCTATTTCTAAAGTTTTCATTAAATTTCAAGCACCAAGATCTCATAAGGGTTTTTAAAGATTAAAATAGGCACACAATGATCTTCACAAGGTCCCATACCCTAAAATTTTAGTGATAGGGTAACACAGGGATTTTGAAGAGAACCTAGAAAGATTTTAGCCTTAGGACAATAGTGCCAAAATAAGACAACATTGATGAATAGTAGGGTGTCCTATTTTTTATGCTCTTGTTTAATCAAGAAATTAAGTCTAGGGACCTATTTTTGACTATTTCTCAGTCTTGCTACTCCAGTATCAGACCTTGTCTCAGTCCAAATCAATCAGAATAAGCTAAGTTATAATTTCTCTCACTTCTTACTATATTTAGAAAAGGTAAAATTACAATCTATTTACACAAATCAGTATTTCAATTCTTCCATATTTATTTACTATTTCACATTGCTTACCCCCTTTATTATTTAGGAATATTACTCCAATATTCTGAAAATAATAAAATAAATACTATGTAAAATATGTCATCATATTTGATATATATGTTTCAAAAAATATGCTTATGGATTTATTAATGTTGCTATCAATATTGATTCTCAGTGCAACATTTAGCTCCCCCCACACATCAATGAATTATTCATTTCCAATTGTGTTTAGAAGGTTTGAAAAAACCATTGATAAACCATTATGCATGTTGTAATGGGTGTATATCATATAAAAATCTTGAAAAAATTGGATTAAAATTAGTATCATATATGTGCACACTCTCATTAGCATATTTATTGATATCTTTTAATTTAGAGATGTTCTTTTTCTTAAACTTAGGTATGCAGAATTCCCTAAAAAATTCCTTCCTTAGTTCTTCAACTTCTACCACCATTTGATTTGGGTTTTAATTTATGTACCATGTGTGCACATGATCTAACAAGGTCATTATGAATTGGATAGCTTTATTATCTTGTGTGTTATCTCCCTTTATGTGCCATGCAAAATAAAATTTATGAATGTGATCTATGGTATCTTCAATTCACTATTATTTTAGTAGATTCATCTAAATTTCATATACAAATGTTATAGTAATCACCACTTTTTGTTATTATGGTTATTGTTGTAGTTATTAATTTCCTCCACATACAACACCTCCTAATCCATTAGGAAATCCTCATCCTACAAATATATTTATAACTATGATCCCTTACCTATCACCTCCCTAACTTATTTCTATGGGGTTAACTAATGGAATACTTACTTTTTATAGTATCCTTCCTACTAACACAAAAATTACCATATCCACTCTTTCATGTGCATTATATCTTCAATGTGCAAGTTGCCTCTCTCTATCAAAATTTGAATTAGATTTTTTTATAATGTGAAATATTAATATCTCATCAGTTTATACTTATGTTATTCAATCACAATTGGATTAATTACTTCCTCTAAACCCATATGCATGTGGGTCTTAATGTCTAATGAGTTAGAGTTAGATTTTCCTTCATCCTCTATTCTTCTTAGAACCTCATCTTCTTACAATGTCAAATAATTATCTTCCCATGGATCATCCTCAAAAAAATAAATTTACATGTGCATATCACCATAAACAAAGGATCATTTATCACCTTTACACAAACCCATGATATGCCCATTCTTCCTTCTATAGATTCAAATGATATCTTTTTGACTAGGTCCTCTCATCATCCTAGTATCCTTAAAAATAATTAGCTTACCTCTACCTTAATTATACTTTCACATCTTATCTTCTCTCTCATCAATATGTTCCATGTTCATGTAATTTCTCTTCACCAAACTTTCATAACACTCACTCTACTCTTTTCCACACTTTTTTTTAGACTAAGAGGGAGTAGACTTATCCACTCATTCTCATGGTAAAAACTCCTAAATATAACATGAAAATATTTATCCACAATATAATTTATGGTATAAATGAGACTCTAGGATTGTGCATAAATAAAAAATTTCCTCTTCTAAGCACAAGTATATTGAAACCAAAATTTATAGAAAGTAGCTATTGAATGTGTCTCTCCACTAAGCATCCATGAATATTTTCCACTCCCCATATAATTATCTATACTTTTTGACTTAGTCTTCAATCCAAGCATGCTTAATTCCAAATTTCTAACTTCATCCTAAAACATATGTAATAAACCATGCATGTATGTGCTATGAAAACTCATAAAACATTATCTCATAAAGATCTCTCAAAAAATGTTCTTCTAGCAATTTCTTAATGTTTAACCATAATTTGGATTATAAAACCCTAATATAGCTCTATCTCATTAATATCACACAAATTATTCTCTTCTAATAATTTCACTGTATTTTACCATAATTTAGAATATCAAACCCTAATTAAGATATAAAATTTAATGTAGTACAAACTACAATGTATGATAATTAAACATAAATATGAATTCAAAATATTCAAATTGATTTGTAAAGTGATATGTGCTAAATATATAATTTAATAAATATATCAAGATAATTAGATTTATTAGTTTACTAAATGACTATGATTAACTATGGGAAGGGGCTAGAAGAAAGGCCAAGAGTCACTTTGATCTGTAATTAATTATATGCATGGAGGGTCATTAATATCAACTGAGGTGAAACCATGAATGTTACTAATTGAAATAAATATTACTATCCTAGGCTATTCTATCTCTCTATGACTATTAAATTAGCAACATATACTTGTAATACCTATGTTTGTGTATGATATTAATGTTTGAATATGTGCACAACTCCAAAAATTAGTTTCATTCTTCTTAAAAATATAGGATTTCTTGTGAAGGGTATAAATTTATTAAAAATTAAGAAGTATAATGGGTTTATATGATTCCACTCACCCTCATTGATGATTGACCATCACCTATGTATCCAATACTCTAAGGAAGGAAGTTAAGCCATAAATAATTATTTCCATTAATGTGAAATGTGAAATGGTTCTCATTTGAAATATGAATATAACTATAATATTTATGTAAATACTTGAAAATATTCACTCTTTACTTCGATTAGTGTGTTGCATACTTAGATAATGACTGATCCTAGTGATTGATTTACACTTTTGTAAGAACAAGGAAGCATAACTCATTATGTAGCAGTGTATATATTCTTGATAAATAAGTGTCAAGTCAGTATATTGGAATAGTGTTTTCATTGATTAAATTAATGTCAAAGTGTGTTGTAATTGATGTTTATATTAGCATGATGTCTATATGAGCATGGTGTCTAAATGAGCAAGGCCAATTGGTAGTGTATGTTGTGACAAGCTTATGAGAATTGAAAGTATGTAGTGATTATAATGAGAGATAAAAATGTATAGGTCCAAGTGTCTTATATATTCTTCGTTGATGTTTTGTTAAGGTCATGATGTGGAAGGAACAAGTCAAGGCATCAAGGTGTCTTGTAAATTCTTGTTTAGACCTTGTGAGAAGGTATGTGTAGGTAGCATGATGAAGTGAGTGAGATAAGGAATGTAATAAGTTATTTGTAATTATATGGGCTTGATATATATATATATATATATATATATATATATATATATATATATATATATATATATATATATATAAGTCTTTATAAGTTTAAGATATATCTTTAAGGACAAGTGTTTAAGTAATCTAAGCATAGTCATATAATAAAAAGACCTTGAGTAAAGACATGAGCTTGGTTGCTTTATGATATGAGTGGTCTTAGGAATGTGAGAGTATGTATGTTAGTGGTTTATCATGGTAATATGTTGTATGGAATGATATTGAGGTGTTGAAAACATGAAAATAGGCATGAAGGTCAAGTACTTGAGTAACCCGAGACTAGTCATGGTATGAAAAGTCCTTATAAGAAGGATTGAACATGGTGGATTGATGAGATGGATGCAAAGATATATAAGAGACTATAATAAGTTAATTTATTAGGTATATGAATTGTTGGATCACTCATGAAATTTTTAGGGTAAGCCTAAAGGGGTAGGACCTACAAACCTAGTATGCAACTAGACCACCTCTAGACCCTGCTTGTCCTAATGAGGAATCATATTCTATTGTCAAGGAATATGAAGGTTGTTTGAATTTTTTTGAGTATGTGAGATAATATTTGATCATGTAAGTGAGGTTAAGATTACATGGAAAGAGGCTTGAAGGTTAGTTTCAAGGCCTAATATGGTTTGCAGGTCAAGGTCTGAGCAAGCAAAGAAAAAGATGTTGGCAAAATGAGGTATGAGTTTAAGAATTCAAGATAAGAATGAGAAAGTGAGAATTTTCAGTGGTGTGATAATTTTTCCTATGTGTGTTCACAAAGTTTGAGGTCAATTTTTTTAAGAAAAGGCATGAAAACTAGTTTTGAGGTTTCTCGAGTGTACAAGATGAAGAGTTATCTACTTGAGAAGGTTTTTCAAGTGTTTTTTGTAACATGAAACATTTACATGAGGACATAATAATTTAATGATATATTAAGAATGGTCCTAGCTCAAATTTTTGAGCACTGGTTTATAGAATGAGGGGCTCAACTTTATGAATGACGTTAAGATTGGAAGATGGTTTAAACCCTTAAAGAACCCTAACAATGACCAAACATTGAAGATATTATTATAAAGTGATATTAATGGTTTTATATGTCTATTTAAATTATTTAAGGTTGTGTTAAACTCTCCCAAGCACCTCTAGGTGTGATTTATTTGTTAGGTGTGTGAGTAGACCCTATAAAAAAGAGCATGTTTTTCAAAAAAATATTATAGAAGTCTGAGTTAACCAAGTCAAAGTTGTTAAATGGATGGAGGATAATTTTTTATACTAGTATCTAATGTTCATGTTGGTTTATAATAAATTTATATCCCTTAGGTGTGCTAAACTGGTCATACAAATTGACCTATCACTAAAAGGCCCAATGGTGCAAATAATGAGAAAACCCAGGCATAAGTGAGAATGTGATTAGCGATGTTTTATCATGGATTAGGGATGGATCAAATTACATAAATAAATTTTTAAATACCTTTAATACATTTTTATTTTGTATATCTTTTTATATATATAAAAGTTGCTCTCAAGTTGACTTGTCTAGCTTAGGGAGGTCTATGTACAAAGAGGTTTATAAATTGGTCTATATGTCTAATATTTGCCATTATAAATTAGTGTTTTTGTATTTGGATATGTTTTAAAGATATATAAGGATCATATTGATTAATTAGGAGTATTTTAATATGTCTAAATATGTGTTGGAATTCAAAGTCACCATGACTGGTCTTTGAGGAAAACTTGTAATTTTGAATGAATAAGGTACAGTGATGAGTTTGAAGCCTTATATTCTGAATTAAAGTGTCTAATTAATATGATGATGTTTTTTGGGACATATATTACCTATAAATTATTTTAATAAGGTTTGATATTTAGTTAAAGTTATTGAAATGATAAATCCAAAATAGATTGATTGGTTTTAGGTTTGACTATGTATACTGAAGATAAAAGATTGGTCTACAAGACTAATATTTATCATTATATCTTGTGATCTTTGTACTTGATGTGTGTGTGTGTGTGTGTGTGTGTGTGTGTGTGTGTGTAAAATAATATATTTAAGGTTTCATAGGTCATATTAAGTGTTAATTTAGGTTTCATAAGTTCAAGTTTCCATGATTGTGTTTTGAGGCTAGTTGGCAGTTCTAAGTGGGCTACATGTAGAGAAGAGTTTGAGCCTGTATACCTTGAGTTTAAGAGAATTATTACATTTTTTATGACACTAAGGTCAGTATTTTTAAATATATATATTTTTTCCCATGTTTATTCAACAAAATTATGTTTATGCTTCAGTTGTTCAAGATAGATATTTTGTGTATGCACAAGCCTATTGTGAACAGTGTCTTAAGAAGGGGTTCAAGTGGTGGTTAAACCTAAAAGGTGTTGTGGAAATAAAGTAAAGTTGGATAATTTATATTTTATTTTAATATGAGTTTTTACTTCTTTATATTTAGTTTGGAATCATTTCAATAAAGACAAAGTGTAACATTCTCTAATGAAGGTCTAATGGGATTAGGTTTCCTTAAGGCCTAAAAGAGGTTTTGGTCCTATATGCTATGATTTACCTATTTTATTTTTTTATTCATGTTTAAAATGTGTTATAAGAACTATTTTAAGGTTAATCAAAGTATTCAAGTGTGCATGTCCAACCAAGGTGTGTGAGAGTAAGTGACTTGTAAAAGAGCAAGAGTAATTATGCCTAATTAGTGTGTTAGACAAGTGTGTGTGAAAGTGAATAAAAGAGCACATTGAAGAGAATAAATAGGTCATTTATACCATAATAAGAGTGTATATAGATAATTATGAATATAGAATAGGAGGTTTGGGTATAGATATCAAGGTTATAAGACCTAATCAAGTCAAAAAGAGGGCTAGTTGAGTGAAGAAGGTTAGAAGGTAGTTTGAGAGGGACAAAAGTGTATGAAGAGATAAATAAGAGGACCATCATCTATTTAATATTAAAACAAGGAAAAATATGGAAGTATAAGTCTACTTGGATGAGTGGGTTATTGTTCAAGAGTTGTCTAAGTTGGTGTTGAGTCACTAATGGAATTGGTGTTTCCTTGTAAGTGGGTGCTTGCTAAAGATTCTATCAAGTTGGTGCTTGATAAACTAGAATTTTATGACCTACAGGATTGATTTATATTTTAAAAATATCCATTTCTAGGTGAGGGACATTAATGTCACCCTAAAGTTAGTTTCATTGACAAAATTATTGTGAATGGGTATATGATGATATGGAGATGTATAAGTAATATATTTATCTATTTTGACACATACTAAGAGGTTATTATAAGTGGTTAACAAAAAAAAGAGGTTCAAACTCATAACAAGCATGTGGATGTGAGAAATGGTCAATAAGAGGCATATATATGAGCAAAATTCATGAATGGTGAAGGTAGGTTAAAAGTGACATTTTAAAATGTTTGATACCATATTTTAGTATCTACACTTAGGTTTATAACCCTTGCTTCCAATAAATGTTATTTTTCAACTATAAAGACTTTGATTTAAGCCAAGTTTCCATGTGATCTAGAAATACATGTCCTTCCATTCATCAAGCCAATCTCTATGATATCTTAAAACAAGGTCTCAGATACATAACCAATATGTTGTGATTTTACTTAAATAAATTAAATAAACATTGTGTAAGCTCTAGTAAGTGAAAAAATATATGAGACTTCTCCCTTACTACACCTGCATATTAATTAGGTTAAAATATTCAAGTACTTCTCTGATGCACAACAAGAAACATCAAGGCCATTCTTATGAAAACCAAGCATAAGATACACATATGTGACATCTTAAACTAAAAATAAAATTTAAAATACATCATCCATATATATAAATATTATTATAAAAGCACTAATGATAGATACATAATCCATCCTTTCATTCATGTATTCACATATTTATATAATCAATGCACATCATACATCTATTACAAAATAGAAAATCATCATCTTATGATTATAATTTTAGCACAACATCCTTCAAACCCTAAATTTTTATTTTATTTTCTCCTAATGAAAAACATCCACCCTAAAACATATCAAAATTGATCTTTACTCTAAATGGGAACCCAAATTTCTCTATTTATTCTTTTATTGGACTAGTTGGACCCCTAAAAGTTATCTCATTTCTCCAACTATCTTGCCAGATGTCTATGTGTCTTGGTAATATTATAATTTAGATTCCATACATGTGTCCATAAACTAGAATATTAATTTTCTAATAAGGCATATGCCTTGCCAAGCCTCATAGATCCATCCTAGATTGATCCATTATCATTCATTTCCTTTATTTCTATCTATATGCCACTTGTCAACATGCCGTTTATTATATCTCCTTCATCAAATATGATTCCTCTCATATGATATGTGCTTCTATAACCCCACACATGATTTATCATGTATCTTTTGCTAGGTATTTATTTATGTTTTCATGATCTTGTGAATATTGTAATTTATATAACTTTGTAAGACTCTTCAATTGGTATTGCCTGCACATTCACTCTTGAGAAAACATATACAATTTCCTTAAGTACTATTATAGGATAAAAAATCACATGAAGTGGTTTGAATTTATTTAAAGTTATTGTTTTATTTTGAATAATAGCAGTGGAAAGTCAAATAAGGTTGAAAATTCTTAGAGTAGTAGAGTTCTTGTGATGAGTGAAATAAGAGTGAAAATAATTGAGCTTGACTTAATAAAGGAATTCTATGAAGAGGATTTAGATTTTTGAGCTGTATTGGAAACATGAAATAATGTAACCAACATGGATAAAATTCCATCGCTGGAATATTTTTTGAAAGATGGCTTATTTTTTAAAGGACAATGATTGTATATATCTCAAGGTTCAATGAGAGAGAATCCAATGAGAAAAAAACATAGTGGATGCCTTGTTAGTCACTTTATTGTTGATAAAACGTTTTTACAACTAAATGAGAGATATTATTAGTTGATGATGAGTGTGAATGTGAATAATTTAATGTAATTATGTATAGTTTACTAATATTCTAAAGAAACAATTTATAATTCAGGTTTGTATCATATTTTACTAATTCTAGAGATACCATGGGAGGATATATACATGGATTTCATTCTTAGGTTGCCACAAACTCAAAGAGGTAATGATTATACCTTCAATTTTATTGATATATTTTAAAATATGTCATAATTAATAGAAATTAAGAACACAAATGATGCCATACAAGTTGAATTTTTTTTATGGATGTAGTGATATTTATGATTCATTGAAGAACATAATATCGAATAAGGATACAAGGTTTATTAGGTAATTTTATCCTCAAACAGATGAAAAAATGGAAGTATTTAATGAAAATTAATATATTTATGTGATTATTGGTATGAAAAATCCTAAATAGTGGGATATGACATTAGTACAAGCATTTTTTGTTTACAATGGCTCAATGAATAGGAGCATAACAATGAGTCATTTTTAAATTTTGTTTGATTCTATCCATAGAGGGATTTATGATTTGAGAAACATAGTTGATATGATAAGACTAATTTTTGAAGAATAATAATGCAAAACATGTATACATGATGTGCATAGAAATTTTAAAAAATGACTAGAAGATAATGTCATGAAGTATAAGCAATGCGCGTGCACACACACACACACACACACACACACACACACACACACACACACACACACACACACACACACACACACACACACACACACACACACACATTAAAGTAGATGACTTAGTTTTGGAAATTTTTTATAAGGATAGATTCCATAATATAATATATGATATGATTAAATGGAATAATATTGAAACTTATCGATTAATGTGGAATTTTCAATAAATGAATATGAAATAACACTACTAGGGGGTTTGATATTGGGACAAGGAGTGATGAAAAAACAAGTTTATATTATTCAATATTGATATAAGACAAAATTTGATTGAGAAGTCAAGAAAAGAAGTTGATAAAATATTGGATACATGGTTCATCAAGAAGATAAGAGGTAGTGAGTATAAGAAACATATGGTTAAGTGAAAGAATTTTTTTTTTGAAGATGTAACTTGAATGAGTAAATCTAAGATTCAAAAAAATAGAAGAAAAATCATGAAAGAACTTGTAGAGGGTTCATGAGAAATAACTCATGGATTTGATACAGGATCATCTTAGGTCTTGAGCAATCTTGCATCAGCAAAAATAGAGTGAGTTACTTTATGGTTCTTTGTTTCTTCCTATTTTGTTTTTTGGTGTGTTTGTGCGTGCGGATTAAGTCTTTAATTTCCATGCCAGTTAGCTTAGTTATTGCATCTTCATCTTACTCAGTGATAATTGCCTTAGTGTTTTTATGGGTCAAAATACTTCATCTTTATTGGTTGAGTTCAGTGCTCTTCAAAATTGGGATGACTGATTCAGTCTTCATTGTTACTTCAAGTCTATTTGCAATGTGAATCAGCTTATATAGGGCTGATTGGGTCTTGTAATAATTTTAATTTTATTTGGAACTTAAGGAAGTCCAATATAGAGTCCTAATATCTTTATTCACAATGTTAAAAGGTATTCAAAGCTTGAGGTAGGATTTGAGTGGTTAAGGTTTTCAATAGTGGAAATTGGCATATAAATCCCACAATGGTATTGAATGTGGAGAGTTATCCACATAGTGGTGTGTGGTTCTAAAACATGACTAAGTCTTGGCCAAACCTTTTATGCTATGAAACAAATTTCATCAATTAAGCCTTTGCAAATATTTTTGGTCTCAACTATTATACTCAAAGATTTAAGTTCATAATAGTCTTCATGATTCAACAAGTTTCATTTTATGGTATTCAAAACTCTATTGCCTGATGGATTCCTTAATTATTCATCAAATAGACTATACTTTATAGAATTCTATAAAAAACAATGCTCAAAATAATTTTAAAAAAATGTTAATTAGATTAGAATATTTGAATAAGCACTATGTGAAGACTGGTCAAAGAATGTTGTTAATGTTTTTTTTCATGTGTTATACAAGGACTCAATATCAAAGAGTTTTTTTTGTAAGACTAATATTCCATTCAACATTAGTGAATGGATCATAAATCAATGTATGAAGAGTATTATAAGGATCAAATATGTTCAATGGAATGTAACATGCATTCAAAACCAATAGCTGATAGGGTTAATGAAGGGACAAAAATTCCATGTGTTATAATACTCAATCCAAAAATATTGAATAAGACACCTATAGTTGCATATGATATTAGACCTTTTGTGGAATCATTTTGTACATCTAACAGCTATGATGGATTGTAAACATTGGGAATAAGACAAAGGGATGTTTAAAAGTGGATAATCATTGATTCCCATAAATATAAACCTAAGGATGTTGATTTTGAAATGGTATGTTGGAAAAAGACCAAAATAATATTTAAGATCTTTCTAAGTATTTAAAGTGTTTTGGAGACTACTATTTCAAAGGAAAAATTTTATGTGATCCCTACAAGGGTAAAATTTATTGTTTTCTTCCATGTTGTGTATGCAATAAGCTCAATAGTGGCATTATTTAAGTTTTAATTCTACTATGTACTTATGTAAATTGATCTCTAGTTTGAAGGAATGTCAATTGTATGATGAAATGTCCTATGTGTCTCATTATGTTTGTTAACCCCTATAACACAAACAATAATGGTTTTCCTTAATTTGACCTCCATATCTTGTGCTTGCACTAAGAGTATTTAATTTATCCTAGGTGTATGATGTAGGATCATTCAGTTTCTAATGCATATTACATAAATCACAAATAAGGGTTGGGTTATTTCACAAATTTGTGCATGTTTTTTGTATGTTTGGGTGAATTTTTGACCATGAAAACAATGTCATTCAAAAGATAAAAACCAATCATGAGAACATCATCAAAAGTCTAAAATTTCATAAAATGAAAGAAGAGATAGTTTGAGTCACTTCCATGAGGTCAAATGATCCATTTTTGGGACAATAATGAAACCATTTCTTAATACAAATGGTGATTTCTAAACCAATTGTTCACATTAACTATGTTTCAAAACCATCATGATAGTTACATAATTATAGGTTTGTAATAACTAGTAGTTTATTTTATGTTGGATGTATAAGTAAATAAACTACTCAAAACATAAAACATGATGTGTGAATAATTTAAAGGCATATGTAACTCAAAGAGGCTTTCATGGTTATAGTGTGAAACAAACAATATTTATCTATGTTTTCAAGAGTTATATTTTATTTGGTGGGAGATCATATTTGGTAAGGGAAATATTACCAACTCCATGAAGAGTAGTGCTAAGGTAATATAAGTTTTAACTCTAGGAGAGGGAGAAACAAAGCTAAAAAATCTTAAATGTGATGTATGTTCCTTTGATTTTATTCCATGTGATTGAGTGTAATTTTTTATACATATTTTAGTGAGGAAAATATTATATATCTAAATATTTTTTATACTATATGTATATTAAATAAAGAGTGTGTTTAGTTTCCATTATGCTTTCTTGAGTTTGTGTGTCTATCTATTTAATAATAAGCATAAGTATTGATTAGGGAGTAACATATCCATTAATTTTCCCCCCTCATTCATGTCTACATCATATACTAAACTTAGGTTTCTACATAATTCCCCACTTCAATATGTGTGTTTGTGCACATGCATCAAAGTAAGACAAGTGTAGATATGAGGGATTGATAAATATGTTGTGACTTAAACCTATAATTTATGTCAAAATTTAATAATAGATATGATAATAATCTAAAAGTGACAAGAAAGAGAGAGGTTACATTATCATAGAGTCCATCTCTTGTAACATACAAAACATAAAAACCCTATCTCCTAGTTATCTTCATAAATATGTTGACTAGCACTAAAGGTTCACTAATAAGAATCAATGCTTTTGTTCCCAAACATTTAGTTTACCTAGAATTAAAATTAAATTTTTGAAAAGTATAATAATGTATATATAAATCAATAATATAATAAATGATTAAATAATTGAGTAAAAAAAGAGTATGAGTGATTATATGTGGTGGTATGTGAAATGTTACTTATTTATGTAAAATATTTAAATGTTGTAAAATGACATATTATTATCTATCATGCACCTCTTAGCTGAAGAAACAAATATGTTATAGTTATATATTGTGTGCCTCCAAATATATAAGGATAAATAAAAAACTATATGGTGTGTATCATCATGTATTTTAATGTAGAATGAACAAATCATATGCCACCATTTTGGGGTGAGGTATGTACTTGGACATAAATCATATAAAAATAAAAGGGTTACATGTACCATGTGAAAAAAATATAAATTCATAAGATGATGTAATCATGTAAAGCACATTTATCACATTTTTAAATATCAGCATGTAAATATATCATCATTAAAGAACATGTTGATACATAAATATGTATCACAAGGTGATCAAAGTGTTTAAGAAATAATTCTCATTTTAAAATTAAGAGAATTTAGTGCATGAGTTTTAGGTTGTGATAATCCTATATATCTATTGATGGAATAAAGGCAAACAAAGTGGACTGTTTCACAAAATTTATAATGTTTGGTGTTTGGGAGCCACCATGGCCTATAATTATTTGAAAATATGATGTAAATATATAATATTTTAAGTTAATTATGCTCAAATATAAGCTTAAAACTAAACTAAAATGGATATCCATAATGAGGCTCAATCTAAAGTGAATTATTTAAAAAAAGAAGCAAAACGAAGGGTAAAGTAGAGAGAAAATGTATTGTTGATATTTACCCCAGACATCATGACAAAGTTAAAATCTCATCCAAGCATGTGATTAACCAATATATGACATGAAATAGCATAAGGTAAAATCCTATAAAACATCATCAAGTGAACATCTAGGAAAGTAGGAAATAATGAAAATAAGAACCAAGTTTACTTTGAAGATTTACCCCTATGAGAAGATAACATATGGACATCTTCAAATGTAGATCAAATAAAATGAATCAAAATAGAGAACCTTTAATTAACCTAGAATTGGCACATGTTAAGAATTTTGAATTCAAAGGTACACACTAAGAGTCTACAAGAACTATTCAAATCTAGAATTTAGAATAGATAAGTGAGAGAAACCATATAGCAATTCACATAAAAATGAGACAATATTTTAACAATTCCTTTATTAAATTAGTTAATCAAAAGTTTACACATGTTTTGACTAAAAAACTCCATCCTCTTTACAATTGACAATAGTCCTTTTATAGAATGCAAGGAAGTATGTCGATCAGTCATATCCAATCCCAAAAGTATAAGTGTATAGGATAGGTGTCCCTTCTAAAAATGTTATAAAATACACTAGACCTTCCCCAATGGATGGATATATAGGTAATGTGTTTCATAAACTACACATGCCTTCAAAAATAGAATATTCTACTTTAAAAATGTATAATGTTTTAGCTATTAAAAGAATATTCTTAAGTTGCTTAATCTTTGGGAACCCTCTATGTTGTTTAAGTCTTCATTATTTTTGATGTTATATTTTGATGCTTATGGCTTTATTAGAATTTTTATTTGCAAATATAATCCTATCCATGACCCTCCTAAGTGCATCCAAAGTTTCCTTGGTTCTTGATACTCATTTTCTATGTGACCAGGGTGGCTCTGTGCTTAAAACTTTCCATTAGTGATGAGTCCTATGGAGCTGAGTGAAGTAAGGCCCTTAACCAAGCTACCTAATACATATATTTTCTTATATTCAAGTTATTTGAGTTCAATGGAGAGGTTCCCTATTTTATAGGACCATTTGATCATGTCTTTGGAACCCTTTTTTGAACCACCATTGCTGCAAATCCAATTAAATTACTCACTAATGGATTATGGGTTGAACCATCTTCATATAGGAAAAGATTTAGCTCCCTTCAAGTCAATCATAATGTTCATGAGGCCTATTTAGGGTCCTCATGCCTTGCTAGTGCTTTCTTATAGGTTTTAATAGTGCTTCAATGGTGGCCATGAGTTTAACTCATAAGCTTCATGCCTTAGAATGCCCTTAGGTTTACTTGTTTATACATTTGTCTCCAATAGCTCCATGACATCCTTAGATGGATCATGCTTTGCCTATGTGGAATTATCATGGCACCCATGCTCATCACTGTTCAAAAATAAGAATGTTTCCTTTGGAAATTTATCTTTGATCTCACACTATTTGATCCTTTTTATGAATCAACATGGATTGTAGATCTTTAGATTATTTGGATCTAGACAACTATCTTAAAATTGATATTTTTGCACTCATCATTTGATGTTCACTTGAATCTCTTTGACATCCACACGACCAATAATTTTAAACTCATCTTCATGAATTTCTATTATCTTAAAATTGACATCTTCATGACCATCATTTAACATCCACATGACCATCTGTGACATCTATGCGATCATGAATTTTAATTATGTCTTTGGAACTATTTTCTAAGATTAAAATTGATGTTTACTTGACCATCACTTAACATCTACATGAACATATTTGACATCTACATGATCATCAATTTTAAACACATCCTCGAGAATCTTCATTGAGATTACCACTTGTCATTTATAGGTTCATTCTTCTTCTTGCATATGCCACTTAGTGATCTCACATTTGATTGAGCTTTGAAAATTTAATGTCCTCTCACATCATTCAATTAATCTTGTCTAAATCTTGTTTGAGAAAATGTAGACCATTGGATTATGATCTGAGGGATGCACTACCAATATATACTTAAAATCATTTAAATGAACTTGATATACTTATCACTATCTTGGGGATTTGAATTATCAAATTTTGTTACGCTCTATTGGATTAACATCATTCAACTAAACACAGGTCATTGTTCCTAAAAAAACACAATATTTAAGCTCAAGTATATATATATATATATATATATATACCTGTGTTTAAATGATTATATATATATAACTTAGGATAAAATACTTAAGATAAGTTGAAGACATATTTAAAGTGACCATGCAAATTAAAAGGGACTTGGCATAAAGATTTTGAACCAAGGGTAGGAACATAATAAAAAATGATGCCATGAATAATAAGAGATAAGTCATAAGGTTTTATCCTAGGGTTTAAAACTTTAGGATAAAGATTTATGACTTGTTTAGTACATGAAAAAGGGACCTTGCATTAGTTGGACCACACCAGGATAAAAGAGAACAAAGGGGTCATGGGACATAAAGAGACTAAGCATAAATTTTTAATCCTAAGGTTTGGTCATGTTAAAAAACATGAGTAAGCCTTAGGATAAAAATTGAATTGAGTCCATGGCATGATAATTTATTCCATGAAAAAATAAAAATTCACTTTAAATTTGATATTAATTTAAGAGGGACCTAGGTTAAAATCTTAGACAAGTTCATAATAAAATTCCTTCTACTCAGGGGTGCCACTTGGTAGAAGGGTGTTATTTTTGGGCTTTTGTTTGGAGGAAATATTGTGGGGAAAATATCCATAATAATTAGGATATTTGGGGAGACTGTCTTGGGTAAAATTTCCAAAAGAAATGAAATGTTAAAAACATCAATCCTGAAAGCCAAATTTGTCAGACAAAATGTCTAAAAGAATTCCTAAAAAAATCCCAAATAGAATCATCTAAATTGTATAGGTTCCAAAAGTACTTGGATAAATTTTTTGAAACATGAACCTCGAAGGATAATTAATTTGGGATAAAATATCTAAAGGAAAATCCTAAGAAAGATAAGTTTGACAACATAAAACTTGATAGTTAGGAATATAACAAAAGGAATTTACATGTAGCTTAGACAACATGAATAATAAATAGGATGAAGGTGGTATTAGGACATAAAAGGGTCCAAGTATGTATTTTTATACTAAGGTTTGGTCATGTTAATAAACATGACTAAGCCTTAGCATAAAAATTAAACTAATTCCATAGCATATTTAAAGTGTTCTCATGTAAAATTTAAATCAAAGCTCCTACTAATTTTAGAAGAAGCACTTATACTAAATTTATACTAAGGTGTTAGCAATACAAATAGGAATTCAATTTGATTTTAAATAGACCAAAGGTTAGTAAAATATCAAATTAACATTAAATCATGTAGCCCAGGCATTTGTCCATTCCAAATGGACTCCATTGATCTTATAATCTGAAATAAGAAGATCCACTATTAGAAAACTTAGACAATATTAAACTATAATCATGCACAAATATGATAACCAAACCAAGTGTAGATGATATTAAAATACAAATAATGTGCAAAACATGATAGTGACACTTTGATCAAGTGAATTTTCAATTTTAAGGTATAAATTTTCATAATTTAACATAAGGGTCCCCATTTTTGCAAGAATGGGGGGATGTTGACCTCAAAAAATGGCAACTTTTAGAGGAAACAAAATAATATGTTAGAATTCAGAGACTTTGGTTAAGATTGACAACTAAGTTACCTGTCCCACTTGATCAGTCACCATTATTTAGATCAATTTATGGTTGAAACGAGTCTTACATATGTAGAATTAGGATCAAATATCAAAACCCAGTCATGCTATGTGTGTGATTTAATTCCACTTACTTTTTGCCATGGGATTCAAGGAAAAACTTCCAAATTTCATGCCTTTAATCATTAACATTGACCTACAACATGTTTAAATATCCATTAAGAACCATGCTTTAACTCAAGGAAGGCATGGGAATTGTTGTTATAAGTAAAATCACTAAGAGAGGGGGGTGAATCAATAAGCCCAAATATTTCAACTTTGGTTCCAATCCTTCCAAAACCTTAATTAGTTAATACATACATTCATGAGGCATACACATCATTTATAGCAATGAATAATAAAGACAATGCAAGATCAAGCTCATGACACATGACATACATGGGAAACCCTCTTGGGGAATAAAAACAACTAAGACGCACAATTGAAACACAATCTTATAATAACAAGATCCAATTTATACCATCTATAAATGATCAAGAAACTACCATTCCTAATTTTAGTGAGACTTCAATCCCATAAGGAGCTACCACATCCATCTAGTTGAGTTACAATAACAACTAGACTTTGATCAAGTTTTACCTTACAAGGAGGCTGCAAACACCTTAGATGATGAACTACCACAACAAAACCTATGAACACATCTCCTTAACACTGATTAACTACCAATTTGATAAAGATACAAAGTATATCATCTCTCTTCATCTTTACACAATCAATGCATCTAAATCCACCTTTTGGACCACTCTACACTTCTCAACAACATTTATCATGATAACACTCCCTATTGATCAAAGTGCATTACATACTTAAACCAACACACAAAGATCAAAAAGGACACATTACATTTCCCAACTATCCCTACTCTTCAAACCTTTGCTCACACTCACTTTAACACACCTACAACCACCCTATCATAACAACAACAACATGACCAAGATGGGAATACACATAATCCACACTTTAATTTAACTCTCAAATAAATTGCCAAGCTCATATAGTCTTCACCTTGCCTTCACTCACAATATACTCTCTCAAATATCCTCTTAAGCAACTTGCTCATTCTACCTCCTCTAGGCTCATTAGGTCCACTAATTTATATGTCCTCTCACACCAACTCAATAAAACTAGCATGTCTAATCCTCTTCACTCTTTGTTAATCCTCACTAGCTTGTACCTTCTCTTTCAAAGGTTCTTATCTTCACTTGGTTCCACATTCGCACTCCCTCATATAAATCTTACAAGTCTAGAAACCAACACATTTGGTTTCACTATTTATAGAGTAATCATGATCATTACCATCTTGGTTAGCCATTAGCCATGCCTTAACCCTTAAGGAAACTAACTCATCGAGACATAACTCAATATAATCTTCATAGGTCATCCATATCATCTATGGGTCACCCTTAAGCAACTACACCTTTTAATAAAGGTCCTTGTAGCTCTTATAGGTCTCATAGAGACATATTCACCCATTTAGCATATCAATGAGAAAAAAATAAAATAGGACCACTTTTAAATATATGGGTCCATTTATTATGTTCCCTTTGACATCTTAAAATAATCATAGTCATCTTTGTTCACCTTTGCATATGTTTAAACAATTCAAACTCTAACCTGGTGCACATGAACATTATGAACAAACACATAGTCAACTTATTATCATTTATTCATACAAAACATCAATTGTTCAAACCTCCAAATACCATATAAAGCATACTCATAGAGTCTAAAACACTCCCCAATAGCTAATTCATCATGAGATATTGAAACAACATCTACATGATCTCAATTATACTTCTCAGGTTAATTTCAAAATAAACACAAACACACAATTAACTTTGAACCAAAATACCTTTGACTATACACACTTTCAAATCTTGAAATTTAGGTCACTAGATGAACCATGGAGTCTTCTTCATATTTTATTTTTATATAATGAGTAAATTCATCTTGGATCAGAAGTTATAGCCAAAATACATAGATTGGTTTTTCCCTTTGTTAAAATTCAAATATTTAAATGCCAATAGTCACAATTAAAATTCAAACACTAAGCTCACATATTGTGTCCTCATTTCTTAGATCAAATATGCACCATTTATCATGTTTTATCTTTAACACATAGGCACCAATGCTCAAATGTTAAACCGTAGTCACTATGACCTCATTTCATGCAATCTTTCAATGTTGACTCATTACGTACTATCGATCTCTATAGATCAACCAGGTCTTTAACTAATAATGCTCACCATTTGATCAATCTATATGAATACCCAAGCACTATTGATCTTTATCCTTTACTATTGCTCAATCATTAAAAAACATACACTTCTTACCATATCATTACTTCCTAACATCTTGGATCAAATTCACTCCATTGATCTCTTTGAGAGTTTCTCAATCTTTACCTCTTCCAAAATTGACTATGGGGACCCTTGTAATCTATCTGAGAATCCAACTTTGAAACTTAATAAATTTTTTTGTACTTTAATGCATGATCTTAAATTTAGACCATATGATTTCCCCACATAGGAGAATCCATTGATATAAAAATCTAATCTAGGATCCTAGACATGTACGAGATATATCACCATTAAAATTCCTTCTCAAAATCTTCTGTCACAGAGCCAACTATGCTGAGAACTTGGTTGTAAGGCCAACTTTGCACATGCATATATTTTGATGTGCTTTGGTACATGATCTAAACTTTAGTGCAAATAAACTAGGTATAAAACTAAACAAATATATATGATCACCTTTTCCTCAAACATCTACATTTGTGAGATATGCCACCATCAAAATGATTACTTGGCTCTTTCTTACCTCATGCAAGTTTAACTAAGTATGGGAAAACACTATCAAAATACCTAGGAGCCCAAATTTTTACTTGCATATATTTTGTCATGCTACATCATATGACCTAAAATTTGGTACATAAGAACTAGGCACAAAACTGAACAAACCTATATGACCTTTTCCTCTTGACTTATCCACATGTGGTAATTATGATGCATCAAACTACCTACTCATATTTTATTCCACTGGACCCAAAGTGTCTAGATGAAAACTATGGAGAACTAGATGAATTCCAATTATACACATAATCACTCAAAGCATAGAAAACATCTTAGGGACATTTTTCTCATGCTTAATATTCTATACTCATCCCTGAACATCTCTAACCATGACTAAAGATCAACTAATCATACTTTAAGCATATTAGGACAAACACATTACACACTTTTTCATTTTCAATTAGAATATCAAGGCTCTTCATCCACTCACTAGGACACCTCCATGAAATCAACATGACATCATTGAAAACTCTCCAATAATCTCCTCCTTTATCATTAATGTCAACAACCGTCATATATAATAATATACAACTCACCTTCTCTCTTCAAGCACTCTCACAACAACTGCTTTCTCCCCCTTTGACACAATGACAAAGTGGGCACAATATAATATTTATGACTTGAAAATACCACCAATAGGATATGACCATCTTAGATATATGATACAAACTCCCCATTACCTTGAGCCTACCTTTTCTTGCCTTGACAAACTTCCTCTTACTCCATGCCAACACTCTTTTCAACCAAGCACTACAACCAATGAAGAAAGAACACACAAAAACATATAAATTTAATAGAACACATCAAGAAACATTTGAGAGGGAATCCCCCTAAAAAATCTAAGCAATTTCACCTTTTGAACATCTTAAGATCTCCATACACCATGAAGAACCACCACATATGCTAACTAGCCTTCTCACTAAAGCTATCTCAAGAACCACAAAAATAACTTCATGCCACTCACCAAATATAAAACATAATAAAAATAACCTAATAACTCTTATTGAAAAACACATACCTTGCTCTTTTGGATAAGCTGAACAAAAAGCACATCTTCAAGGCTAGGCCTATCTAAATTCCTTGTAACCCTACTTAAAACTTATAGAGCCCAAAAATTTCAATAAACACATATTAAAGATCTAAAACTTCATATATAGAGAAATTTCATATGCCCCTTTAATCACACCAATTTTAAACACCTAGATAATCCTCTAAAACATAATTTCTTCATAAACCTACTACCTAATTAGGCCTCCAATTTGACAAAAACTTGAATAACTTGAGAACCACAAACCTTAAAATCTCTATAAATATTGATTTGGTAACCCATTTATCCCATTCAACTTATTAGGAAACCTTAGATCTCAACTCACAAGGCAAACCACTTTTCTATCAAAACCCAAAAACCTTAGAAACTCAGAACAAACAAGACCAACAAACCTCCTTCTGGTCAACACCCAACTCTAAAACTTATTGAAAACTTAGAGACACCCATCACACACTTCTAGACCAAAAATTAATCCACCATACCTTTAGGAACATAGACTTCCTATAACCCATTTTAGGCATGCTTGCCCTTAAGCCAAAAACTAAAAAAATTGAGGGCACTCACAAAATATTTAATTTTGATTCAATATACCATTAGACCTAAAAACACATGGAGCACATCACAAAGAAGTGCAAAAAACTTTTTGAGCACCAAGCACTTCTGTATAATGCATCAAACTCATTATGCCATTTATAAATACCCATTTTAATCCTAGATTTTAGCTCCTTCACAAATCTCTAGAATAAGCTCATGATCTTGTTGATCCTCCTTAACTAAAAACCTTATCTAATTGGCATTATCATCTTGAGCACACAAATTTTCTTCTCCACGCCTTTCTTAGATTCAAGTACTTATTCCTTTGATCCTAGGACCTGACCAATTACAAAGCTCCCCCTAACTTCATGCTTCATCAAAAACATGACATCTTCAACAAGTATTTAAATAATATCTAATCATAGTTAATACTCATATAGAGATACCTCATATTAAAAATGATATGAATTTCCCTAGCATACAAAACTATTTAACAAGCCTTTAACAAGCTTATCAAGATCTAGAACATAAACCTAGAAGAGAAGCCTTCAACATATAGGCTCACCTGACATCTACCACAAATTGATATGTAGATAGATATTTGAAACTCACCTTTATACCAGAGCATCCAAACCATGATTTGAAACTCACCTTTATACCTAATATCTATCAAAACCACCTTAGATGTTAAGATGCCAAAAAAGCACCTATGAACACATCTCCTCAACACTGATTGCCTAACAATTTGATGGAGATACAAAGTATATTATCTCTCTTAAACTCTTCATACTCAATGCATTCAAAGCCACATTTTGGACCACTCTACACTTATTAGAAATAAATTTGTCATTAAAACACTCCATATTTGTCAAATCACATTACATACTTGAACCAACACACAAAGATCAATTAGGACACATTACATATCCCAACTATCCCCACTCTTGAACCCTTCACTCACACTCACTTCAGCACACCTATAACAAATCTATCTTAACATTAACAACATGGCCATATGGTCATACACATAGTACACACTCTAATCTACCTCTTAGATCAACCATCAAACTCATATAGTCTTCACCTTGCATTCACTCATAATATACTCTCTCCAACAACCTCTTGAACAACTTGCTCATTTTTCCTCCTCTAGACTCTTTAAGTCCACTGACTTGTATGTCCTCGTATACCAAATCAACTAGACAATCATGTTTAATCCTCTTCACTCTCTTATAATATTCACTAACCTATATCTTTTATTTCAAAGTTTCTTACCTTCACTTGGTTCCACATTTTCACTCCCTCATCCAAGTCTTATAACTCTAGAAACCAACACATTTGGTTTCACTATTTATAGAGAAATCATGATCATTACCATCTTGGTCAGCCATTAGGCATGCCTTAACCTTTAAGGAAACTAAATCATTGAGACATATATCAATTAAATATTCATAGTTTGTTCATAGCATATATGGGTCACCCTTAAACAGCTACACCTTTTAATAAGGCCCTTGTAGCTCTTATAGGTCTCATGAAGACCTATTCACCCATTTAGAAAATCAATGAACAAAACAAGAATACAAGACCACTTAAAAATACATGGGTCCACTCCTTATGTCCCCTTTGACATACTCAAATGATCACCATCATATTTACTCACCTCTATGTATGCTCAAGCAACTCAAACACTGACATGGTGTATAGGAATAGTATGAACAAACACACAGTCAACTTCTTAACCTTTGATCATACAAAATATCAATTATTCAAACATCCAAAGTCTATACAGAGCATCATCATGGAGCTTAAAATACTCCTTAATATCCAATTCATCATGAGATATCAAAACAACATCTACACAAGCTCAATTATACTTCTCAGGTTACTTGGAGAATAAACACAGACACATAGTAAACTTTTAACCATAATATATTTGATTATACACACTTTCAAATATTTAAATTAGGTTCATTAGATGTTCCATGGAGCCATCTTCATATTTTATTTTTACAGCATGAGTGAATTTGTCTTGGGTCAAAATTTATAGCCAAAATACACAGACTAGTTTTTCCCTTTGTTAAAAGTCAAATATTTAGATGTCAACGGTCACAATTAAGCTTCAAACATTAAGATCACATCTCATGTCCTCATTTATTAGATCGAATATGCACTACCAATATTTTTTGATATTTAAAACATAATAACCAATGCTAAAATTTTAAACCTCAGTCACTTTGACCTCATCTCATGCAATCTTTCAATGTTGACTCATCGTACACCATCGATCTCTACAAATCAACTAGGTCCTTAACTAGCAATGTTCACTATTCGATCAATCTATACAAATACCTACTCACCATTTATCTTTATCCTTTACATTTTATCAATCATTAAAAAACATGAACTTCTTACCATCTCATTTCTCTTGACATCTTGGAGTAAATGCACTTCATCGATCTCCTTAAGACTTGTTCAATCTTTACCTCTTGCAAAATTATGGGGACCATTAAATGTATGTAAGAAGCCAACTTTGAACCTTAATAAAAAAAATCACATTAATGCATGATCTTAAATTTGGACCATATGATCTCCCCATATAAGAGAATCTATCCATATAACAATCTGCTCTTGGAACCCACACACATGTGAGATATATTTCCATTAAAATGCCTTCTCAAAATCTTCTGTCACAGAACCAACTATGCTTAAAACTTGCTTGGAAGGCCAACTTTGTGCATTCATATCTTTTTATGTGATTCAATGCATGATATGAAATTTAGAAAAAATAAAATAAGTATAAAACTAGAAAACCCATATGATCACCTTATCTTAAAATATCCAAACGTGCAAAATATGTCACCATCAAAATGATTACTCAACTCTTTCTTACCTCATGAAAATTTAGCTATGGGAAAACACTGTCAAGATGCCTAGGAACCCAACTTTTCACTTGCATATATTTTGTCATGCTATATCACATGACCTTAAATTTGGCATATAAGAACTATGCATAAAATTCAACAAACCCATGTTACCATTTCCTCTAGACTCATTAACATGTGGTAATGATGACATAATCAAACTTCTTACTTAGATTTTCTACCACTAGACCTAAAGTGTCTAGATGAAAACTATAGATAACCAGATGATTTCCACTTATGCACATAAACACTCAAATCATATAAAACATCTTAGAGACCTTTTATATATGCTCAATATTATATACTCATCCTTAAACCTCTCTAACCATGCCAAAACTAAAGATCAACCAGCCATACTTCAAGCATACCAAGACAAAAACATTGCACACTTTATCATTGTAACTTAGACTATCAAGGCTCTTCATCCACTCAATTTGAAACCTCCATGACATCATGAAATCAATAACAACTCTCCAAAAATTTCTCTATTTCTAGCCATGCATCTATAGAGCTAACAAAGATACCTTTGGCTCTTCTTGAGGCCTTGATCCATTACCAACCAAGCATCCATAGCCCCAATGAAGATTATCTAAATCACCTCTACTTAGAAAGATTTTGAATTCTACAATAAATATTTTATTTTTATATTTTTTAGACCATTTTTGGGTTTTCTAGTAAAGGTTGGGAAGCAGGTTAGCTAGGTTTAGGGATTTTGTCAAATGTTTGGTCTTCAGACAATCATCTATGGTTGTAACCTTCATCCCTAGAAAGAATGTTTATTAAGTACAATCATGGTCATGTCTTAATAATTCAATTTTTCATATCACATGTGAAATTCTTCTTAAATCCAATTTTAGATCAAAATAATGTTTAAGATCTTATAGGTTTATTTAAATTATAACATCAAGCTCATATTTTAAATGTCCATGATAAACTAATGCTGAGGAGTTAAATATTGCATTCTTAAACTTATGGAGTTCTTGAGAAATATTTAACTTTGAGCTGAGAGTTGTCCAAAAAGAATTATTAAAAGTGAGGGATGAAACACAAAAATCAAACACACCAAATAAAAAGCAAAGGAAAAAGCAAACAAATACAAACAAATTTATTTAAAAATAAGGGGTAGGAGGGAAAGAATAGAAAGGAACTAATCTAGCCTACCTAAACTAACTCTAAATAGTCTTAAAATTCACTCCATGAAGACCCTAGGTGGAGTAGCAGAGAAGTAGTGCTTGAGGTATTGCCCATTGGTAGACAGTGTGAATTATGCTCCTTGTAGGTCTTTAGATTTTAAGGTGTTGTATCCAAGTATTTCAACAATCTAATAGGAACTTATCCACAAAGGTGTGAAATTTCCATGGTTATCCCTAGGCTCATATGCTTTATCCTAAAGAAAAACCAAGTCTCTGTGCCTGAACACCTTTATCTCTGATCACTTATCAAACCACCTTTTCACTATGGTTTTGTGCTTGTTAAAATTGGCAAACACTTCCTCTCTTGCATCTTCCATCTGAATGATGTCTAATAACCTTGAATTTATAAGTTATTAGTCCTCCTCCATGTACTCTTGTATGAACCTATATGTTGGTAGCTTGATTGTGATGGGGAATATAGGCTCTCAACCATTTACCAACAAGAATGGTGATGCTTTGAGAGCTTGGTTGACTCTTGTTATATTTTATTAAAGGGCATATTTGAGAAGCTTGTGCCATGTCCTGGGTTTGTCTACTATAGACTTATTTATTGCCTTCATCAAGTTATTATTCATTTATTCAAATACTCCATTACCTTAAGGGTAATGGTTGGATGAGAACTTGATAATGATGTTGTTATCATATGCCCATTTTGTCATCTCAATGGATATAAAAACAAATCCATTATCATAGACTAGAGAGACTGGTATTCCAAATCTGGTGCATTTGTTTTCTTCCAAGAATTTGATTACTTCTTCAGTTCTACACTACTTGGTTGCCACTAATTAAGTCCATCTTATGTAATATTCAATGGCAATTAGAACATATTTGTGATAATTTGATGATATGGGGTTGATGACCCATACAAATTCTAGCCCCCACTAGGTAAAAGGTTTGTCAATCATGATTGGTTTTAATGGCATAGATTCCTTGGGCTCTTTGGTGCTAAATATTTGACATGAGTGACATTATCTCACATGCTTGTGAGCATCCTTGAAGACTATGGGCCAATAGTATCCAACCCTCAAGATTTTGTGGGCTCTAGTTCTTCTTGATGGATGTCCACTTCCCAGTTTCTCATGAAAAGTTCTCATGATCTCATATACCTCTTCCTTTGATACACACCTTAGGTAAATGCCTTCAAAATTTTCTATATATAGCATTACATCCTTGATTAGGTAATGGGTTTCCTTGAGCCTTAGAGTTCTCTTTTGCTCTCTACTTAACCCTACAAGACACAAACCATTGATTAGTAAGTGGATAATGGGATCATACCAATCATTGGACTAAAAACTTTGTTTATCTACCTATATGACACTTAGCTTGGGGTTAGTATTGAAAATCAATTAAATAAAATCTTGGCACCTTACTAGTTTAGCAATTTTAATTTTGATGTCATATTCCTGAATCACAAACATACACTTACCTCTCCTTTCTCCTAGTTTATTTTGACTTATCATGAGCTTAGTGACAAGATTAGGTAAGATTGCATGTACTTCATTCATAAAAATATAGTGCCTAAACTTTTTTACTACCTTGATTAATGCACATGCTTGCTTATCAATCAAAGAAGATTTCAACTCAACATTTTAAAAATTAGAGATCATAAAAGCTATGGGGTGATCACAATCATCCTTTTTCAGAGTAAGAACTGTAGTTAAGTATGATCTAAATCAAAGGAGTAAAGATAAAAATATTTGGTAAAGTTTGGACTTATAAGGATTGGAGCTTGTCTAATTGCCTCTTTGATGTCTTTGAAGGCTTTGCATACTTATTCATTCCATGAGACTTTGGCATCCTTCATAAACATGTCATTAAATAACCTCACAATCTTTGCAAAGCCAAAAATGAACTTTATTACAAAGTTTATTTTACCAAAGATTGACTTCAATTCTTCCCTACTATTAGGAGGATCTATCTTAGATAGAGCTTCTACTCTATCAGGGTCTATAGAGATTCCCTCCTTAGTGATAACATATCCTAGTAGTTTTCCCTTTATAACATAGAAAATACTTTTCTTTGGGTTGAGAGAAATGCCATACCTTATGCATCTTTAAAATACCTATTATAAGTGCATGATGTGATCCTCCCTATTTTTATAAAATATATTTAGGTCATCCTTGTATATAATAATGCACTTAGCTATCAAACCTTGGAAATCGTGATCTATGGCCCTTTGTAATGTTGCCCTTATATTGATCAATCCAAATGGAATTCTTTTGTAGGCAAAGGTGCCCCACTTTATTGTAAACATAGTCTTCATCTTATCTTCTTTGTTCACTAGCACCTAGTTATACACTAAAAATACATCAAGATAAGACATCATAGCTGAACCAAAAATAATTTGTGTAACTTGGTCAAGAGAGGCTAAAGGATAATTATCTTTTTTAGATTCCCTATTCAAGTTTTTAAAATCAATGCACAGTCTGATGTCACGTCATTAAATTATCCACCCATTTGGAGTGTCTAATGGGAAACATGATCCTGGCATCTAAAATCTTCTTGACCTTTTTGTATATCATTAGTTCTAAGACAGGGTTGATAGGCTTCTGCTTTTGTCTAAAAAGTTTGTAGTTCTCCTTTAAATGCATGGTATGTGTTATGACTTTTGGATTAAAAAAATTCAAGTCATCATAGGACCATGCTATTATGTATTTGTATTTGGTTAGAAACTCTTTATATATTTTGTTTTTAGTTCTTGTAGATGCTAAACTAATGTTGACCAATTGAGGTTGATCTTGAGGCCCAAGATTAAATGCTTTGTAATATTTCCCATCTACTTTGGGAATATTGGTTTTCTTATCTAGTTTATCTTGATCAAACAATATTTCTAAGGCAATCATTCCCTTGGGAATTTTGTTTTCACTAAGCTGAATGATCTTATCATTAGGTTTACCTTTGAATTATTCTTTATTAGGTGTATTTTCATTGGTCTCATCAATGACACGAGCATCAAACATTATTGAGTTAGTCATGAAGTCTATGATTTATTGGTCATCATTAAATACTTGTAGATGGTTTATATTATTAGGGATGGAAGGGTAGGGAACTATCTAAATACTAAGATTTGGTGAGTCTTGGGCTAGCATTAGATTGGCTTTAATAGAGGTTATCTCATTAGCTATCTTATTTTCTTCCCTATGGATGGAGAAAATGTTGAAAGCATAAAAAGACTTAAGTGAATCCTAGACTCTAAACTTGTATCTCTTAAGGTATGAAAATTTGCATTAATTCTTAATCTTTACCTGGTTAACTACTAGCTTTGCATCACCATGTACTAGTAGTTCCTTGACTTTATACTTACTGGCAAATTTTAAACCTAATATTAGTGATTCATATTCGACAAGATTATTAGTGCATGGAAATTTAAGTATGTAAGAAGCATAATATTCTTTACCAATACGGTGGGTTAGAGAAATTCCTACTCTAGAACCTGATTTGCATCTAACACCATCAAAATTAAAGTTCCATAATCCAAGCAAAGCATGATAAGTTTTAGAGTTACATACCTTTGTGGTATCAAGAGTCCAAACACGAAGATCTAAGTTACCCATGTTGACCCTCTCATTGATTTCATTTTACTCAGTGATCATCTGACTCATTTTAGGTTCCCTTTCTATCCTAATTTGATTGGGCACTCCCTTCTAAGGTAACCACCTATGTGAAAAATTGGTGGACATATATCCATTCAAGGCCTTCATCCATTATCTACTCAATATTATCCCATAAACATTAGGAATGTCTACCACTTTGATGTTAATGAATTGTTAGACTCTTGTCTTAGAGGCAAGATATATATGAACATTCAATAATTCCCTAATTACTTTGACTCTAGATTTATCTAATTGAGTAACAACTCTATCAGATTTAATGGGAGTTAAAACAAGTTGTTTACAAATACTTGTAGGCATGATGTTTATATGCACCTGAATCTAGTAAATAATTATGCAAGTTCTTACCAAACATTATGAATTTAAGCAAGAAAGGTGGGGACTCTATCTTGGTTTTATACATGGTGATATTGATATTATCAACTTTGGGTGGCTTACAAGATTTATTGGACAAAGATTTCAACAGCATGCCCCTTTGTTTAGTAATCTATGTCAACCCATGAAATGTAATGTTATCCTTAATATTTTTCATGTTTTCCACAATATCATATCTAGTCATATTGGAAGAATTAGATGGATCAATATTATGCTTAGAAGTAATTCCCTTTGGGAGCTCTAGATTATTATCTAAGGTAGTATCCAAAGGAGTGTCAAAATTGTTTGGAGGTGTTGAAGTATTCAAAAGATGATTACTCCCTATTATTTAGAGGATAAGTATTCTTTGGGAATTGATGAAAAGCATGAACTTCTTTAGGAATATAATTAGGCTCATTATCTTCTTGAAATGAAAAGTTAAATGTCTCTGCCATGAGAGCTTGGTAGATAGACTTAGTTGATTTGGAAGTTCTTGATGTACCTACACCATTATATTTATTAGGGACTACTTAAAAAGTATCTAAATCCTCTTGAAAGGCTTCAAAAACATTAGATAATTCAATGTAATCTCTTTCACCATGCTTATAAGTGCAATGAACTCCATAATAACCAGGTAGATCAACACTAATAAAATTTATGTCTATTTTCTTCTTATCAATAGATGATTCATTATTATTCTTGTTGTTGTAACTATCATTTTGAAACCTATTATTAGGACTATTAAACCTTTGAAAATAGAAGTTCCTTCCAGAACTTTCCATAGTATTACCAACTTGTTTCTACAACTGAAGGAAACCAGTGCTTAACTTTTGAACCATTTTTAAGATGGAATCATTCCCATTCTTAGGGGTTTCTAAATTATGAACTTGGTTGTTATTAATGCCTATGGTTATCACTAGATATCTTTAATCATGTGGATTAGATCCATTTTAAACATTGTTTATTAACCCCAAGTTTTGAGTAGGATGAACATGTCTCAAAGGTAGTTGGCTTAAGGTTAGAAGTTAGTTCAAAGTAGACATATTTTGGTTAGCATTTGGAATAAAATTTAGAATGGGTAAATCTAGATTGGAATTAGGAATGGAGTATGCCAATTATCCTTAGGGTTGCATCTGGTCATTAATGATTATAGCCTTGGCATAAGATAAATCTAATGTGTTCATGGTCCAACAACTTTCTTTATAAACACAAAAGTCATAGGATCCAAGGGATCCTTATAGTTTTCTAAGGCTAAAGCCTCATCAAGTATGTAAGGAGCTATGGTCCTACTATTTTTTTTTGGAATATAGTATTGAAGGCTCTTATGGGCTCATTTTCATCCCTTTTTATTGTGGTGAATTGATGGTATAGGACGTAAAGACTAACGATTTTACCAAATTAGTCAATGAAAATATTTGTTAAAATCAACCTAAATGGTAATGTAATTTTAAAGGAGGTTTAGAAACCATTCATATGAAACATATTTAAAAGTAAAAGGAAATAGTCTACATGTTACATCTTCATGAGTCACATTTAGAAATCTTAATGCATCTTTGAAACTCTTAATATGTTCCTCAGCTATTATAATGCCACTAGGACTAAACATTGGCAAATAATTTTCAAGATTATGAAGAAGGTCATGTACTACACCTGACACATTGATTGAAGAACCACCTATCCAAGCCATACCTTTATAGGTATTGAACACAAGATCACTCTAAATTGGCAAAGATGGTAAAGACTTTGATAGTCTATGCTTACCTTTGTCTCACCTAGTTCTCCTATGAACTTCTAATGAAATCAGAGGTTCTCTAATTTCTAAATGTGATCTTGTCCTAATCCTTGGTAATTATCACTTGTGGGATGTGAATCCTATTTTAAATATGATGTATCAGTCTTATCTTTTTAGGAGACAACAATTAGACTTGCACATTAAGTAAAATTTGTAAATATTTATATAAAGGATGAAAAATGATAATAATCTTTAACTAAGTTAGCTCAAAGATGTATCAAAATACATATATATGATTGATATTTACATGTTTGAGCTCAAATAAACTCAAATTAGCAAAGGATCTATTGATATTTGATCAAAACAACTATTAATAACATCAAACTTGTTGAATTGATAGAGCTTAAGCCATCTTTACCATAATTAAGCATATACCTTCAAATAACTCAATCTTTGTCTAAAGGAATCACAAATATGGGTCAAATAACACAAATGTCAATGATATTTACACAATGATGCTCAAAAGAACATAAATATGCAAGGAATATACAGATCTTTGAACACAATTCACAAAAATGAGCAAATATACTTTAAATCTACAAATATCCAATGTGGCCCTCCTAGTGCCAGCAAAGCCTATCCTATTGATGCATAAATATGTATCACAAGGTTCTCATAGTGTTTAATAAACACTTATAATTTTATAATTTATATAATTTAGTACATGAGTTGTAGGTTGTGATAATCTTATTATCTATTGATGGAATAGAGATAAAGCAAGTGGATTGTTTCACAACATTTATAATGTTTGGTGGCTAAGAGCCACTGTGGCCTATAATTATTTAAAAATATGATAGAAATATATACTAATTAAAGTGAATTATGATCAAATATAAGATTAAAACTAAACTAAAATGTATATTCATAACGAGGCTTAATGTAAAGTGAATTGATTAAAAAAGAAGTAAAAGGGTAGGGTAAAGAGAAAATGTATTGTTGATCTTTACCCCAAACATCATGACAAGTTCAAATCTAATATAGGTATGTACTTAACCAATATATAACATGAAATAACATATGATCAAATCCTATCAAACATCATATGAACATTTAGGAAAGTAGGAAATAATGCAAATAAGAACCAATTTTACTTTAAAGATTTACCCCTATGAGAAAATAACATATGCACATTTACAAATGCAGATCAAATAAAACAAATCAAACTAGAGAACATTCAATTAACCTATCATTGACACAAGTTAACAATTATACATTCAAAGGTACACACTAAGAGTCTATAATAACTATTCAAATCTAGAATTCAAAATAAACAAGTGAGAGAGAAACCATATAGTAATTCACAAAAACAAAATGAGACAATATTTTTAGAATTCCCTGCTTGTATTAGTTGCTCAAAATTTTACACAAGTTTTGGCTCAAAAAATCTCTCCTATTTAAAATTAACAATAATCCATTTACAAAATTCAAGGAAATATGTTGATCAGTCATATCTAATCATAAAAGTATAAATATATAGGATAGGTGTCCCTTCTACAAATGTCTTATAATACACTAGACCTTCCCTAATGGATGGATTTATAGGCAACGTGTTTCACAAACTATGCCTTTACAAAAAATATTATACTTTCAAAATGGACAATGTTTTAGCTATAGGAAGAATATTCTTAAGTCACTTAATCTTTGGGAACCCTTTATGTTGTTGGAGTCTTCATTGTTTTTGATGTTATCTTTTTATGCTTTTGGCTTCATTAGACTTCTCCTTTGTATCTAGAATCATATCCATGGCCCTACTAGGTTTAGGTTTCCTTGGTTTTTGCTCCTCATTTCTTATGTGACCAGGGTAGCTCTATGCTTAAAATATCCATTAATGATGAGGTTTATGGAGTTAAGTGAAGTAAGTTCCTTGACCAAGCTTCCCAATACATACATTATCTTATTTTCAAGCTATTTGAGGTTAATGTAAAGTTCCCTTATTTTAAAAGACCATTTGGTCATGTCTTTGGAATACTTTTCTAAACCGTCATTATTGTAAATCCAATTGAATTGATCACCAATGGATTATATGTTGAACTATCTTCATACAAGTGAGAATTCAACTCCCTTTGAGTCAATCATAATGCTCATAGGGTCTGGTTAGGGTCTTCATTCCTTACCATGGCATTCTTGAAAGTTTTAATAGTGCTTCAATGGTGGCCATGAGCTAAAATCATAAGCTTCATACCTTATAATGCCCTTAAGTTTGCTTGTTTATACCATTGTCTCTCACAGGCCCATGAGATCCTTATATTGATCATGCTCTTCTTGCATGGCATTATTGTGGCACCCATGCTCATCACTATTCAAAAATATGATCATTGAGTTGGGAAATTTATCTTTGATCTCACATAATTTGATCCTTTTGTATGAATCAATGTGGACTATAGATATTTAGATTATTTGGATCTAGATAGTTATCTTAAAATTGATGTCTACATGCCCATGATTTGATGTCTACTTGAATGTCTTTGATTTCCATGCGACTATCAATTTTAAACTCATCCTCAAGAATTTATACTATCTTAAAATTGACATCTTCATGACCATCATCTAATGTCTATTTGATTGTATATGATGTTCATGTGACTATCTATTTTAGGTACATCTTCATAACTCTTTGTTAAGCTTAAAATTAATGTCCATGTGATCATCTTTGACATCTACATGATCATCAATTTGAATCATGTCCTTGAGAATCTTTGTTGAGCTTACCACTTATCATTTCTAGGTTTGTTCTTCTTCCTACATGTGTTACTTGGTGATCTTACATTTACTCAAGCTTTGAAAAGTCAATGTCCTTTTTCATCATTGTATTAATCTTATCTTAGTAAATGCATATCATTGGATCATAATCCAAGGGATGCACCACCATTAGCTACCTAAAATAATTTCAATAAACTCGAGACACTTTTCACTATCTTGGGGCTTTGAATTGTCAAATTTTGTTACACTCCATTGGATTAACTTCTCTTGATTGAATGTGGGTCATTGATCCTATAAAAAAACACAATATTTAAGATCAAGGATATATATAAAGAACTTAGGATAAACAACTTAAGATAAGTTCAAGACATATTTAAAGTGACCACATGAATTAAAAAGGACTTGGCATAAAGATTTTGGACCAAGGTTAGAAACATAATAAAAAAGGACCCCATGAATAATAAGAGATAAGTCATAAGGTTTTAGCCTAAGGTTTAAAAATTTAGGATAAAGTTTTATGACTTGTCTAGGACATACAAAAGGGACCTTTAATTAGTTGGACCATGCTAGGATAAAATAGAACAAAGGGGTCATGGGACATAAAAGAGACCAAACATAAGAATTTTAGCCTAAGGTTTGGTCATGTTGAGGTCTTACTATATTCTATCTAACAATAATGAGGTCTTACTATAAGAATTAATTAAACGTACTAAAATTCCTCCTAATTTTGAAACCCAAACCATTCCACATCCACATAAACCTATCACCAGAGTATTTTTTAATAAATGAGAATTTTTTAAAAGTGTATATTTGTAAGTAAAAATTTTTATATTAAAAACTATCGAATATATTTAAAATAAGAAAATTTTAAAGAAAAACATAAAATTTAATACTAATATATGTATATATTGGAAAATTTACCAATTATATGAACACTTTATAATAAAATTTGCTAAATTTTTTTTCAAAAATTTGTTCATTAACAAATCTAAAATTTTATAATATTTCCAAAAAATAGCCAATTGGTGAAAAATAGCCCCTAAAAAATACCTTGCCTACCACTAGTAACCCTTTTACTGAAAATCAACCAAGTCTCCCACCCACTTGTTATATCCTTGATTCCAACATCCCTCATCACACTATCAAAGGGAATCCAAATCTATCGCCCCTAGCATCGAGTATCACTCCATCCCCAAATCCATAACAAATCCAAAACTCTAAACCTATTAACAACATTATTGTGCCTATTAAGAAAAAACATTCTCCTTTGGGAGAACCATATGATTTATTATTTTGAAATATGGTCACTACAAACTTAGTCATATTTCTAAAAACTAAACAGTTTGATGAAAATGTACCAAAACTTGAGTGGTATAGAGCTAATGAATATTGTGACTATCAAAAAATTAAGGATCATTCCACCAACTATTATGTGATATTAAAGCATTATATCCAAGATTTAATTGATAAATGGGACATTAAATTAGAGCCAAGTATATCAACACGTTAAAATAATAGCTTGGGGGTATGCCAAAATGTCTTTCCTAAGCTTAATCAAGCTACTCCACTATTCAAGTTAAGATTATAAGCTTTCTCCTATTTTTGAAAAAACTCCATTTGATCCACACATTTTTAAGCAATCCTTAGTCAATCAACCCATCTTTGACAACCATGGTCTACCATCCATTTTTAATTAACCTATCTTTAATGAGCTTATCTTTGCCTAGGATCCCATTTTATACCAAGAGCTTATATTTGACCAGGTGTTAATTTGTGACAAAAAAACCATGTTGTATGAATCTTCCTCCAACCAAAATAACCTATTACCTAACCTTTTATCACTTGTTAAAACCCCCATCACCCCTATTTACTATTTTGACCACAAGTCAAAATAGGTTAACCCATTATAGTTAAAAACTTGTATATGGGTCTATTTTGATGTAATAAGGTGTGCTATGCTTCTATTTTATGTCATTTTATATGTTATTAATCTTGGTCATAGTCAATTTTAGTCCTAAGTTATATCATGTCACTTAAGGTCACCATTTGAGCCATTTATGAAGGTTGTATGGTTTACCTTGGTAGAAAAGTGTTCAAAATGTTTAAAAACATCCTATATTCAAAATCCTATAATAGGTGGTAGTATCTAACGAAAAATATGTAGGTTCCTAAGTCAGATCAAGAAAATAGTTAGAAAATAGGAGGTTTTGGTAGTTGTACAACTTCTAGAGGAGTGTGGCACATGTGGAAAGCTTATATAGCAACTCTTCAACTTACCTAAAATCATCCTCATAATTGGTTTACTTTGGAAGTTAAAAAAATGGCTTTAAACCATTTCACTTCTCCATCACTCTATTAGGCATGCAAAAATGACCAATCAATTTTGGTTGAGTGCAGACAATAGGGGTTGATTCAGGATAAATGCCTTTGAGGGATTAGTACACTTGATCTAATTCATATTCATGGTATGAGTTGGAATATTAGTTTTTCATGATTTATGAACCATTATTTGTACGTTGATTTCTCCTTTCTACTTGCTTATCCCCACACCCTATAAGTTTTAATTATGTGTGTATTTGTCCATACAAACTAAGTGTTATAAGTGATTTTAGAGAGTGTGGAAATTATACCTCTCATGATTTCAAATATTATTTACACATGTGAACATAATTTAATAAGAAAAATATCGTAGGTTACTATTTTAGGTCAACAATAGAGTTACATAGTTAGTGTTTCAATAATTATAAAAGATTTTTGTTCCTATGGTGGTCTTAGATGAATAAAAAATGTATTTTTTCATGCCTCTCATGATATGGTGGCAACTAATATTCCAAATTTTGAGTTTCAAAGGAGTTTAACATGGATAATATATTCATAAAGGCTAACAAAATTAGTTTCCTGCAAGTGTTCACCTACAAGTAGGCCAAAGGACCTTTACACAATCATAATGATGTGATGAAGAGATGGAAAAGTGATGAGAGGATCTATGAGGTGTAGATAACTCTTTTTAACCATTTAAACTCTTTGAGATTGGTTGAAGTAAAAAAATATATAATACATGTAGTTCTATCTTGTATAATGTTGATTATCACCTATAGGTGGTCTATAGAGGACTAAAAAATTGGGGTGCCAGTGTTTGAACATGATTGAGACCTCCATATAGGTTTTGGAAGTTGAATAATGTCATAAAAATCATGTTGAAGTCCAAAGGTGTTGTGAATAATTTAATATCATGCTCATATGTTGGAGAAAGTGAGTTTAGGGACATGTTACCATAATCCCTTTGAAATAAAGCCTTGGCCATATTTGGTGCCATTATGGAGTAGTGTGACATGAAACCTAGACAATTCCAAATGATCCCATAATGTATCCCACATGTAAGGGTAAGAACTTATAAAAAAACATGGATTCTAAACAAATAAGAGTGATGTTATATGGTTTCAAAATCATGTAATTCTTTCATTGTAGAAGGTTAATGTTCTTTGTAGTGTGTTGAATTTCAAAAGACCTCACATTCCAAGGTGTAATAATAGAAGCATATATACATATAGAGTGAAATTATTAAGGTGATAATGACAATGGAGGTTTAAATAATATTTATAATGGATTAAATATAGGGTCTTAACCTTTGTCATCACCTATAGTTATAGCTTGCCTTCAAAAAGGTCACCTATAGTCTAACTGTAGATACCTACAAGCTCATGAGATGATTCTAAAGGTGAGAACCCTATAAACATGAACACTTGTCAAGATGAATATGAATCCAAAGAATTAAAATAGACATTATGGTGTGTAATTTTTTTTCCAAGAGTTTAAATGCAACCTACATGTGTCTTTTGCTCTTAGAATGACCATCTATAGCTTGATGGTAGAGTGATTGTGCATTAAAGCATGATGGTTGAAGTGTTGGCCTAGAATATGATTGTGTGAACAGGTATAAATGACTATAATATGGTATTAGGGACTTCAATAAGGTCTTGTGTAAATACACAAGGCTTAATACTATAGTATACACCTATATGTATCCCCTTTTTTCTAAGTGGAAATATAATACACAGTTGATTGTAGTCTAGTCAAATTGAGATGAGTGTACTTTGAGGAGTTTTCAAGGAATAATGAGTGTTTTAATGTGTGATAGAACCTTTAAAATGATGATAAAAATATTAACTTATGCTTATCAAATGGAAATAGGGTAAGGATGGTTCCAATTCCCAACCTACATTCAATATGCTAATCTTACACACATTTAGTGTTTAAGAAGTCTATCTTGGGTTTTGTGAGGTTTGGAGGTGCTAGGAGTATCATTAAAACTTGATAATTTTTTAAGAGGATATAAATAACCTATTAAATATCCTAATATCCTTTTTTACTAAAGATAATAGGGTAATTTACCCCTATTCTATCTCAGATAGAGGGCACTCCTAGAGAGGTATATCTTGTATATTTTGTATGAAAATGTTAAAGAGGTGAGTTATATATTTATGTATCATTGTATAAGGGTTAAATAAGTGGTTTAAAACATGGTAAAACATGATGAAGGTCTCAAAATACTGAGGGGTTTAACATAGTGGCCTAAGCCCATAGGTATATAGACTAAGCCTATTAGACATTGACTAGGCCTAATGCCTAAAGTGGGTCTAATACCAATTTTAGGGTCAATTTAATATTATAAGGCATTTAATGACTTTCATGTGCAGTTATAAGATGAATTAGAGCTTTTAGTACGTATGGGAGATCATAAATGGGTCATTTCTTGGCTCAAGAACAACATAAGATGAATATAATATAAGGAAAAGCTTGAGAGGCTAAGTTTAGAAGCTCATATATGTATATAAACTTATAATGGAGGTCCAAAGAGTTATAAATGATTGAATAGGGTAATAAACTTTCCTTTTGTGTAATTTTTTCATAGGTTCAATGTCAAAATTTTATGAATAATCCTTAAGGGTCAAAATCACTCAAAACACTCCAAAACCCTTGTTAATTACCCTATGGGAGAAATAAATAAATAAATTAATCCAAGAGGGATATTTGAGGTATGAAAATGATTTGGGATTTCATAAAATACCTTAGGATTCTTCCCATTAGATTAATTTGTACTCTATTTGTATGGACAAGGTACTAAACTAGATTTATTGATAGATTTTGGTGTTTTTTAGGTACATAGGAGTATAAAAGGATGATGATAACTTTGGGATGTAAATTATGAATTAATATAATCCCACATGTCCATTTACTTATTTAATTAATTACATTGGTACCTTTGTAAGCACCTTCACTTTAGGTAGTCCAAACTAGCATAGTGAATGGAAAGTGATCATCAAGTGAGAAGGTGCTAACTCTAATTGGGAAGCCTTTTAAGGTCTTACTAATGGATTTAAGGATAATATCAGTCCTTAAATGTTTCATATTACCATTTTATGGATTGGTTTGATCAATTTATTACCATTTTGGTGACAGGTGTAGGGATAGACCTAGAGAGCTAGTGATTATGACTACAGACAGTGAGAACACTTATCCAAAACAAGATCAATGATTAGGGACATAGAAAATGCATTTTGGATCATGTTTATAACCCATTATTCATGTTTAAATTATGTCATATATTCCTAGTGTGCCTTGGAGTGCTTAAGAAGGACCAAATGATGATGGTAGTTTCTAAGAAGGTATTTGAGACACCTCTATCTCAAGTTTGAGGAGTTAAATGCTTATAGGGGATATTTGTCCAAATAGACCTCAAATGGTCTATTTCATAATCCATTATCCTTGAAACATAAATCTCTCTCTCAATTTTAATTTTTTTTGAGTGACTCTTGACCTTCATTCTTCTCGCTCCTCTCTCACATTCTATAAGTACTAGCTATTTTAGCTCTTGTAACTAATTCCACTCTATGTATGTTGAAGCCCTTATAGTTTGATGTTTTAATTTGCCTTTGAATAATACATTAAATTTGGTTTTGAGTTCATATATCATATTTTCAAAGTGTGTGAAGAGATGTATAGTGAATAGTCAAGTGATTTTCACCTATCCTTACTTTCTCTCAATCCTTCCATGTTTGATGCAATTTGTCTCATTATAAAAGTTCATATAGAGTGTATCTAGTGTTTTTGGATCCCTTAAAGTGTGAAAATATCCTTATAGTCTGAAATCTAACCGCTGGTCCACTTACCTTAATTTTTTTTATGCATATCACCTTTATATTGAAATACTAATGTTAGAGCATTATAGGACTTCGAAGCTAGTGTTGTAGGTTTTGTTTCCTAGTAAAAGAAGTATGAATGGTATTATGGAAATAATTATGGTGTATCACCCCCTTATAATAGTTTAATTTTATGCATAATATCTCTTTTGCTTTAAATAATTAGTTAGTGTAGGTGATAAGCACTTAAAGTTCAATCTAGGGAGTTAGCCATTAAACCTAGATATTTACCACTACTATAGGCAACCCACATGACTAAAGGTATTCCAATGTTTCCAAAATATTAGAGTATTCTTAAAAAACCTTATCTAGAGTGTAATATTTGGTTCTAATAATTCTAGGATGCTCGGTGGGACCATTGTCCTAAAGATAGCTTGTCAAGGTGAATCTTAGTCTTGACAACATCTATTACATATGGTGTGTTACTCAGCATTTAGAGACTTTATTCAAGGTAAAATATGGTTGTAGACCATTTATTTTTGATATATTTGTGATTATACTTCATGTAACTTACTAGGTCATATTCTAGTGGAGTTTTTAACCATATCAATCCACCTCTTTAACTTGAACTTCCTCTTGAAGTTCAACATCCTCATTCTATTCTACCACTTGAAGAGCAAGAAGACTTTTCTACCCAAGAAGACTAAGATAATAAAGAAAAACTTGAGGAGATCATAGATAGGTATCATGCCTTGTTAGTCTCTAATACTAAAAATCTAATCCATCTTGGTGCATATGATGCCATTCCCCCTAATGCTATAAAGAGTATTCCCACATTCAATGGTGAAGGCCATGCCACTCCCAGTGATCACATTAGGGATATCTTAAATTTATATAGTTCCAAAAATGTCACTAAGGTAAATATTTCCATTAGACTCCTTGCCATGTCACTTATATGGAAATCACTTGATTGGTATAGGACTTTACTTGGTGGATGTATCACAACATGGGATGACTTTAGAGAGTTGTTAACTTCAAGGTTTGAAGACAAAAGTGATTATACATCACTCATCCATCAACTCAATGTTATCCAAAGAGACCCAAAGGAGATAATGCATGATTTTAATGATATTTTTCAAAGGAATTGGAATATATTACCTCCTCCCATGAAAACACTAGCTAGATTTGTGTTTGCCACATACTTGAGAGTTATTGATACTGACATAGCCATCATGATACAATCCATGGATGGTTTTAATCTACCTGAGGCATATGACCTTGCCATTAGAGATGAAAATGACCTCATTTAAGATGGGAAGTTACATCTAAAAGTGTCTATGCCTCTATTTCCACATACTTCTACTACTGCTCTAAGTGTTGCCTAAGTTCCCAATGCTAATGTCAAATCAAGGAGTACTCCTAAGAAGGTAGATGATGCCATGGATAAATATGCACATATTCAATTCTTAGAAGCTAAGAATAGGCAAGAGATAATAAAAAAATGTGAGAATTAAAATACCTATCCCTATCATCAGTAATATGATCAATAATATGGAGAGGGAGAGGTCAAGGGTAGTGTAATTTAATAGGGTTTATAATGCATACAATCCTAGTTCTACCTCCAACATAAGAGAGATGATATCAGTGCATATCAATGTAATCCAAGGAGAAGAGTGGAATCAATGCAAATCATGGATGCAAATGAAGGTGGAGATAAATTTATAGTTGTTTAAGGAGGATTCACTCATCTATTATTAGTAGATGATGAAGTCATAATACAAATAAATGAAGGTTTGCATAGTCAAGGAGAAATATTCACCAACTTCCTAGTTGAAGATATTTATGTTCTTATTCAAGTAAATTCTATTTCAAACAACACTATATCTAATAAGAGGGATTTAATATATGTTAATGGTATGCCTAAAAGTGCAAACAATCCTCCTATAATAATTATACATCTCCTTCAAGTCAAAATGTTGGAAGTCCTACTCAAAGTGATTCAATACCTTAAGTTTCAAGAACTTTCTTGACTCCAAGGACATAATAAAAAGTAAGTAATCCTTCTCTAAACATTGTGGATTCTTTGAAGAATGCCAAGGCATCTATCTCTCTTTATGATGTCCTTCATATGCCTAGCCAAAATGAGCTCTTACAAAAATAGTTATCTACTATTCATGTTAATCCTCCATCATCAAGCCATAGTCATGGTCATATTTATCTTACTAATTCCCATAATAACATTGTAAAACCCTCTAATAAGTATAATTCTCCATCCTTCTACCTCTCCCTCATAGTGAGAGATAAACTAGTTCATAATTGTTTAGTTAATAATGGAGTTAACAAATTAGTGATGCCCAAGGTTTTAGTTGAGAAATTGGGTCTAAAGTATAAACCATATAATAAAGGAGTGATTTAGTTATATGGTACACCTTCCAAGTCAATAGGATTGATCAAAGCGTTGAATATTTTCTTACATGGTTGTCCTAGTTTGCCCATCCTCTAAGACATTGTGGTTGTTGACTTGTCTACCCACTTTAAAATCTACTTCTCAATGGATTTAATAGCCAAAATAGGGGATACCTATTATTTGATTAATCATTCTTAGCCTCCATGACAATATATGGAACCAAGGTGTCTATAATAACTTAACCACTTATAAGGTTCCACATTGAGCCCTATGTAGAAGTAAGTTCCAATCTCAATTATGTTATCAATGATAAGGAAGAGTCTATTATGGATGATGGTACTTATCCAAATATTGAGGGAATTTATGACTTATTTATAGATGAGTATGGTGAATATGATTATGAACATGATACATACACCTTCTTTGAGAAAATTGTCATGGGCACCTATATCATCCATGAAGGAGCAGTTAAGTAATCTAAAGTGCACATGAGCACTCTTTTTCACAAACTATTGAAGGTAATTATTTGATCCATGTGTATGATGATGATGATGATGATGATATATTTAAGATCATTATAGATCAATTTAGTGAGAAGAACCATGTAATTTTGCCTGCACTTGATGAAGGATCCCTTGAAAGAGACATTCATGAGGAAGAAGATGACCTATGGAAAAAGTCCAATGCCATGAGTCAAGAGTTTGAGTAGCTAGGTAATACTATTAATCCTCCAAGGAAGTTTAAATATGATGATATGTTTGATAATAAGCCTACAAAGTAGATGGTTGAGTGTCCTATTGAGTCTAAAAGATAATGCCTTGCTAAGAATGAAGGTGTATGTATTAATGCTATGAAAGAAGCTACAATCATGAAGAAACCTAATAGGGTCAAGGTATATTTATTTGTGTTTGAGGAAAAATAAATATCTCAACCTGATGGTGAATTAATCTCAAGTGTAATTGAATAAAATGAACATTAGCTTGATGCTTCCAAGCATAAAGTGCATCATGCCCAATAAAATGGAAAGGTTGATTCAGCTATCATGACTTTTAATCTATAGTTTAAAGATCATCAATCAGATATGATAGAGATAAATCAAGTTACAAATCCAAAAAAGGTCCTTATAAACCGAATTCTAAATATCACACTTGTAGACATAACACGATCCAAAGATGGTAAAATTTTTGACCAACAACATGAACAAGTGTATGATAACAAGCATGCCTCACATGATAGTTTGATTTCATGGAGAAATAAAGAAATAAGAGGAACCATATTTAACCCTAGTTTAGGTATGATAAGATATCCTTCACCTCAAGAGTGAGGTCTTGTAAATACTAGGTTAGGTCTGTGTCTTTGTTTAAGTTATGTGTGTGTTCCATAAGTGTTTTTGAGAACACATGTGTGTTTCCTTTGGTGTATCTTGTTTTGTGTGTCCTTACTTATTTTTTGGTGTGGTTTCAAAGGAAATTAAGTTTAAAACTTGTGCATATGTGACTCCATATCCCAATAGATGGGAATAGGTAGCTGGTCATTGGTATAACAATCATACCACCCCTAGGAAATCACTAAGAATGTTGATTATTTTGACCACAAGTAAAAATAGGTCAACCCACTATAGTTTATAAATTATATATGGGTTTATTAGGATGTAATAGAGTGTGTCATGGACCTATTTTATGTCATTATATATTCTATTAACCTTGGTCATAGTAAATTTTAGTCCTAAGTCACTTCATGTCACTATTTGAGCCATTTATGAAGGTTATATGGTTTCTTTTAGTAGAAAAGTGTTCCAAATATTTTCCAAAATCATATATGTCTGAATATTGTCATAGTTGGTAGTATCTATTGAGTTGTGGAGCTAAAATCTTCATTGAATGTGTAAATGTGGAGGTTACTAGGTTACATAGTAATCGACATCGGTTAGAGCCAACCGACATTGGTTAGGGGTCAATCGACATCAGTTATCTTCAGCTACATAGTAACCAGTATCGGTTATAGTCAACTAGCATTGGTCAAATAGGAACTGACATTGGTCACCTGTGTGTTTCTAGAACTGTTCTAATATTAGATGAATAGTTAGTTTGCATGTAAAGAGTAATTTTAGTCTTGAGTCCGTGTTTCCAATTATTGTTTGCTTTGGGTTCTATTTAAGAGACCCATGGGGCTGTATTGTAATGTAAGCAAGATCAATTAGATCTGCAAGGTGTAAGATCAAGAAGATCTGCGGAAAAGGTAGGCAACAACAACCATTGAGTTGATTGTCACTGGAGGGAATAACAACTCAATTATTGAGTTGGCTGTAATTGATTGAGAGAGAGAGAACTCTTGAGGGAGAATTACTATACATCCAGGAGGTGTGAGAAGAAGAGAGATTTCTCCATTGTATTTCCTTCTGGAAGAGTTTAATACAAGATTGGTTATTTCTCATATCTCCTATTATTTGTTGTTTCTAATTTCTAGTTACTTATTACTTCTAGTTTAATTCCATGTTTAGTTGCTTATACAAAAGTAATCAATTATACTCTAAGGAGGTCTTGATAAGTGGTATCAGAGCTAAGGTTGAAGAAAAGCTCAGAGCAGGTTAGTGTTTGTTGATTACAGAAGTCACTCACAGGGGTTTTTGTTTGAGTGTGAGCAAAGAAATGGCAAAAGAAAGTAAACTAAGAATGGAGAAATTCAATGGCAAGAATTATCAATTATGGAGGATGCAGATTGAAGATTATCTATATCAAAAAGATCTGTACTTACTGTTGGGTGGGGTTTTAATGAAGCCCATAGATATGAAAGATGAAGAATGGAATGTTCTTGATCGAAAGGATCTTGGATCTATAAGGTTAATCGTGGCAGCTTCTGTGATTTCCAACTTATCACAGGCAAAGACAATAGTAGAGTTAATGGATACTTTGGCAAATTTATATGAAAAACCCTCAGCTTCGAATAAGGTATATCTTATGAAGCAATTATTTAATTTGCAAATGTAGGAAGGTGGATCTATATATAGTCATCTTAGTGATTTCCATGGATTAGTAAATCATTTAAATTCAGTCAAAATAGTTTTTGATGATGAAATTAAGGCTATCTTAATATTATGCTCTTTACCTAAAAGTTGGGATAGTTTGGTAATGGCAGTTAGTAATACTGCATCTGCTTCAAATATCTTGAAAGTTAATGATGTTGTTAGTGTAATCTTCAATGATGAAATTCACAAGAAAAGCACAGTGGAAACATCAGGTAATGCTTTAAGTGTTGAAAGCAGGGGATGGCAAAGAGAGAAGGGCAAGCAAGGGAAATCAAGGTCAAAGATAGGCAATAGATCCAAATCCAAAAATGGAAGAATAACCTGCTAGAATTGTGGAAAGAAAGGACATGTAAAGAAAGATTGTTGATTGAAAGAAGATCAGCATGAAGGTAATAAAGAAGCAAATGATGCAGGTATTGTAACATAGAATGCTCTTATATTTTCTTTGGATATTCAGGTAAAATCATGGGTTTTAGATTTTGGTGCGTCTTTCCATGCAACCCCAAATAGAGAATTTTTCAATGATTATGTCTATGGAGACTTTGGAAAAGTTTATTTAGGGGATGGTGAGCCTTGTCAAATTGTTGGCAAAGGAAAAGTGTAGCTGAAATTGCAGAATGGCAACACATGGGTGTTGAAGGATGTCATGCATGTACCCATCCTGAAGAGGAATTTGATTTTTGTAGGAAAGTTGGGTGATGAGGGTTGCACAGTAACTCTCATAGCTAAATCTTGGAAAGTTTCCAAGGGTGCACTTGTATTAGCTAGAGGTAAGAAAGTAGGTACACTTTATCTATCTACTTGTATTACTGATTCTCCTTCTATTTTATCTACTTCAGATGTAGATGCAGAGATGTGGCACTATAGGCTTGGTCACATGAGTGAAAAGGGAATGGATATTCTTAAGTCAAAAGGTAAGCTTTTAGATTTGATAGATCTAGATTTCTGTGAGCATTGTATTTTTGGGAAATAGAAGAAAGTGAGATTTCTCAAAATTATGTCAACAAAGAAGAAGCACAAGTTGGAGCTTGTTCACATAGATGTGTGGGGTCCAGCTCAGGGAAATTCTATTAGAGGATCACAATATTATGTTTCTTTCATTGATGATGCTACAAGAAAGGTATGGGTTTATTTCATAAAGAGGAAATTTGATGTTTTTGACACATTTAAGAAATGGAAAGCCTTGGTTTTCAATGAGAAGGTGATGGATAGTGATCAGCTCAAGAGGCTGAATAATTCTGAACAAAGCAATCTTGATTTGGAAAAGGTTATGTTCCAAAATGAGCTCACAGGTAAAAATCATCACTCATAAGAAAACACAGACATTAACATCAGTCAGGTAGAAACCGACATCAATCAAGCAAGAACTGACATCGGTCAGGGGAAGACTAAAGTTAGTGATGTTGGGCAGGTGGAAACCGACATCGATCAGATGGTAACCAATGTCAGTCACATCGGTTAGGTTAGTTAGGTGGAACTGACATTGGTCGGGTGTAGACAGAGAGATGACGAGGATCGGTCACTGTCAGAATGAAATTTGGGCAGACATCAAGCTATCAATGAGTCTCAAATGCCCATAAGGAGGTCTAAAAGGGTAAGTAAGCCTCTAATTAATTATTCCCCTTCTTTATAATACTTGTTTCTCACTGATGGCAGAGAACCAGGAAGTTTTGAAGAGGCAATGTAGGTAGAATCTAGGAAATAGTGGGAGCATGGCATGAATGAGGAAATTGATTCTTTAAAAGAGAACCAAATGTGGGATTTGGTAGAGTTGCCAGTTGGAAAGAAAGCACTCAAAAACAAATGGGTTTACAGGTTAAAGGAAGGAGAGAATGGTCAAATGAGACATAAGGCTAGGTTATATGGTCTTAAGCAAGCTCCAAGATAATGGTATTTGAGGTTTGATAGGTTTATGACAGAGCATGGCTTTAGTCAATGTCAATCTGACCATTGTATTTATTTTACCAGATTGGATAATAGTAGTTACATTATCTTGTTACTATATGTAGATGATATGCTTGTTGTAGGTTCACACATGCAGGATATTACTGAGCTAAAGGTAAAATTAGCTTAGACATTTGCCATGAAGGATTTAGGAGTGAAAATCCTTGGCATGAGTTTTTCTAGAGACAGGGAAAATCATAGGTTGATTTTATCTCAAGAGGATTATGTGAATAAGGTGTTGGAGAGGTTCAATTTGTAGGATGCAAAACCAGTAAGCACACCTATGGCTGGAAAGTTCAAGTTAAGTAAAGAATAGTGTCCTAAATCACATGATGAGGTTGAGTACATGGTATGTATTAGACTTGATATTGCCCAAGCAGTGGGAGTTCTCAGCAAGTTTATGACCAATCTAGGAAAGGAGCACTGGAAAATAGTTTAGTGGATTCTCAGATATCTAAGAGGGACCAACAGTAGGCATTTATGCTACGGAGGGTTAAAGAATTCTCTACATGGGTATGTAGATTTAGATATGGTAGGTGACTTGGATGGCAGGAGAAGCACCACAGGATATGTGTTCACTATTGGTGGAACAGTGGTTAGCTAGATTTCAAAGTTGTAGAAGGTTGTTGCCTTGTCTACTATAGAGGAAGAATACATTGCAGTCATAGAGGCTAGTAAGGAAATGATATGGATGACTCGGTTCATGAAAGAGTTGGGAAAGGAGCAAAAGATTTGTAGATTGTACAATGATAGTCAAAGTGTAATTCATTTATTAAAGAATTCAGCCTTTCATTCAAGAACCAAACATATACAACTTAGGTACCACTTCATTAGACAGGTATTGGAGGATGGACAATTGAAGCTGGAAAAGATCCATACGGATAAGAACCTTGCTAATATGTTAACAAAGCTGGTAACAAAGGAGAAGTTGAATCTTCATTCAAATTTTGTTGGTCTTCAAGATTGAACTTGAAGATGGAGAAACAAGCCAGAAACAAATTAGAGGATGTTGTTGTATAGGTACAGGTGTAACTATTTATCTCCAAGTGTGAGATTATTGAGTTGTGGAGCTAAAAGCTTCACTGAATGTGCAAATGTGGAGGTTACTAGGTTACAAAGTAACTGACATTGGTTAGAGCCAATTGACATCAGTCAGGGGTTGATCAAAATTAGTTATCTTCAGCTACACAGTAACCAGCATCGGTAATAGTCAGCCGGCATCGGTCAGACAGGAACCGACATTGGTCACCTGTATATTTCTAGAACTATTCTAATATTAGATGAATAGTTAGTTTACATGCAAAGACTAATTTTAGTCTTGAGTCCATGTTTCTATTATTATTTGATTTGGGTTCTATTTAAGAGACCCATGGGGCTGTATTGTAATGTAAGCAAGATCAATTAGATCTGCAAGGTGCAAGATCAAGAAGATCTGTGGAAAAGGTAGGCAACAACAACCATTGAGTTGATTATCACTGGAGGGAATAACAACTCAATTGTTGAGTTGGTTATAATTTATTGAGAGAGAGATAACTCTTGAGGGAGAATTATTGTACATCCAAGAGGTGTGAGAAGAAGAGAGATTTCTCCATTGTATTTCCTTCTGGAAGAGTTTAATACAAGATTGGTTGTTTCTCGTATCTCCTATTCTTTGCTATTTATAATTTCTAGTTACTTATTACTTCTAGTTTAATTCCATGTTTAGTTTCTTATACAAAAGTAATCAATTGTACTATGTGGAGGTCTTGACAATATCTAATTTAAAATGTGTAGGTTCCCAAGTCATATAAAGAAAATAATTAGAAAAGAGGAGGCTTTAATAGTTATATGGCTTTTAGAGGAGTGTGACATGTGTTGAAAGATTATAAAATTAATATTTAACTTAAATAAACTCATTATCACATTTTTTTAGGTTTAAAAGTCCCAAAAATGGCTTAAAACCATTTCACTTCTCCATCTATCCACTAGGCATGTAAAAATGACCAACTAGTTTTGGTTGAGTATGAATAACATGGGTTGATTTAGGATAAATGCCTTTGATGTATGTTAGTAAAATTTGTTCACTTCATATTAATCATATGATTTGGAAGATTAGTTATTCATTATTTATGAACCATTGTTTAGAAGTTGACTGCTCCTTTTTGCTTGTTTATCCCCATACCCTACAAATTTTGTTTCTATTTGTATTGGTATATATAAACTAAGTGTTGTAAGTAATTTTGGAGACTATGGAAATTATAATATCATGATTTATAGTCTTGTTTGCATGTGTGGACATGATTTTATAAGACAAATATCTCAGGTTACTAGTTGAGGTCAACATTAGAGTTGCACAAATAGTGTTTCAAAAATTATAAAAGATTCTTATTTTTATGGTGGTATTAGATGAATAAAACATGTATTATTTCATACCTCTCATGATATTGTGGTCACCTTTCTTCCCAAATATAAGTTTAAAATGTGTTTGAAATGGATAACATAGTCATAAAGTCCAACACAATCAATTTCTTACAAGTGTTCACCTACAGGCAGGCCAAAGAACCCTTACAAAATCATGATGATGTGATATAGAGATGTCAAAGTGATGAGAGGATCCCTGAGGTGTATATAACTAATTTTAACTATTTATACTATTTTATATTGGTTGAAACAACCAATTCTATAATACATGTAGTTTTATCTTGTATAATGTTGATCATCACCTACAGGTGGTCCATAGAGGACTAAATAATTGGGGTGCTAGTGTTTAAAAATGATTAAGATATACATAGAGGTTTGATAATTTGAATAATTCCATCAAAATAATGTTGAAGACCAAAAGTTTTGTGTAGAATTTAATATCATGCTCATAGGCTAGACAAAGTGAGGTTAGGGACATGCTATCTTAATGTGACATCATGGAGTAATGTGACATGAGGTCTAGGTAGGTCCAAATGATCCTATCATGTAGGGGTAATACCTTAAAAAATAACATGGATTTTAAACAAATAATATTGATGTTAGAGGGTTTCAAAATCATATAATTCTTTCATTGTAGAAGGTTAGTGTTCTTTGCAGTGTATTGAATTTCAAAAGACCTCATAGTCCAAGGTGTCATAATAGGACGATATATCCATGGAAAATGACATTATTAAGGTGATAATGATAATTAATGTTCAAATAATATTTATAATGGATTAAATATAGGGTCCTAACCTTTGTCATCACCTATAGGTGTACCTTGACCTCAAAAAGGTCACCTATAATCTAATTGTAGGCACCTATAAGCTCATGAGATGAATTTAAAGGTGAAAACCCTAAAAAAATGAACACTTGTTCAGATGAAGATGAATCCAAAGACTTAAAAGAGACACTATGGTTTGTCACAAAAGGTACAAGATTTTAAATGCAACCTACATGTGTATTTTTCTCTTAGAATGACCATCTATAGCCTGATGGTAGAGTGATTATGCACTAGAGCATGATGGTTGAAGTGTTGGCCTATAATATGATGGTGTGAGCAGGTATAAATGACTATAATATGGTATTATATATTTAAATAAGGTATTAAGTCAATTCACAAGGCCTAATACTATAGTATACACCTATAATTATCCCATTTTTCTAAGTGGAAACATAGTATATAGTTGAATGTAGTCTAGTCTAATGAAGTTGAGATGAGTGTACTTTGATGAGTTATAAATGAATAATGAGTGTTTAAATGTGTGAGAACACATTTAAAATTATGATAACCATATTACCTTATGATTATCAAATGGAAATAGGTCAAGGAGGGTTCCAATTCCTAACCTATAGTCAATATGCCAATCTTGCACACAATCAGTGTTCAAGAAGTCTATCTTAGGTTTTGTGAGGTTTGGAGGTGCTAAGAGTGTGATTAAAACTTTATATTTTGTTCATATGATATCCATAACCTATTAAATCTCTTCATATCCTTTTTTTTCTTGAGACAATAGGGTAAGTGCCATTTGTTATATCTTAGATAGAGGACACTCCAAGAGAGGCACATCCTATAGACTTAGTATGAAAATGTTAAAGAGGTGAGTTAGAGACTAATGGAACACTACATAAGGGTTAAATAATTGATTTAAAAAATGGGAAAAAATAATTAATATATCAAATTACTAAGGGGTCCAACATAGTGGCCTAAACCCATAAGTATATAGACTAAGCCTACTAGGCCTTGATTATGCCTAATGCTTAAAGGGGGTATAATACAAATTTTAGGGTCAAATTAATATTATAAGGCATTGGATGACTTTAATTGGGAGTTATAATATGAATTTAAGCCTTAAATATGCATGTGAGATCATAAATGGGTTATTTCTTGGCTCAAGAATAACCCAAAGTGCACAGAATGCAGGGAAAAGCTTGAGAGGCTAAGTTTGGAAGCTCATATATGTATGGAAACTTAGCATGCAGGTAAAAATATTTATAAATAATTGAAGAGGGTCCTAAAATTTCATTTTATGGAATTTTTTCACAAGTTCAATGTCAAACTTTTATGAACAATCTCTAATGGTCAAACTCACTCAAAACCCTCCACAACCCATGCTAATCACCCAATGGGAAAAACAAAGAATTAAATTGATCCAAGAAGGCTATTTTGGGTAGTAAAATGATTTAATCTTATAAACAACTCCCTCAGTCTTCTTCCCACCATATTGACTTGTATCATATTTATATAGATAAGGTACAAAACTAATTTTCTTAATATATTTTAGTGTTTTACAGGTACAAAGGAGTCTTAAAGTATGAGGATCACTTTTATAGGTAAATTGTGACCTATTATAACCCCATATGTCCATTTTTTTTTTCATTGAATCAGATAGGTACCTTTCCAAGCACCTTCACTTTAGGTAGTCCAAACTGGCATAGTGAATAAAAAGTGATCATCAAGTAAGAAGGTGATAAATCTAATTTGGAGGCCTTTTAAGGTATACCTAATGGATTCAAGGATAAGATAAATATTTAAAGGTGTCATACCACCCCTTGTAGGGATTGGTTTGAGAAATTGATGACTATTTGGGTGACAATTGTAGGGATAGACCTAAAGAGCTAGTGATTATGACTATAGATAGTGGGAACACTTGTCAAGGAGAATATTAGAGATTAGGGACACATCCAATGAATATCAAAGATTTTTTATATCATCCCCTTCATATTTATATTATCTCATATAATACTAGTCTACATTGGGTCGCATAAGAAGGTAGTTGAGATACCTCTATGCCAAGTTTAGAGAGTTTAATGCTTCTGAGAGACATTTATTGAAAGAGAAATTTCATGGTATATTTAATAATTCATTATCCTACAAAAATAACTCTTTTTATCATCTTGACACTTGTTTTATTGACTATTTAGCTTCATTCTTCTCTCTCCTCTCTCACATTCTATAAGTATTAACCATTTTGGCTCTTGTAACTAATTTCACTCCATGTATCGAGAATCCTTACTAGTTTTGTGTTGTACTTTGACTTTTAATAATACATGAAATCTATTTTTGAATTCATATATAATATTTTCAAAGTGTGTGAAGAGATGTATAGTGAATAGTCATGTGATTTTCACCCATCCTTGCTTTCTCTCAATCCTTCCATGTTTGATGCAAGTTTTATCATTCTAACAGGTCATATAGAGAGTATCTAGTGTGTTTATATCCATTAAAGTTTTAAAGTGTCCATATATTATGTAGTCTAACCTCTGGTCCACTTACCTTGAATTTTCTTATGTATATTACCTCTATATTGAAATACTAATATTAGATCATTCTAGAACATTGAATATAGTATTTTAGGTCTTATTTATTAGTGAAATAAGTATGATAGTCTTGTGGAAATACTTATGGTGCATCACCTTTTTATAATAATTTACTTTTATGAATACTTATATCTCTTTTATTATAAGCAATTAGTTAGTGTAGGTGATAAGCACTTAAAGGTCAATCTAGGGAGCTAGCCCTTAAACCTAGAGGTATACCTATACTATAGGCAACCCATAGACATAGAGGTATTATAATGTTCCAAAAATATTAGAGTATATTTGAAAAACCTCCTCTAGGGTGTGATATTTGGTGCCAACAATCCCATAACATATATTCCAAGTGACAAAGGTACTTGTAGAAAATAAAATCCATGAGCAAGGAATTATATAATTCATCCATTTTAAAGTAAATAATTGACCTAAAAACATTAGGTAAAAATCATTTGAAAATAAGTGTAAAAATTTTAGTAACTATTTTTAAGGAAAATTCATTCATAATTGAAATATGATTCATTCATAGTCTTTACAAGGACTATGTTGTTGCCACTCCTTGCATCAACACCACCAATCCTTCCTCCCATCTTGTAAGTCAACATCTTGCACCTGTTGATCAAGAACAAAAAGCTTACTTACAATTATTTTCCTCCCATGATGATAAAATAATCACATAATTATTCATTGGCATCTTATTATAAGAGCATAATAAAACATATGCATATTTTGAGGAACAAGTGTTCCTCAATCAAGATGAATTTTATAGTCCAAATATGAAATAATTATCCCATAGTGAAAACATCTTTGAGGAATTATCAGATGATCAAAATCCAAATTATAATCCCAATCCAAATCAAGATCTAGAAACTCAAAAAATACAAGTCTATTAGTGAAAACCTCCTTGAGGCACTATTGGACAATCTAAATATAAACCCAATTTTAAAAAATCATGAATAATCCATTTTTTAAAACCCTTCTAAGGCACCAATGAATAAATAAATCAATATCCCTCTTGTGTTATCACAACTGCAAGATAAATATCCTTTGTTTTTAAAGAGACAATTGAAGTAAAAAATATCCCAATCATTCAAATTGTGACTAATTTCACTCTTGTTAAATGTAATATTATTTATCCCAATCACCCTTGACATTATGACACCTATCCCAACCACCATTCCATCCATCTAAACCCTTCATGCACTCAACACACATCCTTCATTCAACACACCTTCGACATCACCCTTTTTGGCATCAACTTCTATCATAGGCTCTATGATGGTATTATAGTAAATTTGGAAGAAGCCAACTTATAAATTAACAAAGTTACCCAAGATATTTTTGGAGTGCATACCTAAAATATAAATAGGGGTCATCATCATGAATATCATGAACTTATATAATTGAGATTCCAAAATTTTTAAAAAGAAAATTAAAAAAATAAAAAGAGAGAAAAAATCCATCCAAAAGTGAAAACCATTTCTATGGCACCTTGGACAAGTACCATGATGAAAACTAGTTTATGTCATCATGTGTAAAATAATAAATTATCTATGACTACCTTTAAATTTATGGAAAACTCATTACATTTAAATAATATTCGTTCTAAATTATCCATCCATATTTACCCATCTTACACCTACCCTAAACCATCCTTACCCATTTAATTCCAAACCTTTCCACATTTATCCTTATCCATTTCATCCCAAATCCATTATAACCCATCCTTATTAATCCAAATTTTCCCATCATATAACCATGTTTATTCCCAATTTTGACCTTGATAAGGAAGTGTAAATGTCTTGAAACATGTTCTTAGAAAATCTTGGTGTATCCTTATAGTGCTACTTTGACGACTAGAAACTTGGTTCTTACATAGAATGTTTCTTGTACTTATCATTTTAATTCATATATATTCCATTGGAAACAAAATGAATGAGAGTTGGGGTGAATAATTCTCTAAAACTTTTTTCACATGTACTTTAACATTCCTTGAACCATCAAAACAATACAAAGATATAGCAATGCATAAAGAGTCATTCACATGAGCATAACATAAGAAACACATATATGAGTGGGAAAACCTAAAGGGGAAGAAAACCTACTAATTTTTTAAAATATACTAAATTAATATAATAAAAATATCAATATTTAGTGAAGCATCAACTTCACATGGAGCACCAATCCCAACTAGCCAAGAACCCGCTTGACTAGGCTTTAGTAAGCACCCACTTGCAAGGAGGCACAAACCCCCTAGATGACTTAGAACCAAATAAAAAACATAAATAATTTGATCACCTTTATATCACCTTATTTATAAACCAACTTATGATTTCCACATCTTCATCTCTTCATACTCTTATCCCTCTCAAATTGCCTCTAGGCCTCTTCACTCAACTAGCCCTTTTCTTGACTTGATTAGGTCATATGACCTTGGTTTTCATACATAGTAACCCTATTATATATTCATGATAGTTTATATGAATATTTTTTATGGTATATAAGACCTCAATTAACTTTTCAAAGTTTTATATTATTCACTTCAACTCACTCTTCATCTAACCAGTTAATTATGCCTATTAGGCCTTGTTCTTATACAATCCTTCAGCTCATACACTTGTTGGTTGGCCATACACACTTTACCACTTATGTTTTTATAAAATAAGTTTTATGAAATTAAGAAATATTAATAAAATATTACAATATGTTGGTCATAGCATATAAGACCAAAACCTCTTTTAGGCCTTAAGGAGACCTAATTCAATTAGGCCTTCATCAACACACGTTACACTTTGAACTCCTTGAAACACTTTAAAAATACTAAAATGGTAGTAAAACATCATATTACACTAATATATACCCATTATAGGCTCATCTCATATGCATAACACTTTTTAGCTCCATCCACCACTTGAAGCAGCATTAACACTATTCACAATTAGGTCTGTGCATACCTAGAAAATCTTTCTTGAACAACTAAAGAATAAATACAATTTAAAAAAAAAATGGAAAAAATCACATATAAATAATATATATGACCTTAGGGTCATCACCATGTGCTTTAAACATTAGAACTAAGGGTAAAAGGACTCAAACCCTTCTTTGTAAATAGCTCACTCAGAACTACCAACTAGTCTCAAAACACAGTCATGGAAACTTGAAATTATGACACTTGAAAGAAAATAATTAATAAATTATAATGAATTAAAAACATGCTACACCATTCTTATAAAAACCTCCAACAAAAATATCATAATCTCTAATGACAATATTGGTCTTGCAAACCAATCTCATGACATTATTGTACACAAACCTCACTGAGATAGACAAGTCAACTTGAGAGAATTTTTTTTATATATATAAATATATCCAAAAATTATATCCAACATGAACATGTATTAAAGTTATTAAACAACACATCCATGCACTTGGATTCACCCCAAATCACCTTCTCACTTCTGCTTGGGTTTCTCACTATTTGCATCATTAGGATTGTTAACGATTGGTCAAATGTATGACAAGTTTAGCACACCTATGGGATAGAAAATGATCATAAACCACAATGGACACAAAATAAAAATATCAAGGTTTTTACTCCATACATTTAGCAACTTTGATTTGGTCAACTCTAACTGCTATAATAAATTTTTGAAAAACAATGCCTTTCTTGTAGGGTTCACTCACTCACCTAAAAAATCAATCACACATGGAGGTGAATAAGAGATTTTAATACAACCTAAAATCACTTAACTATAAATACCAATCAATTATTGACTATTTTGGATAATATATTTCTCATCGGGTCATTGTTATGGTTTTAGAGAGGGTTAACACTATTTCTAGTGTTAATGATTATTCATAAAAGACTACCTGTAATTTACAAAATTAATGATTGGAGAACTTATATATGACCATTACCCATATATTCTCAATATCTTAGGTTCCCATGCAGAGGTTACACATGTTAATGAACACTTGAAAGTTCTTCTTAGGTTGAGAACTCTCCATTTGGTGCACTTGAGAGACCTTAAAACTAATTTTCATGCCTTTTATTACAAACCATGACTTCAAACTTCATGCACATGATAAAAACAACTTAAATTACCTTTTTTAATGATCACCTATTCACATATGCCTTGGAAAATAATCTTGATACCTCATTAGGCCATGCTTTCTCTTTGCTTGCTTAGACTTTAACATGCAAATCACATCAGGCCTTGAGATTGAACTTTATTCCTCTTTAAATGCACTCTTAACCTCATTATCAAACTAAATCAACCTATCTCATGATAAAACACTTTTTTACATCCTTTATAGGCTTTGAAAACACCTTATTAGGTCAGGTAAGGTTTAGAACTAGTCTAGTTATAGACTTGGACTTAAGGTCTTACCCCTATAGGTTTAATTTGAAACTCTCTTGAGTGATCAAATGCCTCATATGCATTAATAATAAAAATTATACAACTTATTATGCCTCTATGGATCCATCTCACTAGGCCACAATGCTCAAACCTTCTCACTAAGACTTTACCAACTATGCCTAGTGTTATGACTAGGCTTCTCAAGCACTTGAAGCTTGACAATTGGTCTTGAAACACTCTTTGATGCTTATACACCTTGTTCACATTCCTTAATCTTAGAATCAATACAAAATTTATATATATTATTGGAAATATTGTCATTGATGTCAAAGGTTTAGCATTATTGGTGATAAAGGCCCCATTGCATTTAATATTGTTTATCTTGGCTAATGTGAGTTAATATTTATTTAATATTAATGAATATATTTTTGGTTGCATATGAGACAAAAGAAGGGCCCATGGAGAAGTTGAAGATCCATGGGGTAAAGACAAAAGAAGGATGGGACGCATTTTCCCATGAAGAGTCATCTTGGGGAATACCAAGAGTCACCAAGTGAAGACAAAAGAGTAAGGGCACAATTTCTCATGAAGGGACACTTTGAGGAATATGAAAAGTCACCAAAGATAAGGACAAAAGTGGGAAGGACGTTTTTGGTCATGAAGGGTCACCACATGACTTTTCAAAGGCTTGGATATAAAGGGTCATCCAAGATTGGTGCCATTTTCCATGAGGATTGAAGGGTCACAAATGGGGAAGGCCAAAGGTCATTTGGAAAGCTATAAATAAAGGCATGAGAAGCCATTTGTAATATGAGAGATAGAGGTTGATTTGATATTGTAATATCTAGATTAGAAGAGCAATTGTGAGAGATGAATATGATTTGTATTTGTTATATCTAGCTTAAAAGAGCAAAGGTGAGAGAGAGAGAGGAAGGAGATGTTGTATTGATCTATCATTTATTGAGATAACAACATTGAGAGATAGGTGTGTGGTATACACAAAGGGGTTGGTGCTCCTATGGGTTGGTGCTCATGAATTGTTGTTGGGTTGGTGCTCAGAAAAGGGGTTGGTGCTCCTATGGGTTGGTGCTCATGAATAGTAGCTAGGTTGGTGCTCGACAAAGGGGTTTGAAGCTCCTATGGGTTGGTGCTCATGAATTGTAGCTGAGGTTGGTATTTGGCAAAGGGGTATGGTGCTCCTGTGGGTTTGTTCTCATGAATATACTTGAGATTGTTCTCCATGGTTTTTCCCACATTGGGTTTCCACATTATATCTGGTGTCTCTCTCTATCTTGTGTGATGTTTATTGTTTGAGTTTTATTGCATATCTTGAATGTTTGATTAAGTGGAATTTGATAAAGGGAAAGTTTTATAAGATATATAATATACTGATTCACCCCCCCTCTTTCAGTATATTATGTGCTTAACAATTGGTATCAGAGCAGTTTCCTTTAGAAAGGGTTTAACAGCTTGAAGGTAGATCAAAGAAAAGCATAAGATGGCCAAGTAGCTAAAGAAGGAGAATAGAGAATTGAAATCTGTGGTTAAGGCTCTTAAGGAAAAGGTGTGTATCTTGGATTATAAGTTGGCTGTAGAAGTAAAAGAAAATAAGATATTTATTCAGGATCTTAAGAATCAATTAGAGGTTGCAAATTACAATTTCAACATCAAAAGAAGAAGACTGTAATCAGTTGAAGGTTGAGTTAGGTTCTTTAAAGGATAATCATGAGAAGCTTATAATCAAGGTTGAGAAAGATCGTGAAATATTAGTCCAAGGAAAGAAGGATGCATATTTTGAAGGCAAATCAAAGAAGTTGATTAGGCAGCCCAATGCTTTTAAGTTTTCAAACTCTTTTCATGGTCATTGTTTTATTTGTCATCATGTTGGTCATAGGGCAAGAGACTATATGAGGAGAAGCAATCATTCAAAGGGAGATCTTAGTCACATTCAAGAAAAAGGTATGAGAAATATTGTTTGCTTTTGTTGTCATAAGGTTGGCCATATTGCTAAATTATGTCCAAAACAAGTAGAGAGATCTTCAAAGTATGTCAAAGGTTACAGAGCCCCTAAAAGATATGAGAAGAGTCAAATGAAGGTTTGTAGACCTAAAATAGTAAAGGTTGATCAAGTTGAGTTTAAGAATGAAATTGAATTACTTGCTATAGTAGATAAAGAATCAGATAAGAAGGATTGTGCAGAATCTCTTGTTACATTTGAGCATGAGCTTTGTCAAGATAAGATAGTTGTAAAAGTTGAGAAGATGAATAACATCATAAGTGATAAGGTTAGTAAGTTAAAAAGGTTAGACAAGCTTAAACAGATTCTAAAAGAAAAACACAAGAAGATCAAAGAAGAAACAAAGGAGATGTGGGAATCTCCTGAGATTTATTTCTAGGACCCTTTTGTGTGGGGGTGTCTCTTCTAGGCTTCAAGGAGACACTTTTAAGAAAATTGAAGCATGGTCGATGCTATTGGGTCTTGGATATGTTGCATGAAAAGAAGGTGACTTGATAGATTAATTTGTATATCTTTTGAGTGAATAGATTTTTGAAGAAAATTTTGCATCAGTTTTAAGGTTTGAGGTTATTAGAATGATTCTTACATATGTAGTGCTTAAAATTTTTAAAGTGTTTTAAATGATTATGGTCATAATAAATTAGAATGTTGAAAAAGAGCTAATAGTTTTAGAGAGAAAGAAAATGATACTCATGTAGATTCAATCAAGAAGGATCAAAGTTTCAAAGCTCCATTCATTAGGAAGAAGGTTTAGTCGTGTTCATGGCAGAAGAAACAACCTAAAGATTCTATGTTGGTGCAAATAGCTTTGCATGTAAGAGATAAAGATCAACCATGGTTCATTGATAGTAGATGTTTGAGGCATATGATAAGAGATAAGAGTAAAGAAGATCAATGGTGGTACAGTGAGATTCGAAGATAAAACCACTACCAGGATAACTGGAAAAGGTAATTTAATTTTGGATAATGGTAGAACCAAGACTAAGAATGTTTTATAAGCATAATCTATTGAGTGTAAGGCAAATATGTGATCAAGGATACACCTTAAATTTTCATGCAGAAGGTTGTGAGATTAGAAGAAAATATTCAAATGAGTTGATTGCAGATTCTCAAATGATAGGTAAAATTAGATATCTTCTCAATGATCTGCGAGAGGAGTTGGGAGTAATTTCTATTACTTCCTGCCATTGATGTTCAACATCAAGTGAGGGGGAGCTAAGTGTTAGTTCCAGGTAGGCCCTTTGCCGTTGATGTCAAAGGGGGAGAATAATAGGTATAGGTACAAGTGTAGAAAATAGGTACAAGGAATAGGTACAGGTTGCTACAGTAAGGGGGAGTTATTGTATGTTTTCAAATGACAAGATGTGGCAGTTTTAGGATTCAAGTTGCCATCAATGACAAAAGGGGATATTGTTGGAAATATTTTCATTGATGTCAAAGGTTTAGCATTATTGGTGATAAAGGCCCCATTGCATTTAATATTGTTTATCTTGGCTAATGTGAGTTAATATTTATTTAATATTAACGAATATATTTTTGGTTACATATGAGACAAAAGAAGGGCCCATGGAAAAGTTGAAGAGCCACAGGGTAAAGACAAAAGAAGGATGGGACACATTTTCCCATGAAGAGTCATCTTGGGGAATACCAAGAGTCACCAAGTAAAGACAAAAGAGTAAGGGTGCAATTTCTCATGAAGGGACACTTTGAGGAATATGAAAAGTCACCAAAGATAAGGACAAAAGTGGGAAGGACGTTTTTGGTCATGAAGGGTCACCACATGAATTTTCAAAGGCTTGGATATGAAGGGTCATCCAAGATTGGCACTATTTTTCATGAGGATTGAAGGGTCACAAAGGGGGAAGGCCAAAGGTCATTTAGAAAGCTATAAATAAAGGCTTGAGAAGCCATTTGTAATATGAGAGATAGAGGTTGATTTGATATTATAATGTCTAGCTTAGAAGAGCAATTGTGAGAGATGAATATGATTTATATTTGTTATATCTAGCTTAGAAGAGCAAAGGTGAGAGAGAGAGGAAGGAGATGTTGTATTGATCTATCATTATTGAGATAGCAACATTAAGAGATAGGTGTGTCGTATACACAAAGGGGTTGGTGCTCCTGTGGGTTGGTGCTCACGAATTGTTGCTAGGTTGGTGCTCCTATGGGTTGGTACTCATGAATAGTAGCTAGGTTGGTGCTCGGCAAAGGGGTTTGAAGCTCCTGTAGGTTGGTGCTCATGAATTGTAGCTAAGGTTGGTACTCGGTAAAGGGGTATGGTGCTCCTATGGGTTTTTTCTCATAAATATACTTGAGATTGTTGTCCATGGTTTTTCCCACATTGGGTTTCCATGTTATATCTAGTGTCTCTCTCTATCTTTTGTTATGTTTATTATTTGAGTTTTATTGCATATCTTGAATGTTTGATTAAGTGGAATTTGATAAAGTGAAAGTTTTATAAGATATATAATATACTGATTCACCCCCCCTCTCAGTATATTCCATGCTTAACATATATACTCTCTCATAGATACATTCTTCAATGAACTCATAAAGACCTTTATTCAAGAACCTTTGATATCAATGATAACATCAATGCCAAACTTCAACAACAAGAACAATGCTCAAAAATATCCCCCTTTATCATTGATGGAAAAATATATTTCAAAACTGATCATTCTTATCTCCCCATCTTGGTCTTTCTCTACATTTGACATAAAGGACAAAGTGATGTTTGTAACTCCTTGTATCATACTCCTTGCAACCATAATGAGCATGATTAGATCTCCCTAAGTATTTTAACTTCTTCAATGATTGTTAGGGGAAAGAATTACACCTAATTCCTATCTTAGTTGTTTAAAAGTTACCTTTGGAATTTGTTTGGTCAAGATGTCTTCAATTTGATCTTATGTAGAAACATACTCAAGTCTAACACTTTTTTCACTTACCTACTCTCTTAAAAAATGATACCTAATGGGAATGTGCTTGGTACTTGAGTGAATGATAGGGTTCTTTCTTTATAGTTAACTTATTTTCATAATAGATATGGCTAGGACCATCATACTCCACCTTGTAGTCTTTTAGGGTCTATCTCATCTAGAAGACCTAAGTCTAATAAGAAGCTATTGCAATGTACTCAGCCTCATAGGTGGACAATGTTATTAATGGTTGCTTCTTGATTATCCATAAAACTAGGCACCCACATAAGAAGAAATCTCGTCCATGGGTACTCTTCTTGTCATCCATACTTACTTCCCAATATACATCTATGTAGGCTATCAGTTTGAACTCCTTGCTTATTGGATACCATAATCCATATTCCATAGTCCACTTGAGATACATGAGTATCCTTTTGACTGCTTACAGATGATTCTCCTTTGAATCTCCTTGAAACCTTCCCACAAGACCTAATGCTTTAATGATGACAGGTCTAGAGGTTGTGGTGTATAATAAACTTCCAATCATTGACTTATGTCTGATTAAAATTTGAGGACTCATATTCATTGTTTAACTTACACCCTATGATCATTGGTGTACTAACTACTTTGCAATCTTCTAACTTAAATTTTTTCAACATCTCTCTTATGTACTTGTCTTATGAGATGAATATACCTTTTCTAAATTTAGTGATTTTCAACCCATAAAAGAATGATAGTTCTCCTAGCATGGACATCTCAAACTCTTTATTCATCACCTATGTAAATGCCTTGGTCATGTTTTCATTTTTCCACCAAAGGTGATGTCATCCACATAAATAACTATTATCAACTAATGGCCATATTCTATCTTGATGTATAGATTACTATATGAAACTCCTCTTTTGAATCCTTAATCTAATAAATACCTATCCAACCTAGCATACCAAGCTCTAGGAGCTTATTTTAAACCACATAGAGCCTTTTTTAATATGCAAACATAGTCTTTATCATCTGATAGTGAGAACCCCTTAGGTTACTCAATGTACACTTCCTCTTCTAAATTCCCATTCAAATAGGAAGATTTGACATCCATATGGTATACCTTAATCCTTTAAATCTTACATATGATGGAAACAATCTAATAGACTCCAATATTGCTGTTCGTATAAAGGTCTCCTCAAAGTCTACCCCTTCAACCTATTCATATCCCTTACATACCTATATAGCCTTGTTCCTAGTGACTACTCCATATTCATCAAACTTGTTTCTAAACACCCATTTTGTGCCAATGACATTCATTTATTTAGGCCTAAGAACTAATTCTCAAGTCTCATTCTTCTCTATTTGGTATAACTCCTCATTCATAGCACCTATCCAAAATTTGTCTTTGCTTACTTCTATAATAATCTTAGGTTTAATATTGGATAATATAGTAACATTCTCTTGATTTAGATTACTTACCAGTCTTATCCTTGTTTACATACTTGCATTCTTGTTGCTAATGATTTGAGATTCAGGTTGATTTCTTTGAATCTATCTTAAGGGTCCTTTTGACTCCTATCTCTCTTTAACTTCTTCATCTTCTTCATCAAACTCTATAGTCTCCTCTTAATTCTTGAAGTCTAGTTTGTCTAAAGTGTCCTTTTACTATGAGTGTGATTTCCTTATCAATATTCATATTAGTGCTTTCCTCTATATTTTGTAGCCTCTTGTTATAACATATATAGGATTAGCTTATTGATGAGTACCCTAAGAATATACCTTCATCAGATCTATAATATATTCTATTGTGATATATTTAGAAAACAACATTTATATACTTACCTCATGCAATGTGTTCTATATTGTGATAGATGTAGCAAATAACATTTATATACTTACATTTAGATTAATTACTCCTTTTCCCATGGTCTCATGATGACTTATCCTTTACTGTATTGGGATTCCTAATTGGTATTTTAATGTTGGTACTATTGATTTTTTTTTTACTTCTCATGCTCTCTCTCAAACTTTATAATTTTGCCTTTGAGTTGCTCATGCTCAATCTTTAAGGAATCTAGCTCTATCTTTAACTAGTCATACTAAACTTCCTTTGACTTAAACCTTATGTTGATGCCTTCTAATTGAATACTGAGATCATTTATAGTATTTTTTTTATGCTTAAAATCATCAAGGGCTCTTATGAGCTCAAATTCAAGGTCTAATTTAGCTTTTCCTTCTTCACTATCATAGTAGACTTCTTCATCATAGATGTCTTCCTTCCTATTGATCACAAGACATATTGTGCTTCTTAGGGTCACCTTCAAGATGTTAGAATTATCTTCAAAGTTCCAATATCTAAAACCTATTATTGGAAAAAAATGATTGAGAGGTGGGGTGAATCAGTCTCTAAAACTTTCTTTCACATGTACTTTAATGTTCCTTGAACCATCAAAGTAATACAAATATATTTTAATGCATAAAGAGTTGTTCACATGAACATAACACAAGAAACACATATATGAGTGGGAAAAACTCAAGGGAAATAAAGACCAATAATATTTACAAATGAACTACATTCCTATAATATCAACATCAATATTTAGTGAAGCACCATCCTCACATGGAGCACCAACCTGAACTAGTTAAGCACCCACTTGACTAGGCTTTAACATGCACCCACTTGTAAGGAGGCACCAACCCCATAGATGAATTAACACCAACTTAGCCACTTGATTTATTTTATCACCTTTATATAACATTATTTATCAAATAATTAATGATTTACACCTCTTCATTTCTTCATACTCTTATCCCTCTCAAACTACCTTCTAGGCCTCTTCACTTAACTAGACCTTTTCTTGACTTGATTAGGTCATCTGACCTTGATTTTCATACATAATAACCATATTATATCTTAATGATAGTTTATATGCACCCTTATAATGTTATATAATACCTTTATCTTTTAAAAGTTATTTATTATTCACTTCAACTCACTCTTCCTAATTAGTCAATTAGGCCTATTAGGCCTTATTCTTATACAATCATTTAGTTCATACACCTCTTGGCTATCCAAACAACTTGAACACTTATATTTTAAATAAAATAGAACTTATTAAATTATAAAAACATGAATCAACCATTACAATAGGCTGGTAATAGCGTATAGGACCAAAACCTCTTTTAGGCCTTAAGGAGACCTAATTTAATTAGGCCTTTATTAGCACATGTTACCCTTTGAACTCCTTAGAACAATTTAACTCTTCACATGGTATGAATATATAATATTCCACTAAAATATACCCCTTATAGGCTCATATAGTATCCATAACACTTTTTAGATCCATTACGTACCAATCTTCTCCTTGTTTGCCTACTTGCATTCTTGTTTCCAATGATTTGAGATTTAGGTTGATCTCTTTGAATCTATCTTGATAGTATTTATGAATCATACCTCTCTTCAAATTATTCATTTTCATCATAAAAATATACAATACACTCTTCAATATTTAAGTCTAGATTATCTAAATTGTCCTTTGACTGTGAGTGTGATTTCCTTGTCTCATCAATCTTCACATTGGTATTTTCCACTATATTTTGTATCCTCTTTATATAAAATCTATAGGATGAGATAGTTAATAAGTACCTTAAGAATATAACTTAATCAGATCTAGAATCAAACTTTACCAAGTATTCACCATCTATTTTGATGAAACATTTATTGTCAAACACTCTAAAGTGTTTCACATTGGTAGGTCTACCCTTCCATAGTTCATATCTTATTACCATTAGTCCTTATCTCTCCTCTATTCAAACTATTTCTACTAGACTACAATTATTTCTACCTATCTTTAATATCCATCAGATAGTATAAAATCATTTATCATAATTCTATCCATCTCTTAAACTATCCTATTCTTCTTTTTCACTACCCCATTCTACTAAGGTGTCCTAGCTACTGAGAGTTGTCTCCTTATTTCATGAACCTCATAGAAGCCATAAAAATAATAAGGTAAAAAATCTTCTCCTTTATTATATCTTAGGCACTTGATTTTCCCATTCTTCTTAGTCTCAAAAATAGCCTTGAATGCCTTAAATTTATTAAGAGCTTCTGACTTTTATTTCAATAATGCAACCCAAGTCATTATTGTGTAATCATCTATGAGTAACATGAAGTAGCTATATCCTTGAATGATTTAAATTCTTATAGGTCCATATATATATATATATATATATATATCAATGTGTATTAACTCCAAGGGTATTATATTAGAGTACTCTTTAGATTTAAACCTTATTCTAGTCTACTTACCATGTTGACATGCCTTGCAAAGTATTTTTCTAGGTTTGGTTATCTTAGGCATGTTCTTCACAAACCTCTTAGTGATAATCTAGACAAGATTGTCAAATTTTAGGTGACCTAACATTCTATGCCATAGCCAAATTTGATCTATATTTCTCATGAAAAATCTCTCCTTCTTGATATCATTCAAAACATATAGATTATTCTCAATCCTCTTAGCATTGGAAATTAGCCTTCCTGATTTGGCTCTCTTTATCTCATAGCCTCTATCATGAAAGGTTAGTGTATGAAATTGATTGCAAATTTGACTTATACTAAGTAGGTTATGTTTCAAACCTTCCACATATAACACATTTTATGTGTTGGTCTTCCCATTATCCAAAATCAAGACACCCTTTCTAGCTATATTAACAATTGTGTTATCTCCAAACTTCATTTTTCCTGTAACATTATTCTTCAATTATATGAACTTATTTATATCTCTTATCATGTGGATTTATCAACCACTATCTAAATACCATTTCATGCCTTCATGTTTAATGTGAAAGGCAATTTTATCTAGTATGGAATTTTATTTGGTCTTTTATTCCTCCTTCACAAATATTCCATCTTGACTCTTGCGCTCAATATGATTCATCCTAACTTATTTTGGATTCCATACCAAAGTTTTATCCTTATCATGCATTATAGGAGATTCAATATGTTTTTTTGAATCTTGAGGGCCTTATAACTCTATTAGAGTAGTATCTTGTAATTTATTCTATATTATGATATATGTAGTAGAGAACATTTATATACTTACATTTTGATCGATTACTCCTTTTACCATGGTCCCATGATGATTTATCCTTTATTGTAATGGGACGCCTAATTGGTTTTTTCATGTTGGTATTCTTGACTTGTTCTGAATTCTCATGATCTCTCTCAAACTTGCTCATTTTTTTATGAGCTACTCATGCTCAATCTTCAAGGAATCTAGCTCCATCTTCAACTGGTCATACTCAACTTCCTTTAACTTAAACCTTATTTTGATGCCTTCTAAATAACTAATGAGATCATTGATAGTCTTATTTTTATGCTTTAAATCATCAATGGCTCTTATGATCTCATTTTTAGGGTCTACTTCAGATTTTCCTTCTTTACTATCATAGTAGACTTCATCATACATGTTGTCTTATTCCTATTAATCATAAGATATTTTGTGCTTCTCAGGATCATCTTAAAGTTATTAAACTTGTATTCAAAGGAATAGGATATGATATCAATTATTTTAAACACAATGACTAATATGGGGGGTAATCACTAAAACTTTCTTTCACATGTACTTTAGCATTCCTTGAACCATCAAAGGAATACAAAGATATAAGAATGCAAAAGAGTCATTCACATGAGCATAACACAAGAAACACATATATGGATGAGAACCCTCAAGAGGAAGAAAAATAACTAATATTTCCAAATGGAATACATTATTACAAGACAAACATCAATATTTAGTGAAGCACCAACTACACATGGAGCACTAACCCCAACTATCCAAGCACCCACTTTCAAGGAGGCATCAACCCCCTAGATGACTTAGCAAAAACTTATCAACTTGATTAATTTGATAAAATTAATATTACATTTTTTATAAACCAACTAATTATTACCACCTCTTAATCTCTTCATACACTTATACCTCTCAAACTTCCTTTTAGGCCTCTTCACCCAACTAGCCCTTTTCTTGACTTGATTAGGTCATCTAACCTTGATTTTCATACATAGTAACCCTAATATATCTTCATTATAGTTTATATACACATTTATAATGGTATAAAATACCTCATTATTCTTTTCAAAGTTCTATATTATTCACTTCAACTCACTCTTCCTCTAACTAGTCAATTAGGCCTATTAGGCCTTATTCTTATACAATCCTTTAGCTCATATACCTCTTGGTCATAAATATGCACTTAACCACTTATATTTATAATAGAATAGGAATTATTACATGCCAAAATAATTAAAAAACCATTAAATTAATTTGTTCATAGAATATAAGACCAAAATCTCTTTTAGGCCTTAAGGATACCTAATTCAATTAGGCCTTCATTAGCACATGTTACCCTTTGAAATATTTGGAACACTTTAAAAATCCTTGAAAAATATTAAAATATCATATTACACTTAAATATAGCCATTATAGGCTCATATAGGATTCATAACACTTTTTAGCTCCATCCACCACTTGAAGCATGCCATTAACACTATTCACAATTAGGTCTGTGCATACCCAAAAAGTATGTCTTGAATAAATGAAGCATAAATATAATTTTTACAAAAAAAATGGAAAAAAAATCATATATACATAATATAAATTACCTTAGTTTCTTCACCATGTAATTCATACTTCACAACTCGATGCAAAAGGACTCAAACCCTTCTCTGCAGATAACTCACTTAGAATTGCCAATTAGACTCAAAACATAGTCATGAAAACTTGAAATTATGACACCTAAAATAAAAAAATCAAGTCCTTATAATTCATGAACAAGATCCTAAACCATCCTCATAAAAAACTCTAACAAAAATATCATAAACTCTAATGATAATATTGATCTTAGAGACCAATCTCATGACCTTATTGTACACAAACCTCACTGAGCTAGACAAGTCAACTTGAGAGAAATTTTTTTCTATATATAAAGATATAAAAAATATTATATATAACATTAAAATTTATTAAATGTCTTTAAAAAAATTTACATGCACTTGGATTCATCCCTAATCACCTTCTCACTTATGTCTGGGTTTCTCACTATTTACATCATTAGGCCTATTAGTGACTAGTCAACTTGTATGAATAATTTAACACACTTTAGGGATATAAAATGATCATAAAAAACCATGTAAATATAATATAAATATCAATATTTTTCCTCCATCTATTTAACAACTTTGACTTGGTTAACTCTAACTGCTACAATAAATCTCTAAGAAATAATGCCTTTTTTGTAGGGCCCACACACTCACCTAACAAAAAAATCACACCTAAAGGTGATTGGGAGAGTTTAATACAACATAAAATCACTTAAATATCCATAAAAAATGATTATGGGATTTTTTGAACAATATCTTTTTCATCAGGTCATTATTAGGGTTTTAGAGAGGGTTAAAACTAATTTTGGTGTTAACAATTGTTCATAAAGGACTACCCCTCATTTACAAAGCCAATGCATGGAGATATTATATAGTACCCTTACACATTTCTTATCAATATATAAATTTCCCATTTATAGGTTAAACATGCCAATGGACACTTTAAAGTCCTTCTTGAGTTGAGAACTCTCTATTATGTGCAATCGAGAGACCTTAAAACTACTTTTCATGTCTTTTCTTTCAAACCATGAATTGAAACTTAATTCACATGATAAAAAAAAATTAATTAAGTTTTTAAATTCTTAAATACTCACATATGACTTGGAAACTGATCCTAATACCTCATTAGGCCATGCTCTCTCTTTTCTTACTTAGACCTTAACTTGCAAATCACACCAGGCCTTGAAACTAACTTTTATGCCTCTTTCAATGAATTATCCACATAATTATAAAACTCAAGAAACATCTCTCATGATAAAATACTAATTTACATCCTTCATAGTCCTTGAAAACACCTCATGACACCTCATTAAGTTAGGTAGGGTCTAGAACTAGTCTAGTTGTAGACTTGGAATTAAGGTCTTACTCCTATAGGTTCACCTTGAAACTCTCTTAAGTGATCCAATGACTCATATTCAAGCTCAAGAAACCTATATATATTATTATGCCTTTGTGCATCTATATCACCAGGCCACCATGATCAAACCCTCTCACTAGGACTTTACCAGCTATGACTAATTCTATGACTAGGCTTCTCAAACACTTGAAGCTTGACAATTAATATTTAAATGCTTGATGTTTATACACCTTATTTACATGAATTACACTCTTAGAATCACTAAAACACTAATCTATATCCTATATCATATCTATATTATTTAATGACCTCATGAAGACCTTTCTTTAAGAACCTTTGACATCAATGACAACATCAATGCCAAGCCTCAAAATAGGAACAATGCTAAATAATATTAATACATACTCCATTACTTATATATCCATTCCTTTCCCTTAGTGTTATAATTTTTTTTTCCATTTGATATTATACCTTGTACATAAAATCCATCACAAAATCCAAAAATATTATAAAATCCCCAAAAATCCAAAAAAATATTAAAAAAATCCCTTATCCTTAGCTATGTACCCTAGTCATGCCTTGCAAAAATTACTCATTGGATAGTTCAACATTTTCAAATATTTCACATGTTAAAGGGTTATACTCTAACCAAGGACATCCAAAAAGACAATTAATTTGTCTTATTTATTTGTATAGTCATTTGTTTTCTTATTTACACATCTTATGTATTTACTTGATTGTATAATTATTGTTTACTTCATTTTTTTTACTAACATGGTTTTTATTACTAAAAAATATCTCTTTTTATATTGTATTTATTCTTAATTCTTGTGTCTAGCATTACATTAATTAAAAACAATGTTATTACGATCTTCCATATCATGATGCACTAAGTGTTACACTTGTAATTATATTAGTCCTTACGCATATAACACAATAGACATCATAATTTTTCCATACCATTGGTGTATATTGTCATGAATAATATCAAAATAAAGGTCACTCAATTTATATTAGAACTAATGTTGGAAATATTGTTATATCTCTAAACAAAGCATAAATAACATTACTATCCAAACCATATCTTTTTTATACATATATATAAACACATCCTTGAATAGAGAATTTGTGTGTCATCTTAGACAAAGCCTATGTGGTGTACCACTTGGAGGACCTATAGCATACTAAGAAGACCTATCCATATAATGCTCTAAAGATGTCATCCATGTTTTCTCTTCTACAATAATTCAAATGTAAATTATGTTAATCATTCCATGCTAATTATACATCTCAAATAAACTCATTAACATTCAAAATACCACACTAAATCACATCAATTTATTTGGTCTCATCACTTCTATGTAACTAAGATTTTGATATGAATTTTCCATTACATGTATAAATTTGCCTCACTTATTGATAATTTTACCTTTTTAATGTATTCACCATTACCTTTGATAAATTCACCACAATAAATGCAAAATTTTCCATTATCTAAATAAGGAATTCATTTTCCTTTCTTTTTCTAAGGATTCCAAGGAAAAAAAAATTGTTGCATCATACGTACCATAATCCCCTTTATCTTCCATCCATAAATCAAATCCATGCTATTCAATCATGTGATCTCAATTAACTTCTTTGTTTATGCTTACACACCACTAATCCCCAATAATTTCATAATATTTCCATTCAATCTCTTGTGCTTATCAATTGGGATAGATAAAATCACAATATTCATCCTTTCTCCATCAATCCATCACTCACTCACTCACTGAGTCAATCAATTAATAAATAAATCAATCCAATCCAAGCTCACAACTTTCTCATCAAGATATATCATTCCCACATCCACTTCTATAAACCCTAATTCATGGGGCACCTCAAAGTGTGCATATTATCTTAAGATATATCAAAAACCAATCCACTCTTTAAATGTATCAACTTATTTGGGAAAATTAATCCATCATCGCATCTAATCATAATGTGCAATCATTAGCTTAAGTGGGATAATGAAATTCATGGGTCAATCTTACATCACATCATTACTTTGCATTTATTCTCAAATTAGGATAACTACATTGTCTTGAGGTCTATTCAAAAAATATAAGTAGTACTTAGGTACATGGGGTATCTTGGGTCAGTTCGGACACCATGATCCATCCAAGTCATTTCATCCATATTTTATATCATAAATTAATAAAAGTGATATATATATATATATATTATATCAATGATTTCAACTATAATTTTTTTAAACTTTTATCCATGTAAGACAATCTATATTTTTCATTTTATGGCTTACACCTTACCATCGGTGGGATATATTGTTTCCACATATGCTCTTATGAACCCTAATTCCTTGAGCACCATAGAAGAATGCAGTCTATTAATGATAACTATTATTTTTCCACATCTATTCTCTATAATATAAACACTAATGTAAATTCATTTTACACAAAATATTTACAATGTTATGAGCATTTTTATTATGATAAGTATATCCATTATTGATAGCAATCATTCCATTCATTTAATCATCCCCCCTTAAATAATTTATAGTGTTCATCCACTTTCTCATATGACCACTCGAGGGTGAATCATCAAATTCATTTCTAGTTACATGGGGTAACTCTTTTTCTCTATAATCATCAATGCTCTACATTATTTTCTATTATTCGAAACAATATGGCTTCACAACACCATTTCAAAGAGGATAAAATGTGGACACCTAAATTTCATCATTTAGTGACAAAATTAACTTTGACACACTAACCCTTAACCATCCCCTATTAGAATTCATATTAAAATAATTTCCCTCCACTTTTCACATACTTGATTAATTCATAGTTAATTAATTAAATCATGAATGCCTATTTTCCCCCAAAACTAATTAAAAATATAGATTATCTAGCTCATCCAGACATTCTCCACATCTATCTCAAAATAATATTAACTCATCCAACCATCTTCCTCAACTAATTCATGAGTCCTCTTAGAAAATTTCAACTAATATATGATTCATCCCTTAACTTTTCAACTATGTTGACCCATTCATGCTAAGTCATTCAACTACCAACTCTCCCCCCTTTTTCTCAACACATGATAATTAGTCATCATCCATTAGGATGATGAATCAAATCAAACCATTGGTTATTTTAATAATTCAAAAAAAATATATTATTCTCAACCATTCATTTCACCACCCTTAAGCCTATAAATTGACTTGCAATTATCCACTCAAATCATCCACCTTTAAGCTATCAAAAATCTATTGACTTATCTTTGTGAATCTATTGAGATAAAATCCATTTAAAACCACATGCTTATCGATTACCTTTGTTTAGATAAGCATTAAGTACCCACATCAAGTAAGAAAGAGAAAATCTACCATTGATCACACAATGGAGAAGGTTATGAACATGCATTTCATGTGTTATAAGTATTTCATTAATTAGCTTTCTTCTATTATTACTACTCTATTAAGAGGTTAGTGTATATTAGGAAGGATTGAATTTCATATTGTCTTCTAAGTTTACATTATAAATTACATAGTATACAAAAAAATATAAATTAGGTATAGAAGACCTAAAGAAAGATAAAAGAAATAAAAAGGGCCAGATATACATAAGAAAAAGGCTAGGTTAGGTCTAGATAAGCTAATAAATATGATAGTATGAAATATAATAAATATAAAATTGTATAAATGAGACTAGATAACCGTAAAAGGAGGGATAAATTAGGTCTAGATGACCTAAAAAAGTAAAATAATTACTTAAGGTACCAAACCTAAGAGACATCATATAAAAATAAGGAAATGACGAAGAGAACATCTCAATAAAACTTAAAGATGCAAATTCTATTCAAACATGCCAAGTTTAAAGGGGAACCTATATATGCTAATATATGTCACAATGTTAAAATTTTTGAAATAGATGAATAATAAAATAAATATAAGATGGAAGAGATTTGGAAAGAATAATATCTATCAAGGGGAAAAAATGGAAGGAGGGAAAAGAGGGTACTACCAAGGTTAAAACACATTAATTAATAAAAAAAGAGACTCTTATTAGTTTGGAAATATTAAGAGTTTTAAATATGAATGGCCTTAGATAACCCACCCCAACAAGAATAGATCTTGGGATAACCAGTGAAGTATAAATATCATCTTATGAAGGCTATATGCATGAAAATGTAGAAGGATCCTATCTTCTCACTCCTCAGACCCTCGTAATACCCATTAGTAAATTGTGAGTATTGACACTTGTGTGATAAGTAAATAATACTAATAATATATATGTAAATACCCCTACCCCAATATACTAGCTTATTATATTCAAATGGACCTTGGATTTATCATTAGAACAATTATGATGTTTCAACTTCAATTAGGATAGGGGTATGCCAATGATATGATCACGTATTTTAGTGTGATTATTTTTTAAAAGATATTTTCATTTTAAAATTGAATTTTATATTTTTATTTTTTCTTTGATATCTCAAACTTTGATTCTTTTGGATTTTTTGTATTTTCTATTATATGGACTTAGAAGACCAAAAATGGGTACTTAAGATGACTAACACAAGAGAGATTACACATAGATCCTAAAGAGGAGAACTTAGAGACAATGATACTTAAATACTCATATAAATTCATCTTAGAAGAAATTAAAAATATTTAAATTGACCTTGGTATGTCCAAAATGATATTAAAACTAGGGAAATATAGAAATGAACATGAAAATGAATGGGCTTACTTAGTCACAAAAAATTTATAAATGGACGATGATATAATGAAAAAAATGTTTGAGACTTACATCATAATAGAGGGTAAAATATGTATGATAAAAATTTAAATAGATTATATTAATAGTGCCACAAGAGAATTTGATCGACTCTAAGAAAAAACACCACTCTAAACCATTTCTTTATCTTTGTAAGAAAACACCTAGCCAAGATTGGAAGCATGAGAAAAATATAGTAGGATATAAAGGAGTATGGATACTTACAAGGAGTTATTTTTTGTATTAACAAAGTTCTTATTAAACAACTCATAAATTGAAAGTCAATAAGTGTAAATATAAGTAGGATAAATCCATGAAGCACAATAAGGTAGGGATAAAGCCAATATGTGCTAAAAATTATTAATAATATAATAAGCCAAGATGTATGAAATAACATAATAAGAGAAGAACACATATGAAAAATAAGTGGGAGGGAGATCAAAGGTGAAAATAAAGTAGTGATAATATTTAAAATTTAAGAGGTAAAGCAAGGATGAGAGAGCCTAGAGGATAAAAATAAAGTAGTGATCAATGTGTAAAAGCCAAGAGGTACAATAAGAAGGAGGGAGTCTTGAGGTAAAAATTATAAGGGATGAACATTTGTGAGGATAAAATAGTTGTATTACCCAATATATTACCATGTATCTCAAAAAATGAAAATCTAAGAAGTGTAAAACTAAATAATCTTGAAGTTGCACACAAAGAGGTGATAAGATGTAAGAAACCAAAGGTGTAGGATAATGATGTGGGGGCCCAAAGGTAATGCTAAGGTAAGTGATAATAAAATAAGAGGAATAAATAAATTAAGCTAAGTTAAAACAAAATAATTTTATAATAAAAACCTAAAAATAATGGTAATGTAAAATATAAAATAAATATATACATGTACAAGAATGAAAGATGTACAAAATGAAAACTATGAATAACATATGTCAAACATTATACTTTTTAAAATACTCAACATTGGTTAGATATTTGAAAATTTCTTGAAGTTGGATTTGTTTATGAATGTGAAATGTTGAGAAAGGGTGGACATATTGAGATGCCCCCAAGCTTGAGGAAGAATGTGTATGCAATTAGAAATGCATCATGTCTATAAATCAATCCTAGATCGAAGAAGATAGAGCATAACTACACTTCTGATTGGGAATAAATTTGTTAAGCCAGAGAATGACCAATATGGGGATATTATAGACCTGATTAGGGGATTAATTATCATAATGAACCATGCTAGGAATGGTTACAAAGCCTACAGTCTATCATAATCATGTAACAACCCTAAAAGAGTCTTAGGTTTAATGTTCACTCTATATCTAATAAACAATAAATTAAATCTAATGTAGTGCCCACCAAATCTTTTGGCAAAAAGTGAGGGTTCAAAAAAAAAAAAAGGCTAAATATGCATAGAAGACATATACTCATGTTAATGTATATAGAATCCTAATGCATAGAAGAGAAGCACAACTGCATTATCTATCTAATCTTATAAAGGAGAAATAAAGTTGGGAATACTTATCTTTGAAGATGAACCCATTGAACCTCAATCTCTCCCTTGGAAAAGGTGTTTCACAAGATATTGTTGTGGTATGTAAGGATAAAAAAGACAAATAGGATACATAACCTATCTATGCATCCAAAAGACTTACCCATAAGACAAGATCCATATCTACAAATAAAGTATGAAATTCTAAGATTTATTCCTCAAGTGGAATGGTCAATAAGAAGATGTTCATTCACACTTATTTTTCTTTGATTTTATATTTTCAAATGGTTGGAAATGAAATTTCATATATAGGTAGATCTTACCCTAAATCCTTTCGAATATGTCAGTTATATAGGGTTGACCAGTTGACCCTGTATGTTTTTGAGAGATAAATCACTAGGTCTTGAGCTAGATTGATTGAAGGGATAAAAAAACTCTCAAGTGAAAATACACAAAAATAGTACATGGTTGACCCAGTCAACACTATATAGTAATCAGAGTCTAAAAATTGTATAGGGTTGACCCAATTGACCTAATACAGTCAACTAGTGAAAGGGGGTTAGGGCAAGAAAAAGGAGGATAAAGCATGATAAATTATTAGAATAGGTAAGAATGAGAAGAATAATCTTAGGGTAAATGGTTTTAGGAGACAAGTGTGTAGAAGTCAAGTGGAAAAAGGGACAATAATCTTACAAAGCACCAATGGTCTACCCACCCCTTTCTTAGTACACCCCTTAAGGTGTGCACTGAAAGAGATTGAGACTTGATGAGTTTATGTAAGATAAAAAGTGTCAATAATTGGTAAAAGTTTAAAAGTATCATGTGTATACATATGCCCCACTTGAATCTCATCATGTGTCATGTAAGTACAACACGAGATGGTGCTTTAGGAAAATAGAACATGATAACACATAATGATGATGCTAAGTAAAGTACAGTAAGCAAAAAATAAGATGAATGAAAAGATATAATTGAAAAATGCATACCTTTACTTACCTTATTACTTTAGATAAATAATTAGACTATAAGAAAAGAGTGAAGGCATCCAATGTGAAGAACACTAGGTGAACCTGTATAAGTTAGTGCAAAAAATAGCCAAAAAATGAAATTTTTTGAAAATAGGAATATAATAGTGAAAAATATTCTCTACAACATCATGAATCCAATGCATTTTATGGTTTTAAAAATGGATGAGTAGAAACAAAGATATAAGCAAAATAAGGAATCTACTTGAAAATAATTAAAGGATTTGAATTTTGAAAAGTGTTTTTAAATAGGTAGAAAGAGAAGTCATTTGGTTATTTTGACTTGTGAAAGAGAGAAAAAGAGACTCTAGAGACCCAGCAAGCTAAGATGGTGAAGAGACAATAGGTTAGATGAGGAGGAGCTCTAGGAGTAGAAGCAGGTGGATTACAGGAATGCAACTATGAATCTTAAGCTAGTTTTGGAGTATTTTAATGAATTAAGTGTATTTTTTTAATTTAGAATTTCTAGATGTCAAAATGAATCCAAATTAGATTCTATAGGTATTAAAAACCAAGACAACAAATGGGTTTGAAGTAATTAGGGAGAAAACTACAAAAAACACCTTTTTAGGGAAATGCAAGGGGTTGGTAGTGAAAAACAACTAGGTTGACCCAATCAACCTAGTATGCTAAAAAAGAGAAAAATACACACTACTAACCTAGTAGGTATGTGTCGACCCTATATTTTTTAAAGACTACCGACCTAGTACAATTTTCCAACTAATCCAAAAAGTCTAGAATGATAACATAGTACTAGGGAGGGGAAAAAAAGAGGCTTGACTTAGATTTTTAAGTCAACCAGGTAAAAAATAGGGAAATTTTGGTCAAACTAGATTGACCAAAGAACTAGAATGGTACATAAATTAGTGTAAAAGGTAAAAATAAGGTTAGAATGGCTTGAAATGACTAAGGGAAAAATGATCAAGTAGCCTAAAAATAGGTAAAAACAAATGAATTAAAGTAGTTTAGGCTTATTTTTTACTAAAATTGTAAAAAGAATGTATTGTGATTATACATGACATGGAATATCTAATACATCTTTTGTTTTTTTATTTATTATAAGGATGACCCAGGTTCTAGTGATTAGTAGATGCATCATGGCTACTAGATCTACTAGAGCATCTGATGATAGGAGATAGATCTAGGCTAGTATCTATAGGCTTAGGATGGATAGTTGATATGTGTGGGATTCCATTGAGCATGAATCTATTAGTCATGTTCCTAAGATGCTGGGAATGATTGACTAACACCTTTAAATGGGAGGTGGATAGGGATGTTGTAGAGGTAATTATCACTTTGGAGGATGTGCATGACATCCTAAAGCTACCAGTAGTAGGAGCACCGATGAATATAAGGATACTAGATAACATGGATGAGAGGAGAGCCATAGCCATGTGGGTTACAAGATTAGAGATGATATTGATAGGTAGGAGAGCTAGTATGTTTGATGTATATACATCATAGATTATAGATATCTAGAAAGCTATGATCAGGCTTGTGACACAATGAGTGTTATGTCATAAGTTGGATGGCAAGGCACCACTATTTATGGTAGCCTTGAGTAGGATGATCCTAGATGAGGGAGTACTATATGATCTTAGCTCTATCATCTAGGTCTAGCTAGTAATTAATCTATATGAGGTGCTAGTTAGAGGGAAAATTTTGATAAGACTAATCATATTACTAATGGCTTGGATATATGAGAGGTTTCCCATATATCAAGTGGTTGGGTTGCCTTTTGTGGTCGATGATAGGTTTTCTTGAGTGCAGAGATGGAAAGAGGACCAGGTAGCATGGGTCATGCCTCATGTACCAATGCTGTATAATGTGAGACACATAAACATAATGTGGTATCCATATGGGCACATAGTGACTATATGGCTAAGTTGAGACATAATTATACCAACTATAATGAGGACAAAGGTGGTTGGACACTACATCTTGTGGAGAGATCCACATATAGTGGTATGGGTACCAAGATAGATAGGATTACTTCATCCAATAATATCAATATTGATGCTCAAGTATTGGTCTTGATATGTGAGATATTTTAGGGGAGGAGGGGACTAGGGACACCATTGATGAGGCTGATGCTCATACCATGTCATGAGTGACCATGGACTGGATGAGCATGACAAGGTGTAGAGTAGGAGGAGAGGGGTTTAGAGGGAGGGGAACTAGAGATATCACCACTATCTCCATATCAAGATGAATAATGACCATTGAGGACATGACATCTATGGAGGCAAGAGGAATAAGAGAGAGTGGAGACTATTGCCATTCTTGATGAATCAATAGGTGAGCTAGAGGAGAGTTGGATGATAGAGGCCACTCAGGCACAAGCTAAGTTAGACGTGAGCCTAATAGTTAGATTTGAGTTGAGGAGGCAACCTAAAGAGGAGGTTCTAGGAGGATGCACAAATGGAGAGATTGGGCTAGGTAGTCATACATATGGTGAGACTATAGTGGCTGAGACATAGATAGGTAATAAAGATGATTAAATTATTTCTAAAGTTTTTTATTTTAAAATAGAGACTAGAGGTAGATAGATATTGCAAGATATAATGGTGATCTAATATGAATTTGGGTGTGATTTTATAGGTGTAGCTAAGGATGAGAAGGAGAGATGGGGGTCCCTTATGAGGGGATCACTCCATAATGTCCTAGATGAGACTCTATGACTGTAGGACCCTACTTCATTAGAGGACCCCAGTGTACCATCTACCCTAGCTCAAGTGAGCTGGTTTAGATTATATAAAGAGGTAATAAGGTAAATAAAAGCATAAAGAGAGAGGATGTAGCCACCAGTAGAGATGGGTGTAGGTGAGATATGAGCATGACAAACCTTGGTAGAGGAGAGAGCTACACATCTAGATATAATGATGTAGATGACATAGGCACATACATCAACCTTAACCCAATTGGTGTAGGCACAAGCATAGGTAATGTACCTATAGGGATAGGTAGAGGGACTAAGATTTTAGATGGCCTATTTACAACATACTATTTATAGGATTCAAATTAAGGCTTTGATAGGCAACATGACTATGCCACAAGATAGACAAGATGGAGCCCAAGCATTGAACTAGAGCATTGTACATGGTTGTATTTATTGTATCAAAAATTTATGAGATATAAATATATATGATGTATCATTTTGTCATATGGTTATTGATTGTGTGTGTTGTCATCATTATGCTTTTGGTTGTGTATGCTTTGGATATATTTATTTCTATCACATATATTTAGTTGTTGTTGTATATGCTATAGGAAATATATGAGATGTGGTTTATTTTCTAGCATTATGTAGAACACATGCATGGTTAAAAAGAAATAGGCAAAAAGGAATTGGTAAAATATAATCAATCAAAGATAATGTACTACACACTATTTCAAGTTGGGAAATGTGTAATAATAGAAAAATGACTAAGTATAAATAACCAAGGGATGGTAAAATAAGATGGTAAAAAGGAATTTGTTTTTAAATCAAAGTGAAAAGATTTTTGCACCAAATTAAAACAGGTAAAATCATACTAAATCACATTGGGAAGTATGAAAACAATGTAATAAAATGGAAGGTATGAAAAATGGCACAAATTATATAAAAATAAATTAATTAATTCAATCAATTATAATAAATCACATTGGGAAGTACAAGAAAAAAACAAAATTGGCAAAAGTTTGGTCTTAAATTTATCACACTAATTAAAGCTGGGAAGCATGAAAAATTTAAGAAATGGTTGTATTCTTACATGCACTTAAAAAATGATAAAATAAGAGAAAAAGAGAAATGAAGTAAACATAAAACACACTAAATCAAGTTGGGAAGCATGTCAATGATGTGTAACTTCATAATCAATCACATCTTATCTCAAATTTGACACATGTAATTTTGTTTGTGACTTAGATTATTAGAAAATTTTATGAGGAATGTTGGGTCCTATCCATAGTCTTACACAACTCACAAAGAGAACACCACTGGGGTGGAGAAAATTAGACAATTGGGTAACCAAAGATGTGGGTAATAGGAAGGGAAAATGTGGTAATTTATGAGGATCATCAGGTCCTATCCATGGTCTTACAAAATAACTCATAAATGAAATTCCAAGGGGAGTGATTAGTAGAAAAAATAATATTTCTAAAGAGAAAAAATGAGGGATATAGGGAATGAAAAATGGAATTCAAGAATTAATACTTAGGCATCTTATTAAAAGACTTTACGAAACAAAAGGCATACTAAGAACATGAGAAGACACTAAATGACTAGTGACCATCAATATACAAAGTAAACCTGTTCACTATAGACATAAAGATTTATAGGGAAATAAGTGTGCTACTAAGATCATCTCATGAAGGTATATTGGTATAATAAAAGGCAAAATGGGCTTGCCTTCCCATGACGTGTTCCCTATTCTTCAGGACCCCTTATAGAGTTGTCAATCTACTACGAAGATTAGGTACTTACATGAGAAAATAGGTAGCACTAAAATATTTTTTTATTCTCCTCTTCTAATCTACTGGCATACCACACCCCAAAGGACCTTAGCTCTATCATGAGGCCAAATATGGAGTTTAATATTTGAATATAAGAAAGAGATGTGCTTTGAATCATGTCTTTTAATGTGATTTTAATTTTAATAATTTTTTTGCCTTTTATATATCATTACATTTTGTAAAATTATTCGGCTTTTAACTTTTTATGGATTTTTAATATTCCTCCTCCATATGGATTTGGAATGACCAATCATGAGAGATGTAGTGATACACATGAATGAGATTTAGGCTAAGGCTAAAGAAAGCTGAGTAACCAAAGACAAAGACTAACTAGGACACGTAGGTGTAATAATGAACCAACATGTTATCTCAAGTCTCAATCATGTATATGCTTAGTTTATGAAAAAGGAAGAAGGAAAAAATGAGATCCAAAAGTATATTGGTGAAAGGAAAGTATAATGAGATTCATTATTTACTAACTGATTACATGGTAAAATGATATCAGTACCAAAGGAAACAAGGTTTATATAACCAACTCACATGATAATTAACTATGAAAAATTGAGATAAGAAAGCAAATAATCATGAAGACACAAGAAGAGATATTTGAGAAAAAATTAAGAAAGAATGAGAAAATAATGATAAATAAATATAATCATATTCAAATATAAATGACAATATAAGCAAGATATAGTACAAAAGGTAAGATCACTATATAATAAAAATATGAATTTGACATAACATCAAATGATATAACAGATAGATAAAAATAGAATTGGAGCACACATCCAATAAAAATGTAAATGTAAAGGCATCTTTCATGTGTGCTCATTAATATTGATAAATCTACCCACACATAATATCTAAGACATCATATAAATCTCTACAAAGTTGGATATGAACTACTACTAATGTCTCATCAATCTTTAATGAAAATTAGGAAAAGATTTCTCTTTTAATCTCCTCAACTATAAAAATAAGAATACTTAAAGGTTCATACTAAGGAGGTAAATTACGTAGGGGATGCTCAAGAGAATGCATGGGAGAAAGCTCTATGGGAGATTTAAGAATCACTGATGGAAAAGGATCTACGAGTGAGGTAAGGTCCATAGGTGAAGGAATCACAAATGAAGGCACAAAAGGTGACAAAGGGACCATAGGATAGGATGAAACCATTGGAGGTGGAGCCATAAGAGAAAAATAATGATCCTTCTTATGGGAATGACCTATGAGAGGAATGAAATAAGGTTTGGGAATAGCTATAAGGTGATCTTTAAGGTGTTGTTGAATAATGCATCAATGATCAATGTGATGGGTGACACATTGGTGCCATAGATAATACACCTCACCATACTTAGGTATATATTCAGGTAGAACCTTTGAGGGAGGCATGGTTTTGTTTGAATAAGGAGAAAAAGGATGAAAAGTATCAATATATTATCCCAAACTATGATAATTGGTAGAATAATGATTATCTATCCCATGGAAGTAATAAATATGATTATGAGTGATCTTAGGAGAAACACTCACAAAAGGAGGTGTAACAAAATTTGAAGAAGCTAAAGAAGACTTTTCAACCCATTTGGTGGGAAATAGAGCCATCTAAGGTAAAGGAAGCAAACCATCAGTAAGGGATGGTGGTGATGGAGGATGAATGGAACTAGGATCAATGGGATGAGAAGCAAGGGTAGACTCAACAATAATAGGAGCGAGAATAGGCTCAATTATAATAGGAGCGTGAATGGGATCAACTATAGTGGGAGTGGGAATAGGCTCCAATAAAGGCTCTACTGAGGGAAGAGTGAGATCTATAGAAGGTATAAAAAGGGTCACACTAATCTTAGGAGCAAAATAACTATGATGATCAGGGTACCTATCAAAATGGTAAGGCCCAATCATAGTACGATCCATAAGCTTATTCCTACAAGGATACTAAAAAATTGGAGGTGTTGGAACCATCTCTACCCTATGATAAAGAGTAAAAATACTAAAATTATGAAATATAAATGAGGGAAAATGAGAATATACATGAAAATAATCAAGTAAATATGAATGATAATGAATAATCTTGTTATCATGGGATTCTATAAGTCTGCCTAAGAATGAATCATCTAATGAATAACCATCATCATAATCTAGGATGTGAGGATTAATGACACAAGTAGGGATAACCTTATCATCTAAAGAAGCATGGTGAATAAAATTTTGAATCTTGGTCAAGACTATGGGAATGTCATCACAAGGAGGATTGTGATAATGAGGCTATAAAGAAGTAATAAGCTATGAGATGAGGTGAGGTAAGAGATAATTTTTTTTAATATTTAGGTTAATCTCATCAGGATCATCATTATGAAAATCTACAAGGTTAGGGGGAATGTTCCCAATGAGTTTGGGATGTCTGTTATAACCTCAGGTTGAATTAACAAGAAAATTAAGATGTTGATACTCACAAGATGGAATGCTAGACAAAGGTTCAAGAGTAGGAATCTTGAAGACACCATGGTCTAGGAATTGTTTGAAATCCTAAGGGTTAATATCACCTTGAATCCTATAAATGGCTCCATTATGATGGAATTTAATTCAATGGTAGGCAAAAGAAGCAACAATTCTTATACAGTGAGTCTACAACCTACCAATCAAGATATTATAAGAAAGGGGAAAGTTAAATATTATCACCTTCATGTGAATGGTGATCAAGGTGGGATGGTAATGGGAAGCCACACACAACCTAGAGGAGGTATTTTCCTTCTATCACATCCTTGGTAGATGCTATGTGTAGACTTGAGATTGCATTTTGAATATCTTAGGGTCTTAATAAAGTTGAGAGAGGCAATGCAAGTACTATAAACCTCATCAATTAATGGAGGATTAACTTATATATCACCTATTTAAACACTAATAAATAAGGGAGTATCATATACATGAAGTATAATCTCATCAAGAATCATAGAAGCTATAGGAAATTTTAGGGAGAAAGAAGTGTCTATAGTTTCATCAACATTGATATACATCTCTTCACATTATTGTAATATACTATCATCAAATATAGATAAGGTTGCTTCCCATCCTACTAGGGGAGGATGAGGGACATTAATCTCAAATAATAGTTGCATACGATGATTTATATGATGTGGAGAAGTCCTCATAAGCTCAAGGAATAAAAATTGGTATGAGATATCAGTGAGTTCCACAATGGGATCCCATTCATCATAACCCATAATAAGGTTGTTAGAAATGGTGTATAGTGGTTAAGAAGGTCCTCAGGATGAGGAGCTGAAATACATTGGAATTTTTGTTGGTAAGAAGTAGAAGGTTTGGAATAAGGTTGTAAATTATGTTGTGATGATCAAGTACCTAGTTCAAGTTGATTTTGAAAATTTGTAGAAGAAGTGTTAGTATAAATTTGAGTATCATTAGTGTTAGAAGATAATGGAAGAGTGGAAGAAATAGAATATGAAGTGTTATCCAAGGGAGAATAAAAAATTGGATCATAAAAATTTATAAGATCATCTTCCCTAAATCATTTAAATGAGTTGGAGAAAAATCCTGGATAACACAATATGTTTGAGATGAAGGAGTGTAGATAGGTTGGGAATTGATAAAATCAACCACCCTTCACATATTAGTCATGGTAACCACATTCTCTTTTGAAATGGGTTCAAAAAGGCTTTCTACATTATTGGTGGAAGGGGTGGCTTTGTCTTGATTATCTTGGATAGGTTGATGATTAGGAAGAGGGTCTTTTTAGATAGCTAAATGAGCATTGGCTTCATTCACAACTTGAGTTTTAGTATGTGTTTTTAAAATATTTGAAAATAATTTAATAAGCTTGTTGACACTTTAAAATGATAGAATCATTATAAAAATCAGGACCAAGAATAAAATCCATAGCTAAATTACAAAGTTGTCTACAGGACTCATGAGAATGACCCCAACTAGCATGAAACCAACAAAACTTGTTAAGATCATACAAGGTTTTCATAAGATGGGTAGGTTCAAGTTATTATGGAAGAATCCTAGGTAGAAACTTAAGTAATTTAGCTAAAGATAGAGTTTTATGAACATTAATGTTATTTGGTGAAGATAAGTAAGGATTGGTATATTGTTGAGAAGGGGGAGTTGGTTCTAATGAAGGGGTAGGAATGACATATTGAACATTATGAATGGTGTCATAAGAATATGTAACACCATCATTAGTAAAATTATGATTTTTGTTCTTATGTAAGATAAGAGGACCCACAAAATGTTAGGGTGGCTTGAATTGATGCATAAGGAAATCTTATCATTTAACTTGGTTAATAACATCTTCTAATCTATGTGGAGAGAGAGTGTGGACTCAATATTGAAGTTTAGGAAAAAGGGCATTGGTAAAGAGATGGAAAATATTATCATCAACCATGTTATGTTCACATTTGTTTGAAAAAGTTTTCCACCTTTTAACAAAGGCTTGAGCAATTTCATTTTCAAGTTGTTTTCAATTTATGAAGTGGGACAAAGTGTTTTCAGGAAGATCACTAGTTTAGAATTATTGAACTAAAGCATTCAATAAATACTCTACACTAGTAATGGAATGAGTTCTAAGTTGGTTGTACCAATCAAAGGTATCATCTATGAGGGTTTTGGTCAAGAGTTTGGTAGCATCAAAAGTGTTAAATTTGACCCAATACTTATAAATATTTCTAAATGTTATAAGATAAAGGGTGTGATCGCTTGATCTAATATAAGAAATTGTAGGTGTGATACCTCCTATATCAATGTTAGTAATTTGAGTAGTGAGAGGTTCATTTTGGAGATACTTAATGGCTTTGTTGACCAAAGGAGGTTGAGGAATGAAATTGCCTTGAGAATATTGAAGAGGAGAAGGAGGGGAAATTTTTTGGTTATGTGTTCCCCAAGCCATTATTTAAGGATGAGATTGAAGATGAAGAAGGTGGTTTTGCATTCTCATCATTTTATTTGTGTTATGAGCTTGAAAGGTATTCATTTTATTGAGTGTTTGTAACAATAAGTGATGTGTTTTATTAGCATTATTAAAAACATTAAAGGTGGTATTAGTGGCTTGGGTACCACATTAGTATTTATAGGAGATTGAGAGGAATTATGAGAATGTGAGGCACTAGTGGAAAAATTTGCTTGTGTAGCAAAAGATGGACTAGTGAATGGTTGAAAAGAAGAAGCACTAGTAGCATGATTACCTTGGGTAAAAAATGATACACTAGGGGATGGATTAAGGATAGTGGATTTATGAGAGGCCCACTAGATGTAAAACCTACCATGTTAGTAGAGATACTAGGCATGAAGGTGGAAGAAGTTAAGTAAGAAGAGGTCATGGTATAAGAAGGGGTCATAATCAAAGGAAGAGGCTAAGAATAAAAGAAATTAGTACCCTAAATCTAGTTGAGAATGTAAGAGTAGGTCAATTAGACTCTTCAGATTGAACACTAATCATAATATTGTAAATAATAGAAGGATCTTTTCCTCAATGTTGAGGAAATTTAGAGATAAAGAAGAAAATTTTAGGGGTATACTCTAATTCAGGTTGGTCTTGTAATGAGAAGAGAGGATTATGCTATGAAGAGGTATTAGGAGGGGTCCCATAGTTTATTGTGTGAGTGGAAATATGAACATTACTAGCATCAAAGAGAGGATCCCTACTCTATCTATGGGAGACCCTATAAGGGTTGGTGAAATTCATCATGTCTCTTGACTACAACTTAGTATTGCCATCAAGCAGAAAGTCCATGATGAAGGAAAAGAAATATAGATGAGAAATCAAGGAAATGGGAAATGATAGAAATAATATAGGGTTGATTAGGTTGATCTAACATAAAAATAGGGTCTACAAATAGTACAAGGTTGTCTGGGTTGATCCATTACAATGATAAAATGCTAAAAAAGAGAAAACAAGGTCTATAAATAGTATAGGGTCAATTGGGTTGATCTAATACAGTGAATAGAGGTTAGAAAAAGGTATAGGGTTGACTGGGTTGACCCAGTACAATAGATAGGGAAAATTAAGAAGCTTATAACAGATTGTGAACTAAAACAAGATAACTTTTGTAAGTAGTTTGAAAAGGAATAATTAAAGGGAAACAAAGAGTCAATTGGATTAACACTGGCCAACCCAATTGAGGCACATAGCACAAAACCTTGAACAAATGGTAGGTAATGTAAGTTTTTGAAATAAAAAATATAATTAAGTAAAGTTCAAGAAATCAACTTGGAAATTAAATATCTAACTAATTGGTCAACTTGAATATTTATTAGATTATTAAGATATGATTTTAAATGTGATGGGAAGTTGGTAGTAAACAAGGAAGTAGAAAGCAATCTAAGGATAGTTTTAGGTAGTTTGGGCTAAAAGGGATCTATTGTGGTAATGATATAGGCTTGGTATTGGGGGCTACCCCCTCACTTCACACACCATAGTGATAAGGGTGTTAGGTGCTTATCCAAAATATACTACTAACCATGCTTCATAATTGACCATAATATAAAGTCAGCTTCCCCCTTGGTCATGAAATCCAAGTAGGTTGGCATTGGGTAGACAAATGTTAAAATGCTTGTTTAGATTTTGTTATTTGGTCATGTGTACATAAAATGAAAAATAGTGAAACTAAATGATTAATTAAAAACACCTAATTAAGCTATGTGATATATTATAAGCATGTAAGCAATAATAAAAGAAAGTGTGAGATAATTACTAGTATATAAGGTTAATTCCAAATTTAAATCAAGGTACAATGTTGATATAGTCAATAGTGTATGCAAAGAATACAAAATAGGGTTGACAGGGTCAATCCTATATTGTAGAAGTAATGTCTAAACATGAATAGGGGTAATATAGTCAACCTAGTTATCTATATAATACATAGAACATAGATATGGGTCGACAGGGTCAATCTAGTTGACTATACAAGGGTAGTTTTAATGACTAAAAACTATAAAATGTAAGACTATAACTAAATAGATAGAGAGATAGAAAGGAACCTTGGTGGATCAAAGATGTAGATAATGAAGATCATTGTTAAATAGCCTTGATATATGATTGCAAATTCTACTAACTATGTTGATCAAGCTTTGCAAAAACTTGTTGCTAAGTGCCTAAAAATGTATAGGGTTGACTGGGTCGACCTAGTAGTCTAGACTAGATGTTTTAAAAGCTAAAAACTTGTACTGGATCGATAAGGTCAATCCAATAGCCTATACCTGAAGTCATATGCATAAAAGTTAGAGTTGGGTCAATGCGATCAACCCAATATGGAAAATATATGATAAAAATAATAATGAAAAAGAATGAAATAAGGTGAACAAATCCTACAAGGGTTAGTTCACATTGGGTTCACCATAATGTATGTAGTCAAAATTTCATCATGTCTATAAATCAATCCTAGCTCAAAGAAGATAGATCATACCTACACTTCTGATTGGGAATACATTTGTTAAGTGAGAGCATGACCAATATGGGGATATACTATACCCAATTAGGGGATCACTTGTCATAATACACCATGTTAGGAAGGGTTCCAAAGCCTAAAATCTAACACAATCATGCAACAACCCTAAAAGAGTCATATGTTTAATGTTTAATCTATATATAATAAATAAGAAAGTAAATCTAATCTAGTGCTCACAAAAGCTTATGGTATAAAGTGGGGATTAGAAACAAAACAAACTAATCTAAACATGCATAGAAAACATATACTCACATCAATTTATACATAATCCTAATGCATGAAAGAGAAGTATAACTACATTATCTATCTACTCTTACAAAGGAAAAATAAAGTTAAGAATACTTACCTTTGAAGATGAACCCATCAAGCCTCAATATCTCCCTTGGACAAGGTGATTTGAAATAGATTGTTGTGGTATGTAATGATAATAAAGACAAATCAGCTCTAGGCTACACAAATTATCTATGCATCTAAAAGACTTCTCCATAAGACAAGATTTATATCTCCAAATAAAGTATGGAACCCTAAGCTTTATTCTTCAATTATAATGGTCAATAAGTAGATGTTCATTTATACTTATTTTTCTTCACTTTTATATTTTTAAATGGTTGCAAATAAACTTGTATATATAGGCAAAACTTTCCCTAAATCCTTCTAAATATGTCAGCTATATAGGGCCAACCCAATAGACTATGTATGTTTTTAGGAGATAAATCACTAGGTATCGAGCTAGGTCGGCCAAAGGGATAACAAAAATCTCAAACAAAAATACCCAAAAATACTATAAGGTTGACCCAGTTGACCTTGTACAGTAATCAGAGTCTAAAAACTATACAAGGTCAACCCAATCAACCTAATACAGTCAACTAGTAAAAGGGGGTCAAGGTAAGAAAAAGAAGGGTAAATCATAACAAATGATTGGAATGGGTAAGACTAAGAAGAATAAGCTTAGGGTAAATGTTATTAGGATACAAGTGTGTAGATAGAAAGTGGTAAAAGGTACAATAATCTTATGAAGAATTAATAAGCTACCCACCCCTTTCTCAGTACACCCCTTAAGGCATGTACTCAGAGAGATTGAGACTCTATGGGTTCTTGCAAAAAACAAAGTGTTAGTAATTAGTAAAAGTTCAAAAATATTATTTGTGTACATAATGAGTCTTGACATTGTAAGATGACCTAATGTGTGATTTGAGGTAAGGATATGAATCATGAGATGGTCGTATGTATGAGGAGAGAAATTGATGGGCATTGTAAGATGACTTGTGCATGGATTAAAGAAGGGTAATGGATCATGATTTTTGATGTAAAACTCAATATCAACAATAATTATTACCTTTGATATCATATTATATGATAATCTATCTCACAATAGTAGTTTTTGCATCTATGGTGATTTACACATTTACAGGAGGTGATTTTGAATTTTTATTGATGATATCGACCATGTTAATATCATTATGATTTTCAATTTTGGTTTTAATAGTATTAGCCTAGATGATATAGTCAAGTTGGTCTGATTTTTTTTAAAAATTTATCATGGCCAATATAATATGATTTAACTATGTTTTTGTAAACTGTATTGGCCTCACAAATATAATTATATTTAACTAATCTTGGATAAATTGTATCATGGTTGATACTATTATATGTTTTTGGATTTTTTTGAATTATATTGGCCCAACTAATATATTTTAAAGTATCTAAGATCTAAAATGCATTCTAGCTAATGCAATCAAATTTGGAGATGAGTTTTATTAAATAATATTGGTTTAGCCAAAATATTTAATTTTTTTGAGGTTTTTCAAAATATATTAGCTTAGACGATATAGCTAGAGTTTTCTAATTTTTTTATAAATAAGTTTTGAAAGTGATAATTTTTTATTTTCAATAATTGTTTTGAGATTTTTTATATCACCTATAGGAGGTACATAACCTTTTATGTTGATGCTTTATTCTTTATTAGTTGAATCAAATTGGGCATTAAACTCATAATAAATGTCTACTAAGTTAAAATCCTAGTTGAAAAAATGCATTTTAATGAGGGTATTCTGATAATGAAGTACTTCCAAGTGTCTTACCTGAGCTTTGGAAATAAAATAAGATTCATAATAAGAAGGTGAAATGGTACATTCTTGGTTAGGGTCCTAAGGGCTATCATTAGAAGTATCCTTGGCATCAACACTAAGTTGAACAAAATATTAAATAGGGAGTAATAATGGTTATTGGAAAATTTTAGCCACCCCATATTCATTGCATTCATAAAATCCTTCATCATAGGAAGCTTCATTAACCTTTCAAAGGGTGGGTTATCTATATTATCTTTGATTAAAGGAAGGGATTGATATCTTAGTAAAAAATATAGATGAATCCATTTTAATATATATGATGGTAACTTAGATATATTAATTTTTTTTTTAATCTCATTGGGTTCATCATCATTAGAGTTGTTTAAACATAAATTGATGATATGGGGTATCTAGGGTTAATAATATATAAATGATTAACCATAAGGGTGATAAATAGATATATAGTAGGATAATTAATTTGAAAACTTAGATAAACAATATTATGAATTTAAATATTGATATATACCAAAAATAGAAAGTATATCTATTGATTTATATTGTGATAAATTAGAAACAAGATCACTTGGTTTATTGTGTGCATGCATATCTAGGATGAAACATGCTATAAGTAAACTAGATCAGGATCCTAGAATAGTCATAAGATATTGGAATTTCAAATTATGTGGCCTTAGATTTTTACATTATATCAAAGTATTTGAATCAATGCAAGCATCTAATCTAAATATAATTGTCCTATACAAAATAATGACTGGATCTAGATGTGAACAACTGAATCCTTCTAGGTTTTTTGTCACCTTTATTTTGATGTATATGGATCAATAACACAATCTATCTCTCTTCACCGAATGATAAAACCATAGCTTCCTTACCTTTGGAGTGATTTCAGAAAAATGGGTTAGTGGTCACATAGTGTCAAACGACCCTAATGATCCATCTATCGATGATTGTTACCTACATAGATAATACTTTGGAGAGGGCCTCAAACTTATGTAGTTCCCCCCTACATGTTAGCTTGTGTGTGCACAATGGTGTAATATGTGATAATCAAGTACATATAATGAACTATATTGTAACTTGGAAAATATGGCTCATGGATTGCTCCTTGTTAAAATATTTTCATTGATGTCAAAAGAATTATAATTAATGTCAACAAAAATATCAATAGAATTGGAATGAAAGTCAACAAAATTGTTAATGGAAATATCAATGGAATTTTCAATAGAATTATCAATGAAAATGTCGATAGAGATGTCAATGGAAAAGTTGAGGAAATGTCAATGGTTACATCTTTTGGTGAAGAGGTGCCTCTTGGATGGGACACCTCTTTGGTGAAGATCCTTTGAAGGCTATATAATGTGGATAGAAGGTTGATAAATAAATTTAATGTGAAGTGTGAGATATGTGAATATTAATAAAATAGAGAAGGAAGCAAGTGTGTGGAGAATAAAAACATATATCATACAAACACATCCATATTTGAAGAATATAATTAATTCTTTATTTTATTCAATCATAAGTAGATTTTTGTAGAGAATAAGAGGAAATTAAATTTACCATCATTTCTTGATGAATAAATAATAGTAAGGCAGAAGATTATTTTATTAGAGGTTGGTGCCTCAAAAACAAGAGATTGGTGTCTCTTTCTAAGTTGGTGCTTAGTAGTGGGGATTGGTGTCTCCAGTAGGTTGGTGCCTATAAATTATTTATAGATGAGGACTGGTGTTTACATTAGGTTTGTGCCTACTAATTTTTTAAAAATATTATTATACAGCTAGATTTGGATGGTAGTTCAAAGCAAATATTCATTTCTAGTTTTTCCCTGAAAGGATTTCCACATAAATATAGTGTCAATATGTGTCATTTTTATGTGAATGCTTAGATTATGGATATTAATTTTCATTAACTAAAAGATAATATTATATTGATTTACCCCCCTCAATATAAGCATGTTCTTAACAATTGGTATCAAAGTTACTTAAAAAATAGACTAACCACTAAAAGGTAGATCTTGGGAGCACACATGGCCAAACAAGAAGGTTTCTCCATAAACAAGGATCCATTGTTTGACAAAACAAATTATGATTTTTGGAGTATAAAAATGAGAACCTATTTAATGGATTTAGGGTTTGATATCTAGAAAACATTACTAAATGGTTATATTTTTCCATCATCTCCACCAATAGAATAAGCTAGAAATAAGGCCAATGAGAATAATGCAAAATCTATGAATGCAATCTTGTGTGGTCTATCAGAATCAATGTTTGTCAAGGTGATGCATTATAAATCAGTGAAGGAAATATGGGACAAAATAAAAAAACATCTATGAAGATTATAATAAGGTGAATAAGGCCAAGATTCAACCACATAGAATAAATATTAAAAATTAATGATGAAGAAAACATTGTAGCCTATCTAGTTCACATGGATGAAATCATCAACACTATCAGAGGTATTGGAGAAAATATTAAAGATATAATGATTGTGTAGAAATTATTAAGGTCTCTCCCCTTAATATTTGATCCCAAATTCTCTTCCATTAAATAAATGAGAGATATAGATACACTAGCAATGGATGAATTGCATGGGATCCTTAAAGCATATGAAATGAGGATTGAAAAGGAGAAATCATCTAAGAAGGAAGTAGCCTTCACAGATTCTAAGAAAGGGAAACATAAAGAGTTTGAATCAAGTGATAACACCAATAATGAATAAGATGAGAAGGAGGCCCTGTTTATTAAAAAGCTTTAAAAAGGATCTAACAAATACAAAGGTAAGCTACCTTTCAAGTGTTTCAATTATGGTAAAATAGGAAACTTTGCTGCTAAATTTCCACATAAGGATGATAGCGATAATGAGGAAAATCATAATGAGGAAATAAATAAAAAATAAAGAAAACCTAAACACAAGAAAAGATTAAAACAAAATGAAAATGAGAAAAAAGTTTGGTAATCACAAGAAAAGCCTCTATTCCAAAAATGATAGTAGATCAATTGAGGAGAATGATGAGAGCATATTAGATAGTGATAGAGAAGAAACTTTATTCATGGACATAGAAATAAAAAATTATGCCTTTACAAATGAAGACACATTGGAAGATCAATAATATGGTGAACATGAAGGATAGGTATATCTTGAAGAATAACTCATTTGTGTTTTAGGTGAGATAAAAGTGCTTAATAAAAATAATTTGAAAAAAAAGTTACAACTTGAGAAATATAAAAGGAGGATTTTTATTCAAGAGATTAAATTTTCACAAATCCTTAAGGAATTATAAATGATTATGATTAGCCTAAAGATTAAAATAGAGGAGGTGAAAAGGATAGAAGAAGGGGTGAGAATCCAATTGAAGACAAAAAAATAAAATTGTGAGAGGTAGGAGTCTGAAATTTTTTCCTTGAGAAAGGAACTAGAGAAAATAACCACTAAGCTGAAAAAAATCCTCAAATTTAAGAAAAGTAATGAGACCTTAGATTATATCTTAAATGGCTAGAGCTAACCATTTATAAAGATTGATCTTGGATATAAATAAAATTAGATGGACAACAAAGAAGATCACAAAGAGCTACCAAAGAAGGCAAATGAAAAAAAGACAAAAAGTTATGCAGATGTTTTCAAAAGTCCTATCAAAAAGAAGAAAGAGAATCAAGTCCCATAGAAAAAATTACTCCTCCAAAATATAATAAGGACAAATTTAGAAAGTTCTTTCCTCTAAGGCAGACACATATGACTACGTTTCAAAGTTCCTTTTATGGTTATTATTATTTCTATAATTATTTTGGTCATAAAGTAAGATATTGTAGGGCATGAGAAATAAATGATTTTGTATGTAATGTTAATATAAGTTCTTATGGATCTTCAAATAGAAACTATAATCCATTTTCTCATTTAGTATATTACAATGTTAGATGATATAAGTACAATAACTTTGGACATACATCATGATTTTGTAGAAGTTTTATGAAACCTCCAAGAAGAATAAGAAAGTGGAAGCCATGAGTAAACAAAAGGAAGAAACTTAAAAAGTATGGAAAAAGAAACAGGAGAAATAAAAGGAGAGACATATGCTTATTCAAATTGAATTTCATGCATAAGAGGTATCACTAAGCTTATAATAAGCATGAATTTAGGGGATCTAATCATTGCATTATATTTTACCCCTGTAGATTATTTGGTGATATGAATTTAGAATACAAAGAGAAATATCAACTAATGAATATTATTTATGAGAGTAATGATTCAAGTGATGGTATTGTTATTAGTAATAAGTTAGAGAAGTAGGAATAGAGCAAAATGAAATCAGTCAAGGTGTAGAACATCTTAAAATAGACATGGGCTAGTGTCAAGTACATATTATAGAAGATAGCTTAGATCCATCAAGTGATCAAGATGGGAATGTAAATGAGCATATGGATCATGATATATAGATATAAAGGGAAGAGGAAAAGAGAAGTTAATATTTAATCAACTAGAGATAATTTAGATGGATGTAGATGATGTCAAAAATCCTAGATTTGATCAAATTCAAGGAGAGAAAATGAGAAAAGAATAAGTCCTTATGAAAAAGGATAGGGAAGAGAAGAAAGATAATCATTTAGTTATGGTGATGTTGAATACGATGACATGGATTTTTCCAATGATTTATTTGTGGGTGGAATTATAATAAACATCCTTTTGCCATTGATGTCAAAGGGGGAGAATTAAAAAAATGGGGAGCAAAGGAGGAGAACTAAAGTAAGGGGAGTTTCTCTATAGATTTTCCATCAATGATAAAGGGGGATATTATTGGAATATTATCATTGATGTCAATAGAAACATCAATGAAATCATAATGAAATTCAACAAAATTGTCAATGGAATTGTTAATGAAATTATTGATGGAAATGTTAAAATGTCGACAAAAGATGGTGGGCTCTCTCTCTGCTTTATGTGTGTTTGATTTTCAAAAGGACTTAATGATTGGAACCCAAAGTTCTATTTCTTCTGAGGCATGGGTAGCAAGGCAGCAAAGGTAGAATGGTTGGATGTTAGAAATACATCATTTGGTAAGGAAGATCCTCTTAGATGGGATGCCTCCTTTATGAAGAACCTTTGAAGGTTATATAAGGTAGATAGAATGTTAATAAATAAATGAAAGTTGAAGTGTGAGATATGTGAAGAATAATAAAGAAGAGAAGGAAGTAAGTGTGTGGAGAATAAAAATATATATCACACAAACATATGCATATTTGAAGAATGGAATTAATTTTTTCTATCATTAAATCATAAGTAGATTTTTGTGGAAAATAAGAAGAGGAAATTTAATTTTCCATCATTCATTGATGAAGCATAAATAGTAAGGTGGAAGATTATTTTAGTAGAGGTTGGTGCCTCAGAAAGAAAAGATTGGTGTCTCTTGCTAAGCTTGTGATTAGTAGTGGGTATTGGTGTATCCAATAGGTTGGTGCCTACAAATTTTGTAAAAATATTATTATACGACTAGATTTGAATAGTATTTACAAGAAACTATTCATGTATGGTTTTTCACCGAAAGGGTTTCCACGTAAATCTAGTGTCAATCTATGCCATTTTAGAATACTTTGATTATGGATATTAAGTTTCATTAAGTAAAAGATAAGATTATACTGATTCACCTACCCTTTCAATATAAGCATGTGCTCAACATTCTTTTAGTACTTTAGACTTGTAGATAGATTGATCCTATGACTAATATGGAAATATGAAAGAATAAGGAATAATTTATTACTTATATGCTTGATTGATAGTTCTTTTATTGCTCTATATATGAGAGCTCTAAATTTTATAGGTGAATAAGGATTGATATTATATGTATATACCAACCCATTTTGAAAATGTATAACAATAAATCACTTATGTTGACCATAAGAAATCATTAAATTTACAAATTGGATGAATTTTGGGCACTAGACACTTAGGTGGAAAAGGGATACCCACATCGATGAATGTTTTTAACTATGATGCAGATGTTTAGGAAGATATAAAATAGGTATAGGTCTAAAACTAGTAGAGAAGGATATTGATCAAGTTTAGATAATTTTTTATAATATGGCATAGTCATAAAAATAACATATGGTCATACTAAGAGATAATCAAATTGACATAAAGAGATGGTAGATGCGAGGCTTTTGGAAGCATGAAGGTCTTAGAATTGAAAGGTATAATCATGGTAGGTATTTTCCAAGTGTACAAAAATAAGGTGGTATATAATTTATATCTAGTGTCTAGAAAAGTCAACATGGTCAAATTTCATATTGAGAAGTATGTTTATGAACTTAGGAAAGGGAGTTTTATTGATAATTTTAGTAGTAGTAATATGAAAATGTATCTTTGGATTTGGTAACTTGAGATCTCATGGGTAAGGATCAACTACTTATTTGTAATGAAAAACACTATGAATACATTTTAATCATTAGTTATAAGAGGAATATTTTTTTCTCATACAATGAGTCCAAGGGTAGTCTAAGAGTAGGTTTTAAGAAAGTGGAAGATCAATAACCATAAGCTTGGTGCATATAGTTTTAGGTCCTATTAAGAGATGAAGCTAAATTAAATGTATAATATTTTGGTTGTTCTTATCAAATACATAATAAGTAAGTCTTATTTTCTTAATATTTTTGCGAAATGTATTATTTATTTTATTATACATATGTAAGTGACATTAATGCATGGGCCTTCATCCATAATATATTTTCATATTTAAACACCATTGATTTAGACACTAACGAAAAGAGGTGGGTCATCAAATCAAAATAAGATTTCTTCATTGATCATATCATCCTTATAAACTATATAATGATTTTTTTAGTTGGATAGGATGTGATATGGTTTCAATTGTATGGACTTCAATAGGTTTGGACCTTATAATGAAGTATTCACTAGGATCTATAGATCAATTATATGCATAATTCTAAAGCAAGAGACTAAGACAAACATAAGCATTGTTGAGAGTAATAAAACAAAGATAAATATTACACAAGTTAAAATATATTAACACTCACTTCATATCAATAACTCAAAAATTAAGATTTACAAATAGCAGAGTAAATTTGTAACTCCTCCATAAACAACTAGAAAGAGCTTAGAACAAGCATGTAACTACCATACCTTGGAATATCCAACCAAAGAGTAACATCTACTAACTAATGATGATGGTAAATAATAATTCTCTATGTCTAAGTACAAATAAGCAATCTACCTCTATAAGTGTAGGAATAAAATAAATAACAAAATAATATGAAAATAAATATTGTACACTAACACCCCCCATAAACACAGTTTAGGTGGTTATAATAAATGGGTCTCAACAATAAGGCCTAATGAAGTACCCATGTACAAAGAAACTCTCATAAGTGGATAAAAGTAGAAAAATCATAGGAAAAAATTCCCCCCCCCCCCCCCACAAAAGAAAAAGAAAAAGAAAAAGAGAGGACCAAAAACCCCCACTAAAAGCTACAACTATCTATAGCCACCCTATATCTTATAAAGGAGATCTTTGGAGTGAATATGGATTAGAATTAGGTGTAGTGAAGAGTGGATCACCTTGAAATATTTAATGTTTCTAATAAGTTATTTATATATCTCCATCCAATATATGGTTCCTATATAAGGAATTATGTTCCTCATGCATAGTAGATGGGTCAACTTCTTCATGTAATGATGGTGCATTATAATTAGAGGCATAAAAATAATGTGTTGTGAGGTCCTTTGACATGAAAAATTAGGTATGGTTTCCATCCATTTCTTAAAATGAGACTTGTGTGAAAAAAATCTCCCTAAGGTATCGATTATCAAGTCTTGGAACATAGGATAACCCAGTCAGCAAGTTGTGACCATACCATATCAAGGGTATTTGGTGTGTATTTTATCCAAATAAATATGCATTAAAAACAAATAGATTAGTAATATAGAAATATATAAATGATTTAACTATGAATAAATAGTTGATTCATAAGGAAAATTTCTATTTCTTATAAGTTTAACTATGCATAAATGAGAAATAGATAAGAGAGCATAAAATCTAAGTGTTAGATTTTGATGGTAACTCAAAAACTAAAATAATCTAAACTAAAAAAATGATTAAAAAATGAAAAAGAGATAAGGGGAGGGAGAAAGAAAAGAAAATCCCCAATGCCATAGAGATGAAGCTGAAGTATCTAGTTGAGTAAATCTCATAGAAACCAATCCTTAGCTAATCCATACCTAGCCTAACTCTAGATAAAAGATGGTGTGAGAGTCTGGGGAGGATTTTTTTCATCAAAAGGGACATAACCAACATAAAAATATACATTATATGAACACTTAGCTACACACCAAACTGAGTATCAATATTTTTCTAATTGATTAGCAATTGTAAGATTTACAAAAACTATTTGGCTATAGGCTTCACTCTCATAATAACAAGAAAAGAAATCTACACTAGAAATCATGAAAAATTCTTCGTCTACTAACTATGGAGAATCTAAGCATGTTTGGTCCACTAACTAATAAATCTTGAAGGGACCAACTTAAGCATAATCCTCTTAGTCTTAAAAAAGACTAGCCCTTATTACTTCAAAAATTCAATCTTTAATAGGCACATAAACTTGAAGATTTCAAACTCAATCAAATTTTCCTACTAATGGGGTATTCACAAACATTCATTGTTGGTTGAGGGAATATAGTTGAGCAGGCAACTTGAAATATTTGACAGGTTAAAGGCATGCCTAGAATTGATACAATTGAACCATGCCTTAATTAAATTCTACAAATAAAATAAGTTGGGATTACATCATAATTTATAGGTACCCAATTATCTACATAATTGAGACCATACCTCTTTAATACTAAAATTTGTCTTTTTTGTTTTATGTTTGATTCGTGTATGCATGCCATGCTAATCATTCTTGTATCATTCATGATCTAGGTTGCCTTCTCCACCACTTTTCCATTTGGGACCACACTAAATTTTTTTGTTTCCTTTTAAATCAAAATGGCTAAATGTTTATAAGGTTTAATTTTTGACTTAGTCACTTTTATATAAATTGGCAAAATCAGCTTTTGAATTGAGTGAAATGTCTAATTATGTACATATTTTTGATTTTATACTTAGTCAATTTTCAACTTTTGCCTTTACCATTTTCTTTTAAATTTATTATCCATTAGCTTTTAAATCAAAGTTTACTGACTAGACTTCTTTTCATTTACCCATAATTTTTAAATGTATCCAAAAATCACCTAGAAATTTTTCATGACTTCCAATGACCTAAATATATCCAGTTATTTTAGGACTTAGTAGATTTTGTAAAACTTTCTCAGAGCCACATGGCGCCTTTCTACATCTTTAAAATACTTTGGACACTTAGTTGATATCATAAAATCTGCCTATAGACATGTGGCATGTTTTTGATTTTTCAAAAGAATTAGTTGATTTTGCAAAGAAAGTCTCATTACCACATGTTTATCACCTAATAGTCCTAAACCCATTCCAAAATGCCTTTCGACACTTAGTTGATTCTTTAACTTTGCTCCGAGCCTCTTGTCACTTTTTTTCTCAGTGGGACTTAGCTATTTCTCTTTGAAGGTTGTATAGTGCCATGTTTTGATATACCTAAGGTCTTAAGCTTGTTCAAAAATCTTTGAATAAATTAGTCAATTTTCTTCAAGGTTTCTCAGCAGGGCAATGGTGTCAACAACACTCCAATATGGTGGGTTAATGGGATGATGCCACATGACATAATCTTACTACTCTATTATCATTAATACATATAATATAGTGATGGTTCCATATTGCATCATCCCACTATCTGTTATTTTGAATATGTTTGTATAGAGTACAAAGGTTTTGAGAAAATGGGTGAGTGGGATGATGCCACATTGTGAAATTCTACTTCTATACTATCTTGGGGTAGTCTATGTAGGCCCAATAATGATGTAATATCCCTAGTCATATGAGTGAATGAGATGATGTTTCATGATAAAATATTATTTTGCCATATCCCTAATGTGGTATGTGTAAGAATCATAGTTTTTTAGAGATTGAGTAAGTAAGATTGTGATGTGTAGTGAAATCTCACCTCATAATAGAAATAACTATCAACATATGCATCAAGCCCACAATATAAATAGTAGAAGAGTTAAGATAATACATGTGATAGGACCAAATCATCACTAAGGACACACTATCTATTCATCTAGAAAAGAAAAGCACTAGTTTGAATTTGATCATTTGGCTATCAAAATCATCAAAAATCTTAAGAGAGTGAGAAGGCTGCCAAGTGTCAAAGTGGGACCTGCAAAAGGAAAATAATGTAATAGAAAAGGATAAAAAGGAGAATCTACATGGTCATGTCCCATAAAATAAAAGGACATGATGTATGCATAGCTAATAAATCACTAATTTAAATTTGATAACCTATCTACTCATCAAAACTATCATAAGCCAAGAATCGACTATGTGTTTAATTTAATTTATAAAATAAATTACAATGTGGTCTCAGATGGAAAAGTGGTGGATAAGGTGACCCAAATCATGATTAATATGATAATAATTATTTTGGAATGTGTATTTGAATCAAACATAGAACAAAAAAAGACATTTTTAGTCTTAAAGTGCTTTAAGTTGTAGAATTTAATTGAGGCACAATTTAGTTGTGCCAATTCTAGGCATGCCTTCAACCTATAAGATATTTTCAGCTACATACTTAAAAAAATTACCTTAACCAAAAAATAATTTTTGTAATTGACCCATTAGTGGGAAAATTCAATTGAGTTTGAACTCCTCAAGTCTCCATGCCTATTTAATATTGACTCTTTAAAATAATAAGGGCTAGTATTTCTTAGGACTAAGAGAATTATGATTAAGTTAGTACCTTTAGAATTTATTAGTTAGTGGATCATACATCCTTGGATTATCCATATTTATTAGACTAAACATTTTTCATTCTTTCCTAGCGTAGAGTTTTTTCTTACTATTATGAGAGTGAAGCCTATAGATGAACAGTTGTAAATCTTACCATTTATAATAAACAAGAAAAATATTGATACTCAATTTTTTTATGTAGTTAAGTGTTCATATCATATGTATTTTTATGGTATTTATGTCCCTTTTTCTCATAATAACTTCTCCACAAACTCTTGCACCATCCTTTAGCTAGAATTGTGCTAGCTCTAGCTTAACTAAGGACTGGTTTCTATAAGATTTTCTTAACCAAACACTTTAACTTCATCTCTATGGTAGCATGGAATTTTTTTCTTCCTCCATGCCCTTCTCTCTTTTTCCTTTTTTTAACTAGTCTATTAGTTTAGATTAGTTTAGTTTCTGAGTTGCAATCTAAATCTAATGCTTATTTTGATTGCATGTTCTTTGATCTATTACTTATTTATCCATTATTTAACTTACAATCAATAGAAATCTTCCATTTGAATCAAATATTTAATCATAGTTAAATAATTTATTTAGTTCCATGGGCATAAAATATTTATTTTTAATCTATATTGATATGGATGAAATACACATCAAAGACCCTTGATATGGTATGGTCATAACAAGCTAAGTGGGTTACCCTGCATACCAAGACTTGGTAACTGATACCTTGAGGATATTTTTTCACACAAGTATTCTATCATAAGAGGAGGGATGAAAACCCCTTAACTAAGTTGGCATGTTAAAGGACCTCATAATATAATGCAAAATGCCCTATAACCATGTAATAGACTGCTTGATATCTGATGAATCTTGGAGTAATATTCTTGATCCATGTAGTCTCTAAAGTGGACTAGAAACAAGTAGATCAAGAAATAAATTTTTAATATTTATAAGGTCACAAGGATATGGTGGAGGTGTGTCCCCATCACTAATGTAGTCATATGTGCTAATAGTAGAGCCTCATCATTAGGCATGTACTCAGGCTCAAAAAATTCATCAAGTCTAGGTGTGTCTAATGAAGAGGAATTTGAAGGAAAGTTAGGTAAAAAGTGTGAGAAGGTATACAATTTATTATAATGATCAACTATTCCCATTAAAAATATAGTATCACTATACAAATCTCTAACATACACTAAATATGGAGTGAAATCAAATCACATATTCAGATCAAAGTGAGTAATCTAATATGTTGATAGGAGATTTATTAAAAGTGAGGAAATACTTATAAATTTATTGAATGTTCCACCACTCACTTTAGTAAACCCTCTTTTAAAAACCTTTGCATAATTTTCATCACTTAGGTGAATAGTGGACATGCCACATATTTCAAAGGAAGTGAACTATATTTGTGAAGAAGCCATGTGATGTGATGCACTAGAGTCAATAACCCACATATGAGTCAAAATTAAAACTTCATATAGAGCATTACCTTTTAATTTATCCTAAATAATTTATTTTGCCTTTTTTTTACCATTATCATTTGCCTTAGAGGATTCTAGGTTTGATGAACTTGGTTTGATAGACTCAGGAAAACCTATATTATTCTTTCCAAGAAGGATAGTTAGGTGGTCAGTATAATTTTTTTAAAAATTATTTCATCATACTTTCTTGAGAAATACCCACATTTCATCCTCTTTTTCTTAAGATTAACACTTCAAGAGGAGGTCTCATTGATTGATTTTGAGGTGGGAAGATTTTGATCCTTTTTATTCTTTTTATTCTCCATGTTATTTGAAGCCTTTTATTTCCCATTTCCAATAATTAGGACTTGTAGTTTTTAATACTTTAGTGTGCCCATTTATATTCACTTATCTTCTCTCGAGACAAATCAACAAAGAAATAATCTAAAGAGGGCATTTTCCATGTGTTTCCAAGAGCACTTTTGGTAGAATGGAAAGTATAGACAAATATAAAGTAATCTAGACCTAGTTTATAGAGTACAAAAAGAACCAATTAATCATAATTATTATCTATTCCAAATTATTCTAACTCAAATTTCAAATAATTAAATTAATGAATAAATCTTATATGGTGTCAAAACTACTAGGACTAAAATTAATGAGTTCATTCTCTAGTTCATGACCTCTCATCACATATAGCTTCCCAAAGAGTTTTTATAGTGTGGTCCATACTTCATTAGGATTTTTTACATATTTAAATTGAAAAAGTAAATCATGAGACATAAAAATACAATGATCCAAAGGTTTCATCATAATGGTTAAACCATTTAAATTTGACTGATTTTGCATTAGGTTCAATTTTAGTGTCCATTGTAATAAAATGTAATCCATTATTAAAATAATTTACATTTTAGATTTCTATTCATGATAACTACATGGCATGAGTGGACTTATCAAATTAGGATACATAGTAAAAAACTAAGTTCATTGTTGCATAAATGAAAGAATGAGAAAGTAGAAGATTTCCCATAGTACAACACCCTCCTTGAAATAAATATTATCAACCCCCAAGATTTTCAAACTTTATAATTTAGTGTTTAAAAAAAAATAATGACTCCAATATAATAGGCATGGAAAATTATGCACTTTTGAATAAAATGACATTTAATTTTTAGTTACTGATAAAAAGTTATAATGAATATGGTTTCTCATCATTAATGGTATATTTTAATTAAATTTACACAAATCTAAATGCACTTGACTAATATAATAGTTTCAATCAAAACTGAAGTTGGAATTGAAATAGGGACCTTTCCCAAGCAATTTCAAAGACTTAACTAAGTCTACTACTTGCTCACACATGTAGCTTAATAGAAAAAAATCCTTTTGAGGGCAAAATAAAACTAACTATTTTAAAAAAAATAATTAATAAAATAGTTATTTTGTATTTTTAGGGTAGAATATTTTTTTTCTTGAATTATCTTTGGTAGAGGGAAAATCTAGATACAACCATGGGTAAGATGCAAGTCTATGTGTTATTTTTTAAAGCAAAACTAGACCAATAAGATGCCAAATGCCTTACGCAGGTCATTAGAGTTATTGGAGATCCTTATGAAGCTTAAAGATACTATGATTAGAGATAAAAGGCTATGAAAATACTTTCAAATGATGTATTAGGCCAAGTAAGACCCTCCAATGGCATAATAGGTCGTGTAAGACTATATCAGAGGTGTGTGGAGGCTTTAATAGGCTATTTTTTAATCAAAATGTCATTAGTGGTTTTCAAGGGTGACATGGAGGGATTGGGAGAATTTAGTAGGATATAATTCCATTAGTTTTAGATTTATCATGTTGAACTCACCCTAAATAAGTTGTTGAAATCTCCTTTGCTGGTAAAAAATGCCTTGAATGATCAGTTAATGGTGTGAATTAAACTTTGAGTAGGATATGTGAAGTAAAAAATACCTTAAATGGAGTAAATATTAGGTATTTGGTATAGGTTTAGGCCATGACCATCATGATTGAATGAATTTTAGCAATGTTAATCCCTCCTATTAAAAATGTGTGTTTGAATATGTCTGCACAAGAAAAAGGATATCCAACCTTCCTTGAAAATTTTGAAACCCTAACATAATAGAGTTAAAAAAGATCTAATGTTCCCATATATTCAAAAAAAATTAAAATAATAAAATAACTTTTATAAATATCTAACAATAAATAAATGACATTCATATACTATAATGGCACTTTGATACCATAATGGAGTATTCACTAGGATCTTTGGATCAACTGGATGCATGATTTACAAGTAAGAGACTATAAAAAACATAAGAATATATGTGAGAAAGAAATGAAATAGAAATATTTCAAAAATTAGAATCAATCCACACTCACTTCATATCAATATCTCACAAATCAATATTTAAAAATAAGATAGTAAATGTGTAACTCCTCCATGAATAACCATAAAGATCCTAGAATATGCATGTAACTCCCATACTTTGGAATAACTAACCAAAACATAACATCCACTAACTAATGATGATGGAAAAGAGTAAATCCTTATATCTAAGTATACCCAAGAAAGATAAATTTACAAGTGTAGGAATAATCCATGTGTGTAGGAATAATCTAAATAAAAAAATAAATATCATGCACTAACACCTTTAAGAAGTTGATCAGATGGTTTAATTTCTCTTGTAGAAGGAGTTTATTCTATTGAATTTATTGCATTATAATTTTTATATGGTAGGATGATGTTATAATTATTTTTATTAAGGTAATGTTATAAGTTATAATGTTAAGTTCTTCTAAGAAGTTCCACTAAGCTAATTTTTTGTATCAACCATAATAATATTTAATTGGGTTGCTAAGATTTTCTTTTAGAGCTTGGGTGATTGTAGGATGTTTATCATTAAATTAAGGATATTTTAATGGAATTATAGATGATATTTTGTGATCATGTATCACCTCAAACTTATACACTTGGAAAAACTCAAACCCTAGTTGTTCCTCTTATTTATACACTCTCCTTACTTTTGCAACCCTTGCATCTACCCTATCTTATGCCCCCTGACCTATATCTTAGTTTGACCAGTCTTATATTGATGACATAAACATTATATCTTACCTAAAATGCTTACAATTTACTTATCCTATGGCTCTAAAAGTTCTAAGCCTATACCTGTTTTGCTACTCCTTGGACACTAACATCTAGGATAGATAATAACATTAATGTTAGTATCCTACATTGACACAAGTGTCTAGTGCCATATAGTTATCTAATTTTTAAATGAAACATATTTCAATGGTCATATTATTAATTTAATGGAATTTATTAATCCAAAGAGATTAATATAAATATAAGATCAACCCTCATTCATTTCTCACCTATAATTCAGACCAAAGAGATCTCAAAGAGTATTAAATTGAGCAAAGGTCCTTTATTTATTCCTATTTCCAAACTAGTCATAGGGATTGCACATTTATAGGTCTGAAGTACTAAATGAGTATCTCAAAAGCCTAATTTTATAAGGCATAATCTAGGTCACTTTTTTATTTGATTTACACATATTGCATTATTCACACACAAGCTAACATGTAGGGGAGAATGCTTTATTCTAAGGCCCTCTTTAAAGTATTGGATATGTAGGAAACCTATTTTGATAATGGGGTCATTGGGGTTATTTCAAAATTATGTGCCCACTAACCCATTTTTACCTAAGGTCACATTAAATATGGAAAGTTTTGCCATTTCACAAGGAGTGACTATCCATGACCCAGATTTGAATGCACCAAAATGAAGGAGAAGCCAAACCTAAAAGAATCCAAGTGATTACATTTTATTTCACTAGATATGCCATACAATACACTATCATTGGATTTAGATAGTAGCATTAATACAACCATCTAACACTAACACAACTATCTAGATAGCTAGAGGCCCCATATCTATAATATGATAACTATTCTAGAACTATCTTCCTTCCTACTTTCACCATGTTTTAGATCTATAACTGCATTAGCATCAAAACAAGCTAAGTACTTCTCTTATTTTTCATATCTATATCTATCCTATTTATACTTTCCATATTTAGACTATCTCAACATAATAAATTTAGTGTATGCTTATATCTGAGTTCAATATTTAATTGGATTTATATATATCTAATTATCACCTTTGTGTTATTTCATTTCTATATTCTTAACCATATGATATAAATAAAAAAACAACACATATTTCATTTTAGGGTTAAACATTTGGTGACCCTGATCTTTGAACATTAAAGCCTAGGTCACCTAGGGTTTTCTAATTTTTTTGTTGCTGATTTTTGAGTATTATACTTCATTGTAAAATTTTAAATTTTTCATTTGCTAAATAATGAAAAATGTTAATACAAAAACTTGATTCCAAATGGAGGATCAATAAGCATTGGTTGATCATATCAATAATAACAATGGATTAATAGATGCATTTTATTATGTTATAAGAGATGAAAGAAGTAAAAAATATAAAGCTAAAGCTACCTCACTTAGTAATGGTGAATCCTTAGAAGGTACTGTTATCACTCAAAAGTGCACCCTTGTAAGAATGTGTGCCTATTATCACTCCTATTGATACACTAAAAAATATCCAAGGTGTGGGTGACCTTATGGTGGAGAGAATATATAGATGAAGGGCTTGTTACCTTTTGTACACTCACCCACTTCTCTCTAAACTCTCTCTAATAGTGATTTATTAACTAGGAAAAGGGTAAAAGGAGCAAGCTAAAAATGGAAATGAAAACTAAAATTTTTTGGTTGATGCACCAATGTGAAATTAAATTATCCAAATACTTGACAAACTTTATAAACTAAAGAACTTGTACAAATTTTATTCATTCTCATACAATGACTCTTGCATCAATATTTCACACAGAGGTCTTGAAAAACACTCACACTAGCTTAGAAGGAATGAATAATGATTAAATTCACTTCTAGATTAGGTATAAATCAGACTTAGACACTCTATATGACCTTCAATAATTATTATTTACTTCATAAAGGCGAAAATTTTAGACATAAACATATGAAATTCAATCATTCACTAATTTATATCAATGAACACAAGACACACACTTCATGAAAAACATAAAAATAGAGGAAAATTCATCTTTTTATTACTTCAAATGTGATGTATTAAAAATTTTGTTATAGTTTCTATAATCCAAAAACATAATCTCATCCTCTTCTCTAGAAGAGAACATACATATAGAAAAGGAAGAAAGGAGAGAGGAGATAAATACATCTTCAACTAGCAGATGAGTTCCTATCTAGTCATATTTCACCTTTCCTTCAATTGAAAATTAACTCAAAATTCAATTCATATGCCAACTTCCCAATTACAACATAGCATATTTGGAGTTTAAGCATTAATTCTTGGAGTATGACATAGTAGGAAGGGAGAGAGAAGTTTTAAAAAGTCAAAGGTTATTACATGGTTTTGATTGTCTTTAGTTAACTCCTTTTAAATATACACTTAACTCTTTTTAATACTGCATGCATATGAAAATTTGAATTAATTTAACATTATTGCATCTTTGATTTTGACTTGATTTATCCTAACCTGTAACTTGTCATATGACTTGAGCTTCTTAACTTACATCTTACATACATGTTTCTTCTTTTGAATTTTTAAAATTAGCCCAAATGGGGGAATAGTTGGAGAAAGATTGCATGTTTACTATTTAAGGAGTATCTTACATGAAAATAGGGCCTCAAGGCTTAACCAATACTTTGAATCAACTCCTCCATTTTTGTATGTTTTGATCTTCACTTTTCTAGGCTCCTTGAAGACTCCTTATTTGACTTGAATTTTATAAATTTAGCTCAAATGGGGCATAATAAGGAGGGATATATTATTTCATGTTGAATTTATTGAACCCTTCATGAAATTTTCTTTCTAATTATGCATTTGATGATGATAAGCACAACTCTCCATATTGGTTCTTCTTGAAAGTGTACATCTTCTGTGGTTTGACAAGCTTCTTAAATGCATAGTGAGAGCCTAAAACTTGATGAATTTTCACTATTTGAATATATAAATATAAATATCATTTTAATATCATCATCATGGTTTCATATAACTTCAAACAAATTTTTAGCTCCAAATTCCACTTACAACCTCCAAAAACGCCATTTTGTGCTCTCTAGGCCTCAAGAAACCTTGATTTGGATTTATGGGTCTAAAATGAGTTATAGGAATAAAAAAAAACTCCTAATATTCTTATTAAATATTATAAATTTTTCTTACCTAAAAAATTTAAAATTATTCACCAAACGCTCAAACAAAAATTTATAAAAAGTGCTTATTTGCTGCCTACAAGGTGACCTAGATATGCATTTCTTTGGTTGAACCTATTTTTAATTGGTTTTAATTTAATTATAATTTATTAATACCTTTAAATTAATTATAAACAATATCAAATCATTTTTTGTTATTGGAAGGACCTGAAACACTCATTTCTAACTTATTTTGTGAGCAAAATAGTGAGAAAACCTTGATTTCCTTCATGAATAGACTTATGATTTACCATTTTATCTCTCATTATATATATTAATGATTTAAAAACACTTTTAAACATTCAATTAAATAAAAAATATCTTAATTTCAAATTTCAAGATATATCATTTAACAAAACTCAAAATATGCACTTTTTGGTGTTTCCTAGCTTGCATAATTTCATTTCTAAATGCTTATAGGTCTAAGTTTTTCTATTTTATTGATTTTTATGAGGCCTAAATACCTAATTATTTTTTAATTATTAATTTTAATAAACAATCTCATCATTCCAACCATTATTAATCTTCAACCAATCTTTTAAACCTCTCAAAAATATTTTTTCTGATTGTCTCTCTTGTTTGCTTAAAACCTTGCAACATGTGCCTTTACCTTTATCCATTATTCACCCTAAAATATTTATTTATGAATTTTTATGAATTTTATTTATTCCCAATTATATATTTCAATAATTTTCATTTGGTTTATATAACCAAACACATTGTTTAAAACCAAGTCACTGGGGTTTAAGAAGGGTTTTTTGGCACCTTTTATTCTTAATAGTTGTTCATAAAGTTAAAAAAATATAACCTTAAAATAATGAATGTAATATCGAGGTCACATTTGAACCAATATTATCATAATACCATTCTAACCAACTCTTATTCTCTTTCATAAAATGAACATTTGAAAATTGCTTTCACTACTTTACAACTAGCTAATTAGAGGCATAAAAGAAACCTCTGTCAACATTTAGACTTGTGAGTTATTTTTAAACATGGTTTTTTCCTAATTAAGGTTGTATGATATTTTTTATACTTTTTTTAATCTTCACTACATGAATATATTTTTCTTGAAAACCTACACATAAGTAACTTTGATCAATGGTGCCAAAATTTTCAACATTCTTGGTGACTTTGCTAGGATGTTTGCCTGCTAAACACTCAAGACCAATAGCTCTATCCATGGGGATATGGAGTTATGAAAATATCACCAAATTTTAAACTAAAAAATTACTTCAATAAACTACAACACTTGTGAATAATCACTTAGGGAATTAAAAACTAGAACAACTACCAATTGAAGAAATGTTTAAGATAACACTTATAAAAAAGTGAAAACTAAAACTACTAACTGAACATGTGCATATCAGCAATTGGAGGAAAGTGAAATATAAAACTAATACTATATAAAACACTCAAAATTCACATAGATAAAAATAAAAACCTCTCAATTCCACTCCATGTAGTTGACAAAGATGAGGAACAAGCTATTGTTTGAGTGTCATTCTAGTTGGAATAGATATTTTCCTAATTATCAACCTTTTTAGATTGTCTCCAAGTAAATCAACTGAATCAAACATATATCCAATATAAAAAAAACACATCATATGTTTAATTATTTTTGAGGTCTAAATATTTCTTTATATCTTCATTAGGATCTTCTTGAAATATGTTTTCATCAACATCCTCTTGAGCATGTTTCCCAACTTTCATAACTACTTTATCAATGTCTTCATAAGGAAATGTAGGTCTACAAATATTCCCAAAATATTTAATCAACTCAAATTAATACTACCACAAGTAATCAAAACCTTCTTTATCTTCACTTTTAGCTTCTTGAGATTCATTAGGAATCACTACATATTATATTATATATTTACTTTGCTCATGTATAGGGTTGTTACCTTAAGAAACCACTACTGTAATCTGACTAGTTACTACCATGTCATCTTAAACATCTTCATGATAGACCTTTTGAGACTTAATTTTAGGTAAAATTTTATTTTACTCCTAAAAGGATGTAACATGATATTCTTCTATTCAAAATTTAAATTTATTTAACCAACACAACTCTTGATCATCCTCTTTTCCCAAACTCCTCTTTACCTAGATGTTCTTCTTTTGCCTTCCATATAATAGTTCCTTATTTAAAAATGGATATGGTGGGAGGGAAATAGGTTCCACTTAGTGACATAATAATATAAGGCATTATAGGTCATTCTTTAATGGGCTTTGGTATTGAAAAGGCATTAAGAAGACTTTGAGATTTGGAAGTGATAGTTTCATTCCTCTCTTTCCACTCAATAATCAACCTCTCACATTTTTATATGCCTTGATCTTCATGGAAAATTTTAATTTGAGTGATGGGTAGAGGGATCAATAAAATTAGATTATTTATTGGTTTGGCTTTTACAACTTTTTCCATCTCTTGATTTTAGATTGGCATGGGAAAAGACTCTTTCTCAATAGTAATCATGACATAATCAATGGTCTTGGTCCAAGAAAGTTTCCAATATGGAATGGTCTTAGGCTCTTGGGTAAGAGTGAGTAAATATTGCATAGGTATAGGATCTTTCATAAGATTAGAGTTATAAAACTTGGTTTTTTAAGTAAATAGACTCTCTTGAAGGTTCAAGGGGTTCTAGTTATTCTTGTTTCCTACCTAGGATTTAGGACTCAATTCTTTATACTCCCATGAGTAGCTTCTATATTTTTTCTCTTGAAACCTCATTATATCTCTTAATTGATTATATCTTTTATTGATGTATATATGCCTAATATGTAGGCTCTTCTTGATGCTTATTGTATTCCTCTTACCTATCACTCTCCATACATTATCTCTTAAAGTCAAATCTTATCACTTACATAATTTTTAAGGCTAATTTTAAAGAACATCATTTTTCCAAGGTTTATTGGAAATATGTGTGGGGTGGGAGCAGGTTCAATATCATGAAAATACTAATATCTTACTAGTCTAAGGCTACTTGAGGTGAAGTGATAAATATTTTTAACTTGATATGAAGGTAAAAAAGGTTCATTTTCATAAAATGGATGACTGAAATAGATACCAAATGATTTTCTTTAGGAACTTTTAGCAAAGACTTTATTCAATTTCTCAACATCTAGTGACTAAATTATATACAACTGTTATCACTCAGAAGTACACCCTTGCAAGAATGTGTGCCTGTTATCACTCCTATTAATATAATGGAAACTTTATAAGGTGTGGGTGACCTTATGTTGGATATAATATGTATAATTTATAAGATTAATTCTCATAAAATATATTAGATGGTCACATCCATCTATTTTATGAGTTAAAACTACAACTATTGTATGATCTAAATCAAAGGAGTAAAGATAAAAATAGTTGGTGAAGTCTAGACTTATCTGTATAGGGGATTTTCCAATTAACTCTTTAATTTATTTGAAATCTTCTTTGTCTCATCATTCCAAGTGATTTTAGCCTCTTTCTTCAACATGGCACTCAAAGGTTTCACTATTTATGCAAAACTAGAAATAAACTTTCTTACAAAATTTATTTTACCAAAGAATGACTTCAATTCCTTCCTAATATAAGGGGAACTCTATATTAGATATTGAATTTACTCTTTTAGGGTCTATATATATTCCCTCATTGGTGATAACATGTCCTAATAGTTTTCCCTCAATAACATAAAAAATATTTTTCTTTGGGTTGAGATAAATTTCATACCTTCTGTATCTTTCAAATACCTAATGTAAGTGTATAATATGATCCTCCATAATATTAGAAAATATAGTCAGATTATCCTTGTATATAATAACACACTTACCTACAAGACCTTAGAAATCATGATCCATATCCCTTTGGAAGGTTGCACCTACATTTATCAACCCAAATGGCATTCTTTTGTAATTAAATGTGCCTTACTTGGTAGTGAAAGCAATTTTGGTGCTATCCTCTTAATTTAACAATGCCTAATTATACCCTAAAAAACCATCAATAAATGACATGATGGAAAAACCAAAAATTATTTGTATTACTTGGTCAAGAGAAGGTAGGGGTAATTATCTTTCTCAAATGCTCTATTTAGGTTTCTGAAATCAATACATAGTATAATTTCACCATTTTTATTTTGGACTAAGACTAAAGTGGAAAACCAAGTGGAATGCCTAATGGGAAACATAATCTTGGCATCTAAAATATTCTTGACCTCTTTATATATTAGTTTATCTAAGACCAAGTTGATAGGCCTATGATTTTTTCTAAAAGGTTTTCAATTTTATTTTAAAGATATGGTGTGAGTTATGACCTTTGGATCAAATATCTTTAGGTCATCATAGGACCATGCTATGATATATTTATATTTTTTCAATATTTTTTTGGATCTTTTGGACTCAATGATTTTACATGTTGTACCAATATTAATTAGTTTAGGTTGACCTTGTAATCCAAGATCAATTGCATTATAATCTTTCCCATTTAATTTGGGAACCTTGGTAGCCTCAGCTAGTCTGTTAGGATCAAAGAGTCTCTCTAAGGCTATCATGCTTTTAGGGATCTTATTATCATTTATCTAAATAACCTTATCATCAAGTTTACTTTCAATGTTTTCCTCATCAAATAAATTGGCTTCATCAATAATATGACCCTCAAATACTCCTGAACTAGGCAAGAAGTCTATGATCTTCTAATCATCATTGAACACTTACAAATGGTTTACATTATCCAGCACTGAGGGACATGGGATTAACTCAATCATAAGGTTTTGTAAATTAGAACTCTGATTAGGCATAAGGTTGGCTACAGTTGAATCAAGTTCATTCGTAACCTTGTTCTCTTCCCTAGGGATTGACGTAATGTTAAAAGCATCAAAATATTTAAGTCCATACTCTAAATTTATACTTCTTGAGATAGGATAAGTTGCATTGATATTTACTTTTGACTTGATTGACCACTAGTTTAGAATCACCAAAAACTAATATTCTCTTGGCCTCATGCTTGATTACAAATTATAATTTAAGAATAAGTGCTTCATACTCAGCCAAATTATTGGTGCATGAGAACTTAATTTTTTAAGAGACCTTATATTATTTTTGAATGGGATTAATTAACACCACCCCTATTCTAGAACCTAATTTGCATCTAACACCATAAAAATAAAGCTTCCATAATCTAGGTAAAGCAAGAAAATTTTAAGAGTTACATACCTTTGTGGTGTTAAGAGTGTAAACACCAAGATTTAAGTTAACCATGTTTACCTTCTCATTTATTTCATTGTAATAAGTGATCATATGCTTTATTTTAGGCTCCCTTTCTATCCTAATTTGGTTGGAGACTCCCTTCTAAGGTAACCATATATCTGAAAAATCTATTGACATATAACCATTCAATATCCTAGTCTAGTCTCTACTCAATAACATCTCATAATTATCATGGATGTTCACCACTTGGATATCAATAAACTATTGGATCCTTGGCTCTGAGGCAATCTGCATGTGAACATTCAATAATTCACCAATCACTTTGACTATTAATTTATCAAATTAAGTTAAAACTCTATTAGACTTAATAGGAGTCAAACCTAATTATTCACAAATACCATTAGGCATTATATTTTTAGATGCACTAGAATCTAATAAACAATTATGTAGATTTTTACCAAATATATTGACTGTAAGTAGGAAGGGAGGAACTTCTACCTTACTTTTGTGTATTGTAACATTAACATGTGAAAACTTTTGGGACTTACTAGGATTTTGAATAAATATTGGAATAATAAATATCTCTATTTATAAATCTATGTCAACTCATGTAAGGTAATGTTTGCTTTGATCTTTTTCATGTCTTTTACTATGTTATACCCATTCTTATTAGAAGAATTAGATGTATCAATATTGGGTCTAGAAATACTTACCTTAAGAGGCTCTTGATTATTATCTAATGTAATATCATGGGGTATCTCAAAGTTATTTTGAGGAGTGGAAGTGGTCAATGGTTACTTATTCTCCTTATTTATAAAAGGATAAGTCTTCTTTAAAAATTATTGAAAAGCATGAATTTTTTCTGAAATATCCTTAGCCTCATTGTCTTCTTGGAAAGGGAACTCAAATGTCTCCACCATGAGAGTTGGATCAGTAGATCTAGATGAACTTGAGGAACCATATGTACCTACATCATAATATTTATTAGGGACAACCTCAAACATGTCTAATTATTCTTGAAAGGCCTCAAAGGCATTACAAAACTCAACACAATAAATTACCCCATGCTTAGAAGTATAAATAACTCTACAATAGTTAGGTAAAAAAACATAAATAAGATTTATATCAAGCACATTTTTACTAGAAGATGGCTCATTATTCTTGATTTTGTGGTAATTATCATTCAAAAATTTGTTAGTGGACCTATTAAACCTCTAAAAGGAGAAATTCATACTAAATCTCTCTCTAGTATTTCTTACTTTCTTTTACAACTATAGGAAGTCAGTGTTAAGCTTTTGAACCATCTTGAGGATAGAGTCATTCTCATTATTTGAGGCCTCAAAATTATGCAATTAAGTGTTATCACTAGATATAATCATTAAAGCTTTTTTATCCTATGGATGAGATCCATTAGAAGCATTGTTTAGGAGTCCCAAGTTTTGAGTATGATGAACATGTCTCAAAGGTAGTTAGTCTAAGATTGGAAGTTGGTTCAGGGTAGACACATTTTGGTTAGCATTGGGAATAACATTAAAAATGGGTAAATATAAATTGGCATTAGTAATGTAATATGCCAATTATCCTAGGGGTTGAATTTGGTCATTAATGATCATATCCTTAGCATAAGCTAAAGCTAATGTGTTCATGGGCCCAACAACTCTCTTTATAAGTATAGAAGTCATAGGATCCAAGGTAACTTTATAGATTTCCAAGGCCAAAGCCTCATTAGGTCTATAAGGAGATATGGTCCTAATAAACATTTTGTGGAACCTAGAATTGAAGGCTCTTATGGGCTCATTTACATCCCTTTTTATTGTGGTGAATTGTTGGTACAAGACACGAGGACTAATGATTTTACCAAATTGGTCAATGAAAACATTGTTAAAATCAGTTAAATTAGTAATGTAATTTTTAGGGAGGTTTAGAAATCATTCATAAACAACATATTTAAAAGTGAAAGGAAATATTCTACATGCTACATCTTTATGAGTCACATTCAACATCTTAATGTGGCTTTGAAAATCTTAATGTGTTCCTTAGCTATTATGATGCCACTAGGACTAAATGTTGGCAAATAATTTTTAGGATTATGAGGAAGGTCATATACCATACCTAGTACATTGATCAAAGACCCACCTATCCATGCCATACCTTGATAAGGATCAAACATAGGATCACTTTGAATTGGTGAAGATAGTAGCAAATTTGAAAGCTTGTGCTTACCTTTGTCTCACCTAACTCTCTTATGGACTTCTAATTCAAGTAGAGGTTATCTAGTCTCTGAATGTGAATTTGTATTGATTCTTGGTAGTTCTATCTTGTGGGCTTTGAATCATGTTTTAAATATAATGCATCACTCTTATCGTTGCAATAAATAATGATCAAACTTGCACATTAAGCAAAATTTGAAAATATTTGTATAAAGGATGACAAAGGATAATAAAATTTAACTAAGCTCAAATATGTATTAAAATATGTAAGTATGATTTATATTTACACATTTAATCTCAAATAAACTTAAATTATCAAAGGATTTATCAATATTTGACCAAAACAACTATTACTAACCTCAGACCTATGGAATTGACAAAGCTGAAGCCATCTTTACTATAATTAATCTTATACATTTAAATAATGTTAGTCTTTGTCTAAAGGAAGCACAAATATGGGTCAAATATGACAAATATCAATTACATTTACACAATTGGAAAAATATAGACACACTTATGCAAAGGTTACACCAATCTTTGAACACAACTCAAAGAATGAGCAAATATATTTTAAATCTTCAAAGATCTAACGTGCCCTCCTTCTAGTACCTATAAAACTCTACCTGTTGATGCCTTAATGTGTATCATAGGTGCTCATAATGTTTAAACAAAACTTCTCATTTTAGAATTCAAATAATTTAGTACATGAGTTGTAGATTGTGATAATTCTATTATCTATTGATATAATAGAGGCAAAGAAAGTGGACTATTTCACAATATTTATAATGTTTGGTGGTTGGGAGCCACCATGGCCAAATAGAAAATCTATGTAAAATATGAATTATCTATGCTAAGTATAGTGAATTATGATTAAAAACTAATCTAAGATGGTTATTTATAATGACAATTAAAATAGAGTGAATTGGTTAAAAAGGAGAAAAAAGAATGGTGGGGTAGAAAAGAGATGTTGTTGATCTTCATTCCAAATATCATGACAAAGTTCAAATGTTATCTAGACATACACTTAAACAATATATAACATGAAGTAGCATAAGATCAAATCCTATCACACATCAGGAAATCTTATAAGGAAGGTGGAAATAATGTAAATAAGAACCTAGTTCACTTTAATTTTTTACCCCTAGAAGCAAACAACATTAGCCTAAATGTAAGAAGAGTAAGAAAATGAAATGAACCTAAGAACTTTCAATCAACCTAGCATTAACAAATGTTAACAACTCTAAAATTAAGAGATACAAACCAATAATTCATAAGAACCATTCAAATTTGGAATTAGAAGCAAGCAAGTGAGAGAGAAACCATAATAAAAACTAACACAAATGAACATGGACAATATTTGTAGATTTCCTCACTTGCATTAATTACTTAAAGTTTACACAAGTCTTTGGCTGAAAAAGTCCCTCACCTTTTACAATTAATAGTACTCCTTTTATAGAATGTAAAGAAGCATATCAATCAATCCCAACCAGTCAAAAAAGAACAAGTGTAGGGACAACTATCCTTCCCACAAATGTTCTATAAATACACTAGACTTTCCCAACAGACTGATCTATAGGTAGTGTGTTTTATAAATAGCACATGCCTTTACAAATAAAATATTCCACTTTCAAAATGGATAATATTTAGCTATAGGAAGGTTATTCTTAAGTTTCTTAACCTTTGGGACCCCTGTGCTTCTATAATATCTTCATGGTTCTTTGATGCTCTTAGCCTTCAGTAATCCTCTTCTATTTTGTTTAGGATCAGGTCCATCACCCTACTATCATCTAGCCTATATTTCCTTTGGTTTGTACTTCTCAGTATCTGAGGTATAAAATATAATTCCATGTTCTCTCAAGAATTTCATGTGGCTCAAAACTCTGTTAATCTTAAAATTGATGTCTATGCAATCAATATTTGACATTTATGTGAACATATTTGACATCTATGTGGCCATAAAATTTAATATACTTCCTCGAGACTATTTTTTGAGATTAATTTTGATAGCTTCACACCCATCATTTGACCTCTACATGAACATCAAATTTAAACACCTCCTCATGGCTCTTTGTTGGGCCTACCACTTATCATTTTTAGGTTTATTTTTCTTTTGGTGTGTGCCACTTGGTGGTATTTCATTTAATCAATATTTATTGAAAAGTTTACCCTCATTTCACACCATTTGATCATCATTATTTGAGTGAACACACATTATCAGATATCAATTCAAGGGGTAGGATGCCAATGGCTATTTATTGTTCCTTGGTTGCAACCATGACACTTGTTACCTTCTGACCATCTTGGGGGTGTCATTAAAATATTGATTCAACACATTCCATAAAATCAATCATACCTAATAAAATTCATGTCATTTGATCTTATGAAGATGCAAACTGTTTAAGTCAGGCTCGAGTAAATGCATAGGTCTTAGGATAAAATATTAAGACTAATGTCTTTTATTTATATTAATAAACACTAATACAAAGCTTAGGATCAAGATTTTATGATAGTTTTAGAGCATAATAAAAGGGGACCCAATGAATAATAAAAGTTATAAGCATAAGATTTTAACCTAGGGTTTCATTATATAAATAAATATGATGAAACTTTAGGGTAAAGCCTTAGGCTAAGTTAGAACATAGTAAAATGGACCACACATTCATGGGATATAAATGGACCAATCATAAGATTTTTATACAAAGGTTTGGTCATTTTGAAAAACATGACCTAAGCCTTAGGGTAAAAGTCAGGCTAAGTCTATGGCACTTATAATTATTCCCACACAAATTTGAATTTAATTAGAAGGGACCTAGGTTATAACATTAGACTAGGGTTTTATTCATGGTCTAAAATAGATCCAATTAATTTTAGATCAAATGATAATAAAAGGTCCATTTTAACATTTTAAGCACAAAACCCTAATCATGTTCATTCCTAAATGAGATTCCATTGATCCTGAAACACAAGCAATCAGTTTTAGTAACATTGGAAGGGGTAAAACCATTATCATCTAAAAATATATTCATTAATCCAAACTAGATTGGTTCCTACAAACAATAGGAAATATTGAAGTAAGGGCTTGAAGTAAATGTAAATCTTAAGTCAAAGTATTAGGTTAAAGTTTCTATTCATATTAATAGACATAAATAAAGTTTTAATCTAAAGTCTCAAGCTAGGTTTAAAACATATAAAATGATTGTGGCACAAAAAACCCAATAGAATTCAATGCTTCAAGGAAATTAATTTGGGGGACTATTGTAGGGAAAATGTTTCAGACCTTTTGTCCACAACATGTATATCATTGATGGAATTATTTTAGTCTTTTTATCTAGGGAAATTATTTTGAAGACCAATCTCATCAGACAAAATCTTCTATGCAATTATCCTGTGGGGTCTATTTCATCAGGCAAAATGGCCAAGATAAAAAGTATAAAGGAATTAGTTCAAGGCAGAAAAAAACCTGAAGGGTATGTTCCATAGGGAAAAGTGCCCATGAGAAAATCCCAAAATGTCATTCCAAAAATCCCAAAGGGTAATTTCAAAAAATCCAAAGGGTAAGTGCAAAAGGTTGAAGGGTATTCTTTCAGGGAAATTATCTAAAGGTGCATTCTTTTGGGGAAACAATCTTGAAAAAAATGTCTAACTCATTTTCCCTAAAGACCAAATATTTACACAATAGTTATGAAGGGAAAATTTCTATGAAATAAAAGTTCCAAAAAGTCAAAAATACAAAGTCCAAAAGTTTAGATCTATCAGATAAAATGTTCGCAAAAATTCCCAAATAAAGAGCCTGAACTGATAAGTCTAAAAACATAAAAGCCAATAGTTAGGAATATAACAAAAGGAATTTGAATTTGTATTAGACCACATGAATAATAAATGGGATGAAGGGGGTCTTGAGACATAAAAGGTGATAATCATGGATTTTTAGACTAAGGTTTGGTCATGTTAATAAACATGACTAAGCCTTAGCATTAAAATTAAACAAAGTCCATAGCATATTTAAAATGTTCCCACATAAAATTTAAATCAAATATCCTACCAATTTTTTGAATAAACACTTAGAATAAATTTAGACCAAGGCATTAGCAATCCAAATGTGAATTTAATTTGATTTTTAATAAACCAAAGGTTAGTAAAAGATCAAATTAATATTAAATCATGAAGCCCAGGATTTTATCCATTCCAAATGGACTACATTAATATTATAACTTGAAATAAGAATATCCACTATAAGAAAACTTTAGACAAGATTAAACCAAAGTCACTCACAAATATGCTTACCAAACTAGATGTGGATGATCTTCAAATAAAAAAACTATGCAAACATGCTTGTGACACTTTGATCAAGTGAATTTTCAAAATTTAGGTACAAATTTGTAAAATTTAACACCAAAATTCCCATTTTTTAGGAATGGAGATATGTTGACCTCCATAGTTCCATATCTAAAATCATATTCTTAGGAAACCCATGAAATATATATACTTCCTTTACAAACCTTTTGGCAAGCATTAGTGTATAATCTATCACATTACTTAAAATGAAGTGTGCTACTTTGATGAGTTTATCAAAAACCACTAATACCATATCATCATGGTTCCTTGACATAGGCAAACCTTGAAAAAAGTCCATACTAATGATTATACACTTCCATTTTGGTATGAAATGTGGGTACACCATAATAGGATGCATGTGTTAAAACTTGACTTACTAACATTCCAAGCATATTAACACAAAATCCACTAAATTTTGATTGATTAATTTTCATAAATACACCAATTTTGGTTCCATTAAGTGCTTAATAACACAAAGATGTCTTGAATCTGGAACACTATGTAATTCCTTCAACATAATAATCATCAAATTTTATCTATTAGGCATGTAGATCCTTCCATTGTATCTCAAAATTCCATCATTCTCAAATTGAAATCCTTTATATTTAGGATCTTTTGACTCTTCTGATAAATCTTTATTTACCTTCTCATAGTGTCGATATATAGTTTTAAAGTCTATTTTTGGAATATATTCCTCCCTAAACTCAATTGATGGTGCCCAAATCAAAGGTTAATATTGTAAAAGATCGTTTCACCTCACATTTGATTAAATAGATCATAAATGTGAGGTAAGAGATACATGTTATTAATGTTTACTTTTTTCAACATCCTATAATTTATGCATAGGTGAAGGGTTCCATTCTTATTTTTCATAAAATCCATAGGTTCACCCCATGATAAAACACTTCACTGAATCAAACTTTTGTCTAACATCTCTTGAAGTTGGAATTTTAACTCAACTAATTCAATTGTTGTCATTATTTAGGGAGCCTTAGATTGAGGTTTTAATCCTAGAATTATATCAATAGTGAATTAAAATTACCTTTTAAGAGGTAAAATATGTAACTCTTCTATAGAAACATCTTACAACTCTTTTATAAAGGGGTAGTATTCAATAGAGGGTTCCTTATTTTTTTCAATTTTATCAACATTAACCAAGAATACTTGACATCCATTTTGTTGATCCTTTTTTAATTACATGGATAAAATATGTCTTAGATTCAACTCTCTTTTTCTCCTTAAATTTGGTTTTGACCCTCCAAAATCATCTAGGCATTCAAACTTATTAATAAATTAGTTGACTTTATATTTGTGCCTAAAAATCTAGTTCACACCTAAAATCATGTCATATGATCCTAGTGGTGATACATATTGATAAAATACGATGATGAATTTTGGTAACTTTACCTCATCCTCAACAAGAAATATGTCAACTTTGAAATTGGATTCATTCCCATACTAAACTAACCAATAATTTTACATAATATTAGTTTTCTTAGATAATTTAATTAACATTTTTGGAGAAATAAAACATTCAGTAACTCCTACATCTATGAAAATGGAAATAAGATGCCCAAATAATGTACCTAATACTTCAATGGGAGAAGTTTGAAATTTTGATTGATGATTGTCAACAACTACATGAATTCACTACTAGAAGGTTTCTTACTATGATGTAGAGGTATATTAACTCTTACTTTTACCCTTTGTCTTCCATTGAGGATAGTCTTTATCATAATAGGCTCTTCCACATGTAAATAAACCACCAAGTGGTTGTTTCCTTTTAGATTGATTACCTCCATTAAATATTTCTATGAAACCATATCTAGGTTTCATGTTTCCTAAAGTGTTATTAAACTTCACATTCTTACTATGGAACCTATTCTTTAAATTCCCATTCCATTTCCAGTCCTTTTTCTTGAAATTACTTTTGAGCTTCCAAAGTTCTTTTTAAATTTTTCTCTAACTTCAACAAGTGATTTCAATTTAAACTCTTTCTTAACTATGTTCTAAATGTCCTAGTCTATATTGGATGGCCCATGAACATCCACTTCACATCCAGTTTGGGGTTCTAAACCCATGGTGAATTTCTTAATCTAAAAATTTTCATCTTTTTGGTAGTGAGGTACATACTTCAAAAAAATTATGAATTATTTTTAGTACTCATTAATTGACAGATCTCCTTGTTTCATATTTTCAAAATATGTTGAATTTTAATCAAAATATAATTGGGGTAGCCACTAAGCTCTAGATAATCTTACAAATTACTTCCAAGTGGTGGTGGGGGAGTCAAGACCCATCTCTTAATTTGAATTGGCCCACCAAGTTGTTGCTTCACTAACTAGTTGGTAGGTTCCCCTAATATCCTTAGTTACCTCAAAATAATTTTGATTTTTGAAATATATTTCAATCTCTGTAAGCCAAGCTTCAAATCCATAACCCATAAAATTACTATCAAACTTGGGTGGATTTAATTTCTTCATATCTCATGTAAGTTTTGAAACTACTTGAACTCTTTCCACTCATTGATCGTCATCATGTCCTTGATCTTGAGGATCTTATTGACTAGTTGGTTGTTCTTATGGTTGTTCTTTTTCATTTTCCTCACCCTACCCTTGAAATTATTACTTTAGGGATGCTAAACTATCACTTGTTTCATTCATGACAACATGTATTTTATCAAGTGTTTTATCTTTTCAAACTACTAGTTGACTAAGATCAGCTTGAGGATTTTCATTAGAGGTCCCCTTGACATTTGATCTTCCTAAAACCTTTATATTTATTAAAATAGGATAAATAATTTATGTTAGTGGAATCATTATATCTGGGAATTTAAACCTATGCTCTAATACCATAATGTTAGGATCTCACTGGGATTTTCTAATGAAACACATGTTTTTTTACTTAACATACTTTATAAATGTTATTCTCCATTAATTAAGTTAATGGTTTAATGTTTTAAAACTAAATACATATAAAACATCATGTGCAGTAAATAAAAATATACAAATAACCCTTTGGTTAAGTTATAATATATTTATCTTTCAAACAACCTTATAAAGTTTAGAAGATAAAAACTATATTGTAACGCATATGCTAAGTGAATGGTACAATAGTATATTAAAATAATCCATTTTTATATTTAAACATGTATATATAGATTCTATTATTTTCATTATTATGAATCATGTACAAGTGTATAACTACTAATATATCTAATAACCATTTTTTTTAATGTACAAATATTACAACTTTTCATAGTATGTAATAATATCACATGATATGCCAATAAGATGTAGAAGGATTGGTGAAGTGGTTGGCTATACTCAGCCCCACCCAAGCTCAAATCTTAGAGGGAATTTATAAGCTAGATGTGGCTATTTACTTGATGCTATCAATGTGATCAAAGTGTTATCCATTTAAAATGGTTCTATAGTTCTCTTAGGCCCCTGATTTGTGCCCCAAAACTGGTTATAGCTCTAGTCAAAAGCTAGCACCTAGAAAAAAAAATAGTATCACATGATAGGAAGTAAAAAAGTGCATTTGAGATTCACATGACAACTTAACAATCAATACAATATCCATAAATATGTATCTAGAATGGTTGAATAGTTGAAAATAGGGAGAGCATCATTGATGTGGTTTTCCTCCAACCACAAACCATCAGTCTCTTGCACACCTCCCCACTAGGATTACCATTCCCTTCATAGAGGAGAATATAATGGAAATGCAAATATCAAGAATTAAACCAAAATCATGTTTAGTATAATCAATAATACATGAAACAATCACATAGACCATGGAATATAATCCTCTATCTAATATGACATCACACATACATATGTAAAATAGAAACTATAGTGGAATGAAAATGTTTTCATATATAACATTACTTTAACCAAAGCTTTTCATTATAGATTTTAGATCTCACATGAATCTGAATCAAATCCATAAAAAACATAAACTCTCTACTAATGAATCTCAATATATCCTATCTGTATTCATATAAAATTATTACTTGAGTTCTAAGAGTGTTACTTGAGACCACCTATCCATAACTTAGCCCCACACCTATCTTATGTCCCATTTAGACACTTATCCTCCATGCTTTGTGTGGGCCATACATATTTAATCATCATTAAATTAGTCTTAGACCCTCATTTTATCAGCTTGGCCCCTATTTACCTTAGGTTTTACCACTAGGACACTAGCACTATAAGTTGGAAAATAGTGCCAATGGTGCTAGTGTCCTTATTTGGGTGCTATTTTTATTTTATCACCTTTTGTCACCAACGGTTATCTTTTTGAATCAAAAACACCTAGGGTTGGCCTAAACCTCTTTAAAGACCTACACAAGCACTAGAATAATGTATATACATTAATTTTTGACCTTTATTCACTAGATGGAAATCAAATTCAAATAACATAAAATAGATTAGAATAAGTTGTGCACAATCAAGGTTATCAATCCCTATTCTACCCTAATTTTAAATACAATAATCTATAACCATCCCAATCTCAAAATATATAGATTTCTAATCTACATAATCAATCAAATCACTCAAATTGACATTCATACTAGCTTCACTCATACTTGAACTAGCACTTAGGTGGGGAGAATACATAAGGCTCAATACCTCCTTAGATTATTAGTATGTAGGCAACTCTAATCATAATGGAGTGTTGGGGATGTCCAACCTACCCCACTAGCATCAAATTTATCCACTTGTATGAAACAGATTTTATAAAAACATGTAGGTGTAGGGTTTACATTAAAAATTAGTGAAAATAGGTCACCAATAGGGAATCAAAACTTATACACATAAGAACTAGCTTGGAAGACTTTGACATAGGTGAACCTATAATCTCAGTTTTACATAGAGGACACTAGCACTAAAAGAAGGACACTAGTGTCATTGGCATTACTGTCTTATTAGGGTGATACTTCTTAGGAAGGGTTTTGACACTTGGATCCTATCCATGATATTAATATCAAATCTTATCCTAGTTTTTAGCCTCCATATCTTTCATCTCAATCAATTTCTATCTAAGTACTTATTTACATCATTTATTGATATTTTTAGAAAGCTCAAACTAGGTCAATTCTATTACAAATCAATGGTTATATTTATTGCCTATTTACTACCTGATTTACTATACTCAGTCCCTTTTTAATAACCTAGGGCTTGCATTCCATAAACCTAAAAATTTAAATCATTTGGTGAACATGAATTACTTGAGACACTATTAAAACCCTAGCCATATATGATCTTAGGGTTTGCATCCTTTTATTTTATATGCTTAGATATTAGTCACAAAATCTTAGATTTGTTTCAATATTTAATTCTTACAATCTTTCATAGATTAAATTTATTTAAAGGTTTAAATTATAAAACTATTTGTTTTCCTATTTCCTAACCTACAATGGTAGAATTCAACACCAGTTCAATGAAACTGATAAGAGATGATTGTAATATTTAATTTACAAACATTAAAATATGTAATATGACCTTATCACTATTGTCCACAAAGAACTTCAAATATCCAATAATGGTCAATCTTCCACTCCTCTAGATAAAAATATTATTACACCTACTTTAGGGGCAGCTTAGCTTATACAAAAAATTATTTTAACTTGATAACCTACAATAATGTCAACACCTCCTATGGCTAGTTCCTCATCTCTATATGTACAATCCCTTATGCATGATATCCATGATCTACATGATAAGGTGTTACTTCTTCAACAAGGTGCTACTAGGCCATGACATGCCTTGGATTCTCATGTTCTTTTACATACACCTTTGGTATAAAACATAAGGGAAACTCCTTTTCCATACATATTTTTGGCACCTAAGCTTACTTTGTATGATGGTACAGGTGACCTAGATCACCATCTATGAGCTTTTCACACAATATGATTAGACTATGTGTCCAATGATTGGCTCCTTACTAACTTGTTCCCCATGTAGTCTAAAGGACTACGCATTACATTGGTTTTATGATCCTCTAAATTAGTCCATCATTGCATTCAACACATTGGTAGATAGGTTTTTGGTAAAATTTTCAATCAAAATTAGTGATAAGGTTTCATATGCTCAAGTGGATCAACTTATGAAATAATCCAATGAGCCTATAGAAGAACATATATTAAAATATAAAATTATATTGGCAAATATGACTAGCCCCATAGAAGATAAAGAGATTCAAGACATATTCAAATAGAGTTTATTACCATCATTACACAAAGTTATCTTGTTCAAGAAGTTTTCAACACTCTCAAATTTATGCCTCATAGTGAAATAAAGGGAAGTCAAGATTATCTTAATGGGAAAATTAAAATACACAAGTGGGTTGGATTCAAATACTAAGAGATATAATAAGCCTGCACACAAAGTAAGGGGCACTGAAAAGAAGATTGATCAAAAGGCCACAATTAATGTTATTTTAGATCCACCTCATTTGGTTTTATCAGCTCCTCCATGAAGAGTTTTCAAAAATATACTAGAATGACTGACACATATTTTACAACTCTTGGAATGTACTGTCATATCTCTCCCTGCCATCAAAGAGGTTGATATGGCTAGGCATCTTCCAAAGAGTTATTATTCTAATGCATTTTATGACTATCATAGTGTAACAAGCCATACTAAAAAAAAATACATCACTTTGACACATAAGATATAGGATTTGATAGAGGCAAACAACATTGATGTGGGCACACCTTAGAGGAATATAAAGTCCAACAAATGGAAGCTAAGGAAATGAAAGTATTTTTGGATCTATTTCTAAAACATAAAGCTAATGATTTGGAGTCACTTTAGGTGTTTTTATGTGTATCATGCATGTCTACCATTAGAATCCTATCACACTACTACAAAGGATGCACATCCTTACATAATATAATTGGTGTGTATCATATTATAGTGCCAACTAGACCACTCATCACTTTATTAGAGTAGGATATTATCGATGATGATTTACATATATGCACTCTTTATATGAGCCTACATTGATCATCATCCTATTTAGAGTGTTATGGATGACAATGGGTCAAGTATTAACATGTTCACTATCATAATTATATAACATTTGGGTTATTCATAGTAGGACATTTCTCTAACACTATTATTCATGATTCTAGTGGCCATGTTTAGAGATCCATTAAGGAGATTTTACTTATATTATAGGTTGGACCATCACATGTGGCCACTATATTCTTAGTAGTACATAGTGTAGACATATTTGACATGTTATCGAGTAGGCCATGGATAAAAAAACTTAAAACCATTTCATCCATTGTGCATAAATGCCTCAAGTATATACATGTTAATAAAGTGGTTATAGTTGAGGGTCTTTCATATGAGTATCCTTTACCTATCCCATAGGTAGTTACACCATAACTACGAGTTATAGTTCCAAGCATAGTTTTCATTAGTACACCACATATTTTAGCTGAGCCCATAGTGCAGGTGGGGTCTACTTCTATAGTGTTACCACATATGTGTACTCTCCCACAAAGACCCTTATTAGATAGACCCTATGTCAATTATATGTTTCAAATTCTACAGATCCTCTCTCTACCCATTTTATTCCAAGATTGATGTTATTGAGTTCCCAAGATTATCATTATAGGACATCCATGCCAAATATAGCATCTTCTACTAAATAGGTCCCTAAGACTCCTAGAGTTCACAGGTCATACCGTTCAACTTCATGGATTTCTAGAACCACTCCATAGGTAGTGTCAACTATAGATCACTCAATACAGTAGGTTATATGACTTTAATTACATTTTCACATACCACACATGATTACTATTCCTTTATTTGACATGACACCTTCATAGTGAGTCTTTTGTGAGACTCATTGGTTAATATGTTCCTCCCTACTTGTACATAGTTTCCTTATTTCTTACTCCTTGTATATAGTTTCATTTTCATGTTGCTTGTACATAGATTATATCTAGAAAATACAAAAATAATATAATATGTCAAAAAACAAAAAAATTCAAATATTTTCTTAGATAATACAAATTATAGATTGTATGCATTTTTATGTTTACATTTATTATATTTTCCATGCACTACATATGCTAGCTATCTTAGTATAGTTAGTTCTTATCATACATACATGCTTCATTTGTTCTTGTTGAGTGTGTGTAGATTGATATAAGAATTAGGTCCATCACACAAGTCTATATTTACTAATATATACCCATTGGGGGCACATACACAAGTCCCTAATTTGACATATTATCCCATTTTTAGAATCTTATACATAGTTCTAATTACCTGGTTATATCATTCTACACTACACTAATTTTTTGCTAACTACTACTAATTTAGACTTAACTTATGTAAATATTTACTCTTATATATATTTATACCACATGTTCATGTATGATTTCATTTATAACTTTCCTAGTTTAGACTTGATTGTGTCTTTCTACTTATACATCTATTTGAGGGAATTTGTATATGTCATTATTCTATGGCTCTACACCACTTCTTTTCATTGTATGTATGCTTTGGACATGTGCCCATGTCCTTGTGTGTACCTTATTGAATGTGTATGTATATATTTAAAAATGTCATTCTATGTGTATCTACACTAACATACTTATTGTTTGCATATGTGGACATTTGAACATGTCCTTGTATGTCTTGATTTCTTATATTTAGTGACATGTGCCCATGTCCCTTGTATTGTGACCACTTCGCCTACTTTGTGTACCTCATGTGTTTTGTATGTATGATTTCATGTATAGATTATAGCTAAGAGACTTATCTTTCTTGTTTCACACTCTAGTTTTATATGCCATGAGAAACCTCATGCATCTCCCCTTCCTCCTTAGGTGCCTTGATTGACATCATACCCCATCCCCCTCAGTGGATACTCAGTTTATTACTTAGATTTTCTATTCATTTACATGATTACATTATTATATCTATATTAATATCCTTATGAATTCTATATCTAACATAAATCATACATTAAAAAATTATGCTCATATTATATTATATTATATTATATTTTGATGTCATGTATGCACATTATATTGGTTTATTATGCATATATAATATATGCTCTGGCTAACACATATCATGTAGAGCTTTTCATTTTGAGGATAGTTTTTGCACATTTTAAAAAACTTCCCTAAAAAGAGGGGGGATTTATAGAGGTTTATCACATAGATTATTCTATCCAAATGAAATTAGACTATAATTTTTAGTACACAAGCACATAATATAGAAATCAATTTTAGGAAAACAAAGTGGGAAATAGTCACACAGAGACCAATTTTAATTACATAGAAATTAGTATAGTTGGATGCCTAATGTGGGAAAATAAAACCACAAACTCTACACTATATATATGGTGATACTATTCAATAGTTAGTTTTAGGAAATTTTAGATTGGCAAGAAAAGTGTAGTAGGTATAGTCTATGTTTGCATAGGTTTAGTTATAGGTTATTAATTTTTTTTTATCAATTTAACACATATTCATAACAATTTAATTAAATTGGGGGAATCATGCATGAAATGATAATTCTAATTTCAATTTTAGATACTCAAATATAGATTGTTATAACTCAATCTAGAATCCATACACATATATTAGTTTTGGGGGCATGTGCATGGCACAATATTTACATATGCTCACTTTTGCTCTAGTTGATCAGATGGAATGGTAGAATTCATGTAATGATATATATTATTAATCCACACACCATTTTCAACATAATAATATAGACACCATTTGCATGAACATAATCTAGATTTGGTGCCTTACTCCATTTTTAGTAGTTAGCATTACTGATTAGTCCTTGAGTTACATAAACAAGTGGTTCTTTAGTTAATTTTCATTCCAAAGTTCTCAAGTGACCATAGAGTCAACATATATAGTTCCAATTATAGCTATACATCTTTAATTACATTTAATAATCTAGTTACAAATGCATATACTATACATGGGTAGGCAATGATAGAGTCATAGTCTACCTGAGTTCTTGAGACGCCTACATAAGAGGGTTAGACACACCATCAATCCAATCCAAGATATTCATAGGTCATGATCAAATAAATAGGGGTGGGAAACAATGGATTCAAGGATAGATTTATTTATTGATCCACCCACATAGGGGTATTGATCAATTCATTCAGCTTAATCCAAGTTATTCATTGATTGATCACTAGCTACATGCACACACATGTTTTCACTAGGTTTATGCATTGGTTTACATACCTAGTGAGATGTATTCATTCCTTTCCTCTCTATTATCTCTTTACTCACTTTTTTATTTTTATTTTGATATTTATTAAGGACTAATCTATGCACATTTCATTTTCAAGACACACAATAGAGCGTACTTCACACACTCAGATCTAGATTTATGGGATTCACATCTTAGGTAAGTCGAGGTATGTTTCATTTCATTTATCCTAGTATTTTTTATTTGATACATTTATAAAATAGAAGGATGGGGAATTTAATCATCTAATAATGTCACTTGAGTGCTAAAAGTGTTATTTGAGACCACCTATCCATAACTTAGCCCTAGGCCTATCTTAGGGCCTTTTTAGACACTTATCCAACCTTCATGTAAGACACACACATACCTAAACATCCTTAAAGTAGTACTAGACCCTCACTATATAATATTGGCTCCTAGTGCCTTAGGTTATGCTACCTAGACACTAGCACCATAAGTTGGATAATGGTGCTAATGGTTCTAGTTGTCCTAGTTTGGGAATTATTATGTTTTTCTTGCCTTTTATCACCAAAAATTATCTTTTTTAATAAACAACCACCTAGGGTCAAACTATAACTATTTTAATAAATATAAAATAACTATAATATATATTAGTCCTTTATTCATTATATGGAAATTAGATGCAAATAACACAAACTAGCTCAGAATAAGCTATTCACAATCAAGGTTATCAATCCCTATTCTACCCTACTTATACATATAGTCATATACAGCCATGCCAAGCTTAAAATACATAGATTTATAGTCTCCATCATCACTCAAATTACTTAAACTAGAACTCATATTGACTTTAATTACACTTACACAAACACTTAGATGGGGAGAAGTACATTAGGCTTGATCCCTCCTTAGAGTATTGGTATATAGTCAAATATCATCATAATTAGGTGTTGAGGATGTATAACCTACCCCACTAACATAATAATTTGCTAATTATGCCAATTAGATGCCCTAACAACATGGAGATCTAGGGTTCACATGCAAAATCAATCAAAATAAGTCATTAACTAGGAATCAAAACTTGTGTTTATAGTAACAGGCTTGGAAGACTCTAATAAAAATGTACCCAAAATGTCAAATTAGTTCTACATAGAGGACACTAGTGTCAAAAGGAGAACACTAGTGCCATTGACACTATTATCCAATTAGGGCACTAATATCTAGGAAGGGTTTTGACACTTAGATCTTGTCCATGATAATCAGATCAACTCATATCCTAGTTTATAGCCTTAATATATTTTATCTCAATTAGTTTCTAGTTAAGTACTTGTTTTCATAATTTATTTCCATTTTTAGAAATTTCAAACTAGATCAATTGTATTACAAATCAATGGTTGTATTTATTGCTTATTTACTACCTAATTTACCATACTTAGCCCATTTAACAACTTAGGGATTACACTCCATAACCCTAAGAATTTAAATCACTATGATATGGATATAAATTACATAGCATCTATATACACATAATATTTTTAACTTTTATTTATTATTAACATTTTGTATCTTATAGGGACCCATTGAGTCTCAATCTCTCTGAGTGTATGCTTTAAGGGGTGCATCATGAAAGGGGTGAGTAGACCATTGGTGATTCATAATATTGTTGTCCCTTTTACCACTTACCATCTACACACTTGTATCCTAAAACCATTTACCCTAAGATTATTCTTATCTATTGTATGCATTATAAATATTTGTCACATCTTTATCCTCTTTTTTCTTGCTTTGATCCCCTTTCACTAGTTGACTATACTAGGTCAATTGGATCGACCCTGTACAATTTTTAGCCTCTAATTACTATATAGAGTCCACATGGTCAACCCTATACTATTTAGGGATATCTTTCACTTGTAGTTTCATTAGCCCTTCAGTTGACCTAGCTTAGGACCTAGAGATTTACCTCTAAAACATATAGGGTTGACTGGGTTGACCCTGTACATCTAACATATTCATAATTATTTAGGGAAATATCCACCTATATATATAATTTAATTTCCAACCATTTGAGAATAGATAAGTGAAGAAGAATAAGTGTGAATGAACATATGTTTGTTAACCATTATACTTGAGTAATAAAGCTTGGGGTTCCATACTTTCTTTTTAGATACAGATCTTGTCTTATGGAGAAGTATTTTGGATACATAAATAGGTTGTGTAGCCTAGATCTTATTTTTATTTTTTATCTTTACGTATCATAACAATTTCTTAGTGCCTTGGCCAAGGGAGAGATGAGGCTTAGTGGGTTCATATTTAAGGTAAGTATTTGTAACTTTATTTAAGGTAAGTATTTGTAACCCCCACTTTGTGCCACAAGATTTGGTGTGCACTAGATCAGATTTACTTTCTTATTTATTAGAATAAAATGAATATTAAGCCTAGGACTCTTTTAGATTTTTTGCATTATTTTGTTAGACTATAGGCTTTGGAACCCTTCTTATGATGGTGTATTATGACAAGTGAACCCTTAATTAGGTATAATAGATCCCCATATTAGTCATGCTCCTACTTAACAAATGTATTCCCAATCAGAAGTGTAGGTATGCTCTATTTTCTTTGAGCCAAGATTGATTTATAGCATGATGAATTTATGATTACATACATTCTGATGAACCTAATGTGAACTAACCCTTACAATATTTGTTTACCTTATTTCATTATTTCATCATCATTATTATTATCATATATCTGCCTTACTGGATCGACTCTATTGACCCAGCTCTAATTTTTATGTGTAGGATTTTAAGTACATGATAATAGATAGACCTTATCAATGTAATATAGGTTTTTAACTTTTTAGACATCCAACCCAGACTACTAGGTTGACTAAATCAACCTTGTACAATTTTAAGCAATCACCAATAGGGTTTTGTAAAGCTTGATCAACCCAATTGACCTAGTTAGCAATATTTGTAAGCATATATCAAGGTTTTTGAACAATATTCATTATCTACATCTTTGATCCACCAAGGTTTCTTTATATCTCTTTGTCAATTTATTTAAAGTCATTCCTTTTATAGTTTGAAGTTTGTAAAACTACCCCTGTAAATTTAATTGGATTGACCCTATCATCCTAGTTTTGTGTTCTGTGTGTTGTCTAGATAAATAGGTCGACTTTACCAACCCTATTTATTTTTAGACCTTGATTTTATAGTATAGGTTCGACCCTATCTACCCTGTTCTATATTCTATGCATACACTATTGACTATATCAACATTTTACCTTATTTCAGAGTTGGAATTAACCTTATATGATAATAATTAATTCACACTTTCACTTTTTATTGCTTAAATGTTTAGAATAAATCACATAGATTAATTAAGTTGATTTTAATCAACTATTTAGTTTCAATATTTTCTTTTTTATGCACACATAGCTAAATCATAAAATCAAAGCTATCATTTTAACATTTGTGTAACCAAGGCCAACCTACTTAGATTTCATCACTAAGGGGGAAGATGATTTGATGTTCTAGTCAAGTATAAAGCATGGTTAATGGTATATTATATCTAAGCACCCAACACCCTTATCACTTCGATGTGTGAAGTGAGGAGGTAAGCCCCAATAATAAGCCTATATCATTACCACTATAGTTCCTTTTCAACCCAAACTACTTGAAACCATCCTTAGATTGCTCTCTAGTTCCTTGCTTATAGCCAACTTCTCATCACATTTAAAATCATATCTTAATAATCTAATAAACATTCAAGTTGACCAATTAGTTAGCTATTTAATTTCCAAGTTTATTGCTTGCTCTTTGCTTAATTTTATTTTTTATTATAATAACTTGCATTAGCCAACATTGGTGAAAGGTTTTGTGTTGTGTGATTAAATTGGATTGGCTAGCATTGATCCAGTTGATTTTTTATTTCCCTTAAGTTATTTATTTTCAAATTACTTACAAAAGTTATCTTATTTTAGTTCAAATCTATTATAGGCTTCTTAATTTTTTTTTACCTACTATAATGGATCAACCCAATCAACCCTGTACTTTTTTTAGCCTCTAGTTACTATGATGGATTGACCCAGTCAACCCTATACTATTTGTAGACCCTATTTTTGTGCTAGGTCGACTTAGTTGACCTTGTATTATTTATATCATTTCTAGTTCCCTTGATTTCTTTTCTCTCTTTCTATCCCTTCATCATAGACTTTCTATTTGATGACGATCCTAAGTTACAGTTAATAAACATGATAAATTTTACCAAACCTCATAGGGTCTCCCATAGATAGAGTAGGGCTCCTCTCTTGGATGCTAGTAATGTTTATATTTTCACTCACATAATGAACTATGTGACACATCCTAATACCTCTTCCTAAGGTAATCATCTCTTCTCATTAGAATACCAACCCAAAATAGAGTATACCACAAAAATGCTCTTCTTTATCTCTAAATTTCCTTAACATCAAGGAAAAGATCCTTATACTATTTATAATCTTATGATTAGTGGTCAATCTGAAGAGACTCATTCACCTACTCCTACATTCTCAAATAGGTATGGGGGTACCAATTTCTTTGATTCTTAGCCTCTTCATTTGATTATGAACACTTCTCATACCATGCCCTCTTCTTTTCTAACTTCTTCCACCTTAATGCCTACTATATCTACTAACATGGTAGATTCTAGATCTATTGGGCCTCTAATAAGATCCACTATCCTTAATCCTTTCACTAGTGCATCATTTACTACCCAAGGTAATCATACTTCTAGTGTTTCTTATTCTCAACCATTCACTAGTCCATATTTTGCTACATAAGCAAAATTTTCCACTAGTGCCTCACATTCTCATAAATCCTCTCAAAATCCTATCAACACCAATAGTGGTACCCAAGCCACTAATACTGCTTCTAATTTTTCTAATAATTCTAATCAAATGCATCAACTATTGTTACAAACACTCAATCAAATTAATACCTTTCAAGATCATAACACAAATCAAATGATGAGAATGCAAAACCACCTTCTTCATCTTCAATCTCACCCTCATCCAATGTCTTAGGGAACACATAACCATAATGTTCCCCCTCCCCCTCTTTTATATTATCAATGTAGTCTCATTCATCAACCTCATTTAGTCAAAAATACCATTAAACATCTCCAAAATGAACCTCTCACTACTCAAATTACTAAAATTGATATAGGAGGTATCACACTTATAATTTCTTATAATGGATCAACCAATACCACCCTTAATCTTAAAACATTTGGAAATACTTATAAGGATTGGGTCAAATTGAACACCTTTTTTGCTACCAAACTCTTGGCCAAAAATATCACAAGTGATGCCTTGGATTGGTACAACAAACTTAAAACTCATTCCATTACTATTTTGGAGGATTTAGTGAATGTTTTAGTTCAAGAATTCCAAACTAGTGATCTTCCTAAAAATACTTTGGCACACTTCATAAATTGCAAACAACTTGAAAATGAAACTACTCAAGCCTTTGTTAAAAGGTGAAAAAATTTGTCAAATAAATGTGAACATAACATGGTTGATGATAAACTTTTCCATCTCTTTACCAATACCCTTTTTCCTATACATCAATATTGGGTATTCACTCTTTCTCCACGTACATTAGAGGAGGGTATTGACCAAGCTAAATGACAAGATTTCCTTATGCATCAATTCAATCCACCCCAACCTTTTGTTGGTCCTCATCTCTTACTTAAGAATAAAAATCACAATGTTACCAATGATGGTGTTACAGACTCTTATGACACCATTCACAATGTTAAAGTTGTCATTCCTACCCCTTAATCAAAACCAACTCCCCCTTCTCAATAATATACCAATCCTTAATTATATTCAACAAACAACATTAATGTTCATAAACCTCTATCCTTAGCTGAATTTCTTAAGAATCTACCTAGGCCTCTTCTAAGAGAACTTAACCCTACCTGTCTTATGAAATCCTAATATGATCCTAACAAGTTTTTTGGTTTCATCCTAGTTGGGGTCATTCTCATGAGACCTATAGACAACTTCACAATTTAGCTATGGAATTTCTTATAGGTCCTAATTTTGATCATGATTCTATCATTTGAAAGCATTGATAATATTATTAAATTGATTTCAAGGACTATAAATCACATGATAAATCTCAAGCCTTAAACTAAGCCAATACTCATTTGGCTATCTATAAAGACCCTCTTCCTAATCATCAACCTATTTAAGACAATCAAGACAAATCCACCCCTTCCACCAATAATGTAGAAAGTCTTGTTGAACTCACTTTTGAAGAGAATGTGGTTAACATGACTAATATGTGAAGGGTAGTTGCTTTTATCAATTCCCAACCTATCTACACTCCTTAATCTAGAACATATCATGTTATCAAACATTCTTATCCAACTCATTTAAATGAGCTAGGGTAAGATGACCTTATTATTTTTGATGATTAAATTTCTGATTTTCCCTTAGATAACACTTCTAATTCTATTTCTACCACTCTTCCATCATCTTCTAACACTAATGATACTCAAATTTCTACTAACATTTCTTCTATAAATTATAAAAATAAAATTGAATTAACTATTTCATCATCACAACATAATTTACAACCTTGTTTCAAACCTTCTTCTTCTTACCAATAAAAATTCTAATGCACTTTGGCTCCTCCTTCTGAGGACCTCCTTAATCATTATGAACCTATATCTAACAACATTCTGATGGGTTATGATGAGTGGGATCCCATCATAGAACTCACAAATCTCCCATCCCAAATTATGTTCCTTGAGCTTATGAAGACTTTTCCATGTCATAGAAACTATATTATGTAACTATTTTTCAAGATGAATGTCCATCATCCTCCCCTAGTAGAACAAGAAGTAACCTTATCTAGATCTAAGAATAGTATATTACAATAATGTGAAGAGATGTCTATCAACATTGATGAAACTATGGACACTTCTCTTTTGTTAAAATTTCCTATAGCTTCTATGATTCGTAATGAGATTCTACTTCATGTGGATGATTCTCCCTTATTCATTAGTGTTCAAATAAGTGATATCCAAGTTAAGAATGCATTAATTGATTAGGGTTTTAGAACCTGCATTGCCTCTCTTGACTTGATTAAGACCCTTAGATATTTAGATTGTAATCTCAACCCTAAACATAGAACCTACACAGGCTTTGATAGAAAAAAATGTATCTTTTAGGTTATGTATGGCTTCCCATTACTATCCCACCTATCACCTTCCATGTGAAGGTGGTGATATTTAAATTTCCCCTTTATTATAACATCTTGCTTGGTAGGCTGTGGACCCACCATATGAGAGCCATTGCTTCTTTTGCCTACCAATGCATTAAATTACCTCATAATGGAGCCATTTATAGGACTTAGGGTGACACTAACCCTTATAATTTTGAACAATTATAAAACCTTGATGTCTTCAATATTCTTACTCTTAAACCTTTGGCCAAAATTCCATTTCATGAGTCTCAATGTCTCAATTTTACTGTTAATTCAACCCAAGGTTACAATGGACATCCTAAACTCATTGGTAACATTACTCCTAACCTCTTATATTTTGATGATGATGAGCTTGATGAGATTAACCTAAAGATAAAAAAAAATTATATCTCACCCCACCTCATGTCGTAGCTTCTTACTTCCTTGCAACCTCATTCTTGCAAGCCTCTTTGTGATGATATTTTTGTAGTCTTAACCAAGACTTGAAATTCTATTCACCAAAATTATTTAGATGATAATGTCATCCCTACTTTTTCATGATATTTACAACTTAGATTATGATGATGGTTATTCCTTAAATGATCTATTATTAGGTGGTCTTGTGTAGGCTTGTGATGTTGAGATTGTCTGTTATCATTATTGTTTACTTGAGTCTGTTCACATATATTCCTATCTTCCTTTATTTATAATTCCTAATTTTAGTATTTTTCCTCTTTATTATAGGGTAGAGATGGTACAAAAACCTCCAATTTATAAGGATATTTTTAGGACTATGATCATGGATCATGCTATGACTAGGAATTACCATTTTTCTTGGTACTTTGATCATCGTAGTTGGCTTACTCCTGAGATTAGTGAGACCCTTCTTAGACAATTTTTAGATCCCACTCCTCCCATAGTAGAGCCCTTATCATAGCCCATTCCTAATCCCACTATAGTTTATCCCATTCTTACTCCTACTATAGTTGAGATTGTTTTTGATCTTACTCTCACTAAGCCTACCCCTAATTGTCATCCCATTTCTCCTTCCATTGAGCCTAGTTCCATTCAATATCCACCACCACCTTTTCTTAGTGATGGTTTGATTCCCTTGCCTTATATGGCTCTATTTCCCACCAAATGGGATGATGAGTCTTCTCTAGCTTCTTTTGGTCTTATTACATCTCATTCTATGAGTGATTCTCCTAAGACCACTCACAAGTGTATTTGTTGCTTCCATGGGACAAATAATCATTCTTCTACCCATTATCATAAGTTGTGATAATATATTGATATATTACATCTTTATTCTCCTTCCTTAGACAAAATCATGCCTCCCCTAAAGTTTCTACTTGAATATATACCTAAGTATGGTGAGGTGTATTGTCTATAACACCAATATGGCACCCATCACTCTAATCATTTTTGTATCCTTCAATAAAACCTTAAGGATCACCTATAGCTATTCTTAGACCTTCTTATATTCCTTTGATAAGTCATTCCTATAAGAAGGATTATCCTTCTTCTCCCATGGATCCACCTCCACGAGTTCCATCCCCTCCTATGGTCCCTTCATCACTTTCTATGCCTCCACATATGATTGCTTCACCTATGGACATTTTGTCACCTATGGATCCTTCTCCACCCATGATTCCCTCACCCATGAATCCTTTTATATTGGTGATTCCTACATATCACATAGGGCCTGATCCCATTAATTCTCCTAAACATCCCTTGCCTAATTACCTTCCTCAACATTATTACTTTTTAAATTAAGGAGATTATAAGAGAAGTATTTTTATAGTTTTCATTAAATATTGATGAGACATTAGCATTAGTTCATATCTAACTTCATAGAGATTTATTTTATGTCTTGGATAATGTGTGTGGGAAGATTTATTAGTATTTATGAGCACATGCATGGTGCCTTTACATTTACATTTTGATTCGACATGTGATCTAATTTTATTTATATCTATCTTTTATATCATTTGACCCTGTGTCAAATTCATATTTTTCTTATATAGTGATTTTACCTTTTGTACTATATCTTATATTATCATTTATATTTATATATGATTGTCTTTATTTATCATTGATTTCTCTTTCTTTCTTGATTTTTTCTCAAAACTCCCTTCTTGCCTTCATGATTGTTTGTTCTCTTATCTCTATTTTTCATAGATTAATGCCATTATGACTTGGTTGTACAAACCCTATTCCTTTTGGTCTTTGTCTCCTTTTATTGCCATGTGATTAGTTAGCAAACAATATGTCTCATTATAATTTCATTTCATTGGTCCACCTTTGGATTTACTTTTTCCCTTCTTCCTTTTTTCATAAATTAAGAATATACACGGTTGAGACTTGAGATCACATGTTAGTTCATTATTAAGCCTAGGTGTCCTAGTTAGTATTTGTCTTTTGTTACTTTGATTATTTTAGCCTTAGCCTAAAGTTCATTTGTGTGTATCACTACATCTCTCATGATTAGTCATTAAAAATATTTATGGAGGAGGAATCTTTAAAATAAATAAAAATTTAAAATCCAAATCATTTAAACAAAAATTTAATGATATAAAAGGAAAAATATTCTTAAAAGTTAAATAACACTAAAAGACATGATTAAATGCACATCTCCTTATTCTAGTCAAAGCTCAAAATTCACATTTGACCTCATGATAAATCCAAGGTCCTTTGAGGTGCAGTAGGCTAGTAGATTATAAAAGGAGAATAAAAAAATCTTTTAGTGCTACCTACTTTCTCATTCAAGTACCCAATCTTCATGGTAAATTGATGATTCTGTAAGGGGTCCTGAAGAATGGGGAACACATCATAAGAAGGTAGGCCATTTTTACATTTTATTGTACCAATATACCTTCATGAGTTGATCTTAATAGCATGCTTATAAGCCTATAAATATTTGTGTCTATAGCGAACATGTTTCCTTTATACATTGATGGTCACTAATCACTTAGTATCTTCTCATGTCCTTTGTATGCCTCTTGTCTCCTAAGGTCTTCTCATAATATGCCTAAGTCTTGATTTTTACACTCCATTTTTCATTCCCTATATCCCTCATATTTCCTCTTGAGAAATATTATTTTGTCTATTGATCACTCCCCTTGGGATTTCATTTATGAGTTGTATTACAAGATCATGGGTAGGACCTGACATGGCTCACAAATTACCACCTTTTCCTTCCTATTACCCACATACTTTATTACCTGACTATCCCAAATTTTCCACCCTAGTGGTGTTATATTTTTTATTTTTAGTGTAAGATCATGGATAATACCTGACATTCCTCACAAAATTTTCTAATAATATAAGTCATAAACATTATTACATGTGTCAAATATGAGATAAGATGTGATTGATTATGAAGTTACATATCATTGACATTATTCATAGCTTTATTTAGCATGTTTTATTCTTAATTCATTTTTATTTTTGTATTATTTTCTAATTGCATGTAAGAATTCAACCATTTCTTGAATTTTTCATACTTCCTAGCTTGAAATAGTGTGATAAATTTAAGACAAATATTTTACTAATTTTGTTTTTATTTTATACTTCCCAATGTGATTTAGTATAATTGATTAAGTTAATTAATTTGTTTTTATACCATTTTTTCCCTTTCACATACCTTCCATTTTATTACATTATTTTCTTACTTCCTAATGAAATTTAGTATAATTTTACTTGTTTTAATTTGGTATAAAAATATTTCACTTTGGTTTTAAAAAAATCCTTTTTACCATTTTGTTTTACCATCTCTTGGGTATTTATACTTAGTCATTTTCTTGTTATTACACATTTCCCAACTTGAAATAGTGTGTAGTACATTTTTGATTGATTACATTTTACCAAGTTCTTTTTGCATGTTTCTTTTTAACCATACATGTGTTCTATATAATGCTAGAAAATAAACCACATCTCATATCTTTCCTATAGCATATACAACAATAGATAAATATATGTGATAGAAATAAATATATCCAAAGCATCCATAATCACAACCATAATGATTAAAACATACATTATCAAAATCAATATGCCAAAATTATATATATATATATATATATATATATATATATATCTCATGAGTTTTGATACAACAATTACAACCATATATAGTACTCTAGCTCTATGGCTAGGATCCATCATGTCTATATCATGGCCCATCCATGATGCTTGCCAAAGCCTTAGTCTAACTCCTCTGAATAGTACACTATAAAGAGGCTGTATGAGATCTCAGTCTCTCTACCTATCCCTATAGGTATGCTACCTATGCCTATGTCTATGCCAACTAGGTTATGGTCTCTATGTATGTCTATGTAAATTATGTCACTTTAGCTAGATGCAAAAATCTCTCCTTTTTTAGGGCCTACCATACCCATATCTCACTTTCACCCATATCTGTTGGTGGATGCATTCTATTTCTCTGTGTTCATATCTACCTCACTGCCTCTCTAGCTAATCTGAGCTAGCTCACCTGAGCTAGGGTAGATGGTACACTGGGGACCTCTAATATAATAAGGTCATATAGCTATAAATTCTCATCTAGGACATCATGGAGTGTTCCCCTCATAAAGGACCCCCATATCTCCTTCTCATCATTATCTATGCCTATAAAATCACACCTAGATAGATTTTAAATCACTATTATACCTCAAAATTTCTATCTATCTCTAGTCTCTATTTAAAAATAAAAACTTAAGCAATATTTTAATCATCTTTATTACATGTCTATGTCTCAGCCACTATGGTCTCACCATCCGTGTGACTACTTAGCACAGTATCTCCATCTCTTTGGCCTCCTAAAAACTCCTTTATAGGTCACTTCCTTAGCTCAAATCTAGCTATCATGGCTCAAATCTACCTTAGCATGAACCTGAGTGGCCTCTCTATCATCTAGCTCTCTTTTATCTCACCTATTAGGTCATCAAGTAAGGTGATAGTATCTAATCTCTCCTAATCCTATTACCTCCATTGATTTCATGTCCTTAGCGGTCATTGCTCATCTCATTATAGAGTTGGTGGTGGTAACTCTAATGCTACTACCTCTATGCCCCTCTCTTCTTGCCCTAATCCCTATCATGCTCACCCAATCTATGGTCATTCATGATGTGGTCTAAGTATTGGCCTCATCATTGGTGGCCCTAGTCCCCTCTTCCTCCATAGCTCTCTCATAATCCAAACCGATATCTTAGGCATCAATATCAATGACACTAGATGAGGTAAGCCCATATGTCTTAGTAGCTATACCACCAAATGTGTCTCTTTCCACTAGGTGTAGTGTTTGACCACCTATATCCTTATTATAGTTGGTGAAACTATATCTCATCTCAATCATGTAGCCATTATGTGCCCATATGGCTACCACACTATATTTTCACATCTCACCATTTGTAGCACTAACACATGGGGCATGACCCATGTTTCTTGGTCCTCTCTCCATCTCCATACTTGAGGTGACCTATCATTGATCACATGGAGAAACATAGCTAGATGATACATAAGAAACCTCTTATATATCCAAGCCATCAATAATTTGATTAGTCTAATTAAATTTTACCCTTTAACTAAACACCTCATATAGATCATTTATGAGCTAGACCCAAATGATAGAGCTAGGATCATATAGTACTCCCTCCTCTAGGATCATCCTACTCAAGGCTACCATGAATAATGGTACCTTGCCATCCAACTTGTAACATAACACTCACTATGCCATAATCCCTATCACATATTTCCAAATATCTAGAATCTATGATGTATATATGTCAAACATACTAACTCTCCTACCTACCAATATTTTCTCTAATCTTGTAGACCATATGGCTAAGGCTCTCCTCTCCTTCATGTTTTTTGGTATACCTATAGTCACTAGTGTTCCTACTACCAATATCCCTAGGATGGCATGCACATCCTCTAGAGTGATAGCTACCTTTACCATAACCCCATCCACCTCTCATCTAAAGGTGTTAGTTAGTCATTCCCAACATCTCAAGAACATTACTAATAGATCTATGCTTAGGGTAATCTTACACATATTAGTTATCTCTCCTAGGTACATATACTAGTCTAACTCTACCTCCTATCATTAGATACTCTAATAGATTTGGTATCCATGATGCATCTACCAATCACCAAAACTTGGGTCATCCCTACAATCAAGAAATAAAAAAATATGTATTAGATCATCTATGTCATGTATAATCAAAATACATTATTTTCAAATCTTAATCATAAAAACAAGCCTAAACTACTTTAATTTATTCATTCTCAATCAATTCAACCTATTTTTAGCCTACTTGGTCCATTTTTGGTCATTTTGGGCCATTCTAGCCTTATTTCATCCTTTTGCATGCATTTTCATACTATTATGGTTCTTTGGTCAAACTCATTTGACTAAAATTTCATTATTTTTGATTTTGTTGACTTAAAAATCTAAGTTAACCCTCTTCTTTTCCCCTCCCTAGTACTGCGTTATCATTCTAGACTTTTTGGACTAGTTGGAAAAATTGTACTAGGTTGGTAGTTTGTATAACATACAAGGTTGACACATACCTATTGGGTCAATAGTGTGTATTTTTCTCCTTTTTAGCCTACTGGGTCAATTGGGTCAACTCAATTGTTTTTCCCTGTCGACCCCTAGCATTTTCTTAAAAAAATTGCCTTGCAGTTTTCTCCCTGATTCCTTCAAACCCATTTACCATATTGGTTTTTCATACCCATATAATATAATTTGTATTCATTTGGACATATATAAATTCTAATTTTTTTTTTTTTCTAAAAATACACTTAATTTATTCAAATACTCCAAAACTAGCTTAAGATTCATAGTTACATACATGTAGTGCAGCTACTGCTACTCTTGGAGCTCCCCCTCATCTAGCTTATCATCTCCTTTCCATCCTAGCTTGTTTTGTCTTCAGAGTTATTTTTCTCTCCTTCACAATTCAAAATAACAAAATGATTGATCTTTCCCCTATCTAAAAACACCTTTTCAAAATTTAAATATTTTCAATTTTTTTCTAATTGATTTCTTATTTTATCTATATCTTTGTTTCTATTTATCCATTTTTAAAATCATAAAATATGTTGGATTCATGATGATGTATATAATATTTTCCACTATCATATGCCTATCTTCCAAAATTTTCAATTTTAGGCTATTTTTTGCACTAACGTCTACAAGTTTGCCTAGTGTTCTTCACATTGGATGCTTTCACTCTTTTTATTATAGTCTACTTATTTATCTACAACACTAAGGTAAGTAAAGGTATGTGTTTTTAAATTCTATCCTTTCATTTATATTATTTTATTCTTACTACACTTTACTTAGCATCATTATTGTGTGTTATCATGTTCTATTTCTTGAAGCACCATCCTGGGTTGCACACTTATGTTGCACATGATGATCTTCAAGTGGGTCATATGTATACACAATATTTTTATATTTTATTGATTAATTACACTCTGTATCTTGAAGGAACCCATCAAGTCTCAATCTCTTTGAGTGCATGTTTTAAGGGGTGCACCAAGAAATGGGTGTGTAGACCATTAGTGCTTCATAAGATTATTGTCCCTTTTACCACTTTCCATCTACACACTTGTCTCCTAAAACCATTTACCCGAAGATTATTCTTCTTTTTTTTACCCATTATAAACATTTTTCACATCTTTATCTTCCTTTTTCTTGCCTTGATTCCCTTTCACTAGTTAACTATACTAGGTCGATTGGGTCAACTCTGTATAGTTTTTAACCTCTAATTACTATATAGGGTTGATAGGGTCAGTCCTGTACTATTTAGGGATATTTTTCACTTGGAATTTTGTTATCCCTTTGATCTACATAGCTTGGGACATTGTGATTTACCTCCCAAAAATATACAGGGTCAACTGGGTCGACCCTGTACAACTGACATATTCAGAAGGATTTAGGGAAAGATCTAGCTATATATATATAAGTTCATTTCCAACCATTTGAGAATAGAGAAGCTAAGAAGAATACATGTGAATGCTTCTTGAGAAATAAATCTTAGGGTTACATACTTTCTTTGGAGATAAGTATCTTATCTTGTGGAGAAGTCTTTTAGATTCATAGATAGGTTGTGTAGCCTAGAGCTGATTTGTGTTTGTTATTCTTGCATACCACAACAATTTATTTTACATCAAATTGGCTAATAGAGAGATCGAGGCTTAGTGGGTTTGTCTTCAAGGTAAGTATTCCTAACATTATTTCTCCTTTGTAAGAGTAGATAGATAATGTAGTTGTGCTTATATTCCATGCATTAGGATTCCATATACATTGACATGAGTATATGTTTTCTATGTATTTTTAGTTTAGTTTGTTTTATTTCTAAACCCCACTTTGTGCCATAAGCTTTGGTGTGCACTATATTAGATTTAATTTCTTGTTTATTAGAATAGAGTAAACATTAAACTTAGGACTCTTCTAGGGCTGTTACATAATTGTGTTTGATTGTAGGCTTTGGGACCCTTCCTAGCATGGTGTATTGTGACAAGTGATCCCCTAATTGGGTTTAATAGATCCCCATATCAGTCATTCTCTTTCTTAACAAATATATTCCCAATTAGAAGTGTAAGTATGCTATATCTTCTCAGAGATAGGATTGATTTATAGACATGATGAATTTCTGATTACATACAACATCAACCTCATATATTGATCATATGCTATGAGAATAAAGTATATAATGGTATATTATTTTAAAATAGTTCAAATACATATTAATAATAAACTTAAAACATAAATTATTTAGTAATTCAAGACATATCTTCACTTGACTATACAATATAAGTTTAAAACATCCATATTTTATGAAAAATCACTTTATTTTTCTAATATATGTCTATCATTAATACATTCAATAAATATAGTTTATATCTATCATTGTCATTCTTAATTACCAAATGTAAGCATAACTAAATGTCTATGTTAAATAATTTCAAGTAAGCATATACATTATTCTCTGCTCAATTGAATTCAATAACTTTCATTTACTTAAAATTCCTTAACACTATACAAAATGAACAATAGGTCAAATATAATTCTAAAATCTCATGTACACATAAAAAAAGGAGTATTTACTAGTTTGAAATAGGCTAGTCTATTAATTATTTACTAACCACTCAATCCCTACTAGCTATTTTGATAATGACTTAACATGACATAGCCTTATTTGTACCACACAATATAGATAGTTAATATCTATGCATGTATACATATACATATTGCCTTGTCATTTTATTACTAAAGATCAAGATTAAGTAATCATTTTTTTTTGAAGATTATCTATAGAGAGAAATTGGCACATATAGGTATATTTAAAACTTTTCAAAATCCTTATCAATCTATTCCATTCAAAACTAGATGATCAATGAATGTGACACCAATTTTTCTAAAATTGTAACTCAAAATAACATCATATATAAATTTTGGTATATATATATATATATATACAACAATGTATGTATCTCTTATCAAATATGTGTCAAAATCTCAGTTGAGAATCGATGTGAGAACACTATTTATCTTATATAGATATATGTTTAATATTTACACACACACACACACACACACACACACACACACACACACACACACACACACACACATTGTGTGTGTGTGTGTGTGTGTGTGTGTGTGTGTGTGTGTGTGTGTGTGTGTGTGTGTGTGTGTGTGTGTGTGTGTGTGTGTGTGTGTGTGTGTGTGTGTGTGTGTGTGTGTGTGTGTGTGTGTGTGTGTGTGTGTGTGTGTGTGTTTGTGTGTGTGTGTGATATAAATCATATACACATATACATATGATTATTATTAATCAAAACAGCATTTATATCTTATATAATTTCCATGAGACTACCCACAACCAAAACATACTCACCATTCAAATTCAATTTTTCATATATGAATACATGGGATGTAAAATTTAGACACAAATATATATCTAAAAATTATGTAAGAAAGAGTATGGCTATAGATAACTTTCCCTTTTCTCAAGGTGTGAGCCTATAGTTTCCTAGGCCAAGTCATATAACTACCAATCAACAATTTTGAATACAAATCTTGAAGCCCATAGTGGCTTTTAAATAAAAAATAGAGTTTTGAGAACTAATTTATCCACATCTATTAAATTGATTAATATATTATATTGGTTTAATTTCATAGAGAAGATAAATAGAAGAGACAAGTTAACTATTGGTACTAGGAGTCAATCTCACTATAGAAAATACATATTACAACTTTTCATCTCCCAAATCATTATACCAAGCAAGATAAAAGTAGAGGGTATATTTTATGTAGGTGAATCAATCACCCAAATGGATCTTATCTCACTTTTATGGGCATGTGTATGGAAATGAGTTCCATCCCTAGGTCTATAAGATTGACACAATCAAACAATATCTAAAACTCATTTCTTTTCTCTTAAACTATGTATGAGGGTTCTAATGTTGTAAATACTACCAAAATATGTTTTTGGATGGATTTTAATACTAAACATAGGTAATATAAGGTATTCAAATTCCTTATTATAAATATAAAATAACATTCATATATATAAGTAACCCTTTTCACTTTCAAAATGCAATTCTCTACTTACTTGGTCATTAACAATGGTCACCATCTAATGAAAATATTGGTAGTGATTTTCCATCTTCAAAAATGTCCTACTTCCTTCTTCCACAACCCCCTTAAATCCTCCATTTTCTTGCTTCTTACTCTATTTCCCTTTCTCATCCACATTTTGCATGCCATCGAGTTTCTCTTGAAACTATGCAAGTTCTGCATTATAAGAATCAAATTCATAAATGCATATTATTTCATTATATTGATTAACTCAAGGTTACATATCCCTATTTTTTCATGGTAGCTACATGCTAAACCTAAAACTTGGCTTCTCACTAAATGTCAAAGTGAACATCATAATGATAGAAAAAGAAACCTAAATTTTCTTCTCAATGATTCCAAAATAACCTATTTTATTTTTAATTCAAATAGTACATGAAAATGATGCTACTATAACCTTCCAAACCAGCATAAAAACCAATTTTATCTAAGTTTTAAAACTCACCCAATGATAAATGCTTGGTTGTATTTTTCCATATATCCCCTACATCAAAAGGGGTAATAATTAAAAAAGATATGGTTTCAATAAACATTCACCACTCTATATATTCATAATACATAAAATAGGTCCATCACAATTCATAACTCTACAAACAAAATTTTAGCCCATATAATGGTGTCATAGAGGTTCTTACATCAAATGCACACTAGTAGAGTTAATGAATTATATTAACAAGTACATCCATTTCCAAACTGGTTAACAAAATGAGTATTTTACCCATAAAAAAATGCATATCATGAAATATTAACCATAGTGATAGATAGTAAAATTAGGCATTCAACACATCCATTAATACTAATTCATATTGACATACAAAAATGAATGAGTGTGTATGTGTGGGCGGGTTCAATTTCACTCTTTATATCTCCAATGTCAATATCTACATCCTTCTCCCCTATGATACTCTCCAAATTTTAGCCCATATAATGGTGTCATAGAGGTTCTTACATCCAATGCACACTAGTTAAGTTAATGAATTATATTAACAAGTACATCCATTTCCAAACTGGTTATTTCATAACAAAATGAGCATTTTACCCATAAACAATGTATATCATGAAATATTAACCATAGTGATAGATAGTAAAAGTAGGAATTTAACACTTCCATTAATACTAATTCATCTTGACATACAAAAATGAATGAGTGTGTGTGTGTGGGTGGGTTCAATTTCACTCTTTATATCTCTAATGTCAATATCTAAATCCTTTACCCTATGATACTCTCCCTCTATTCCACTATATGTGGGTGGGATAGTCCTACAAGCACCTCAATCATAAATGGTAGTTAGTATGATTTTCTAACAAAATAATAAAATACTAAAAATGTATATACATCAAATGAATTACTATAAGATAATCAAAATTTTAAGTGAAATCATATCCAAATAATATTCCATTACACTAAAATATAATATATTCAGATGCATATACAAATTTCCTCTAATCATACTTTATCATGAAATAAAATATAACATTTGTCAAACCAAACAACACAGATGTCCAAATATGTCACTAGAATAAAATATTAAACATTACTTTACTCTATTCCATAATACTAATGCAATATTTGAAGAATAAGATAGAATGTAACATCTTCACCCCTAAAATAGGTCATCATCTTGATGACTTTTATTTCAATCATATGTTATGAAAATACATAATAATGTTCAAAATTAAATTATTTAAATAGATGAGGAAACAACCTGTAGTATTCCTCATAATCCTCCCATGTAGCACTATCTTCAGAATATTGGTCCCACCGAACCTTGTATTTTGATACTTTCCTATTACATAAGCTAAGATTTCATGTTTAAATTATTCTAATTGGTTATACTATGACCACCCTTGGATCCATAACTTATAATGCATTATATTCCAATACATGTAAATGATCAGATATATATTTATTTAGATAAGATACACGAAAAACATTATGTACTTTTGTTAAATTTGGTGGTAAAGTAAGTTTATACTCTACAAGATCTATCACTTATATAGAATCAAAGGGTCCTACATATCTTGGTGATAATTTTGTTGATTTCCCAAACTTAATGATAGTCTTTTGGAGTTTTACTCATAGAAAAACCTTATCTCCAACTAAGAATTACCTTGTTGTCCTATATTTGTATTATTAGATTCATTTATTCTTACATTTTAATGATAATATCAGGTCGAAGGCCACTTTATCCTCTAATTTATCCCATTTGATTGGTGTTCTACACCTTCTACCATACAATGCTTTAAAATTAGTTATCTTCAATGTTGATTGAAATGAATTGTTATAATAAAATTCAACCAATAGTAGGTATTATTCCCATTTTTGTTTTTGGTCCATATAATACATCCTAAAAATATTTTCCAAGATATGATTTAATATTTCAATTTTCCCATCTGTTTTTGATAATAAGTTTTGCCAAAGTTCAACTATGTCCCCAATGTGGCATTAAGAGTTTGCCAAAACCTTGAGGTCATCATAGAGTCCCTATCTAAAATGATTTTTTTTGGAAACCCATGTAATCTATATAATTCCTTTACAAACCTTTTGGAAAGCATTGGTACATCATTTATCACATTACCTAGAATGAAGTGTGATAATTTAGCGAGTTTATAAAAAACCACCAATATCATATCATCATGGTTCTTTGACATAGGCAAACCTTGGAAAAAATCCATACTATTAATTTTCCACTTTTATTATGTTGTGGAATGTGGGTACAAAAACTAATAGGATGCATGTGTTTAGTATTAAATCACTAAAATTCCAAGCATATTAACATAAAATCCATTACATATTTATTGATTCCTTTCCAAAAATATAATGGTTTTAGTTCTGCTAAGAGATTAGTTACACTAGGATGTCTTTAATATTGAGTGTTATGAAACTCCTTAAACATGATAATCCTCAAATTTTCTCTATCAAGCATGTATATCATTCTATTGTATCTCGAAACTCCATCATTCTAAAATTGAAATCCTTTATATCTAGGATTTTAT
>JARHVA010006595.1:377500-470000 GCA_037957365.1 Torreya grandis | reverse complement strand
TTAATATATAACCTTTCTTTGTACATATTCCTATTAGTGTGGATAAATTAGGATCCTATTGTGTGGTATCATTTCCCTCACCCGTATGTGCTTCTACTTTTTATTATTCTTCCAAATATGTTATCCCTGAGTAGGAGACAAATGTTTGTTTACCATTACCTTATTTGATGTATTTATATTATTTATTATCCTTACTTATGGTCTATGGTTATGGGTTTCTTTTTATTTTCTTTCCACTCATTTTTTATAAAGTCTCTCCTACCACTATCATAGATGACATAGTAGATAACTTTAGTTCTTAATTTGTTTGGATTTTTCTCTTCATCCATTTAGACATCCCATCCCCTTGTTTGGATTTATCCCTCAAAGAATAGGAGAGTGTTGTTTATATCTATTTCCTCTTCCTTGAGGACCCATCTTGTGAGGGAATATTTGACTTCAAATCTAGTAGTTTCCTCATATTTCTAACTTTGTGGATCTAATGTGGGATCTCCTTTTATAACTACATTGGTTTGCATGGCATTAGGTTTATCTATGATAGGATAATAGATATATATTATTATGGTGTCTTTTATAGTTGAACCAAAAGGGGTACTCCTAATGTGGTAGGTGTAATTTTTGCAAGAGGTTGGGAGCTATATCCTACCTTACTCATAAATTGGGTTATTATGGAATCTTATGGTAAGCCCCTAGCCACAAAAATTATAGTTTTGACTTAGTCATCAATCACATCATATGGTAATGGGGGGAAGGTTGAAACATTTTTGGCCAAGGGTTATATATAAGTATTATTAACATCTATTATGAATCTAACCTCCTTAAACTATTTATGAACTATGGTTGAAGAGATTTTAAATATTATAGCTACCATGTTACTAATCATATTTTCTCACTCTATAAAATGTCGTATCTCCCCTTCCCCTTATTGTGTGGCCTCTAATGCAATTTTAACTTGTTCTCTGATTGGGCTATCTTGATCCCACTAGAGTACTCCTTCATTATTTGGTATGGTATTTATGATGTATATGGATAAAAATAATAGGAATTAAACATAATAAAAATAATATGTGCCTTATTTTATATTGTAGAGATTCTCTTTGTACTACTTTTAGAATATGTTGTTAATGTCATATTGCATGCTAGTATTGACCATGTCCTAGGTAATCCAAATGTTCCTTGTGGTATTATAGTCCTCCAAGTTGGTGTAGTATATCTTTCATGAAATTTCTTTTCTAGTGTATTAACCTTAAGGTTCCTAACTCCTTGAGTGGAGAGAGCTCTTTGGTGTGGGAATGTTCTAGTGAGTTTTGCTATCAATGTTATGCTTATAAAACTCTTATTATCATACTTGTGGGTGCTCTTCCCTAATTCATAAATATTATGACTATATGGATGACCACCGATGTTATGAAGTATGGTCTATCTAGTTACAACACATCTTCATATATCCTTGTTAGTAGTACCCTAATGGTACTCTCTATGATTCTAAATTAATCAACTCTAGACATCTAGCTGTATCTTAAGAATAATACTATACTCTTCCATATAATCTATCTAATGGGTTTATATATTCCTTTGGATCTTCACCACCCTATCTAGTTTCATGTCACAATGATCAATTTCTATCAATTTTGAATGGATGTATTGCAATGTGTCCTTGTAATGTGACACTAGGGTGGGGACAACTGATAATTCTCCATGAAAATCCAAGAGCTTAAATTTGTTATATTGTTTCTTATACTTTGGTCACTTAATTTATTTTTTTCATACTATTTATGTCACTTCCATCTTGTTGTCTATGTGGTTTAGGTTTATACACAAAGTGTATCTTATTCACATAATTTCTTTGTAGAGTCTGGTTATTAAAATATTTATAGTTTATATGGGAGGTAAAACCTGTTTTATTAATTTTCCTAATTTCATCATTAAGAACAATTGAACAGAAACTCTTTTTAGCTTCATTTAATTTTTTTTACCATTCTTACCTACATTATATTCTCTTTTTATCTTAACCCATTTTCCTTTTTCTATTTCCTCCTTTATTCTCATCTTTATCTTTACTTCATCATTTTCTCCCATATTTTTGAACTATTTTTATATTTCCCACCAACCACATGTTTATGTTTAATTTAGTTGTCCATCTAGTTCAACTAATCCATGTGTTTCATCCTTGTGTAGAAACAAATGTATTTACACTTGTATTCAAGGGAAGAATTTTTCACTACACTTTACTTGCCCTCTTCGCTATTCTACTAAATGTTTTAGATAAAGGTAAAAATAGGTTTTGATGGGATCCCGAAACCCAAGTACAAGGAAAGAAAGATAAAGCTTCAACTCCCATAGGCAGAACCTACAAACTACTATAGAGAAGTAGAAAAAATAGGTTTTAAATGGACCTAAAACCACCAGAGAGACCACTGGTCAAAACCCATATTTAACATAGATCTGGCTACACCATAGATAGAAGATTACAAAAAGGAACCAGAGAACAGGACTAGAAAACATAACCAGCAAGAAGAACCAGACTATTCTTCCACTTCCAAAATCATTTTCACAGTTTATGTACCTTTCACAACAGTATCCTGAGTGGTAGTTGCCACCAACTTGGCTCCCTCTTGTGTAGCCTTCTTTCTTGAGCTTTATCTCATCCTTTTGCTAGGCCCCTCCAAAGATTTGGTCTCCTCGGTAGCTCTTTTTCCAATATTGGCAGCTGCAGCACAAATGTTGGATGTTACTTCCTCCATTTTCATTCTGTTCTCCCTAATGAGTTCCCAAAGGTTATTCTCATAATCTTTGAGCTTGACTGGGATATCTCTTATCTATTTTTCCATGTTGTTAATTTTGTTCCATGCAGCTTTCTGGTTATCTTCCATAATTTCCACTTTCCTTTTGAGATCCTTAATCTCCTTACACATCCAAGAATCAAGTTGGAGAGAAGCCTCTGCTTTGCAATTAACCCAACTCATAGGTGCGTGCTTTCCATCATTCTACCTTTTCTCTCTCCATTCCTCAGAATTCTTATTGGGACTATTCCTGCCTTTTTCAAAGTGATCCTCTCGGCCCCTTTGATACTATTCTTTTGTTCCAGTTTGAATTTCCATGTCCATTTCTTGATTGTCATCCTGAACTGTATTTTCCCTTTCATTTCTTGAAATAGGGTCCTCAACAGGGCCATCCTAGACAATATCTTCCTTCGACACTTTCTGATTTTCCTCAGTTTCTTCTTTACTATTTTCAGATTCCTCCTCTTTGCTGACTCCTTCTTTCTCATTCTTCTCTTGACATTCTTCATCCTCTTTTGAATTTGTATTCTAGCTTTCAGTACCTTCTTCTTCCTCCAAATTTTCTTCCCTAGTTTTATCAATTCTCTCCCACTCTGTATCTTCTTCTACATTCTAATTTTTGGTGCTGGGGAACTTGATTTTGTCTTTCCCTTTTACAATTTCACTCTTTCTGCTCCCAGACTCCTTATTTTTCCCTTGGTTAGGGTTCTTAACCATAGCTTTATTCTTGTAGTAGCCTTCGATTAACATAATTAGGCCTTCATGCAGGATAGGACGCGTTTCCTTCTTCCTGTGAGCAAATAAACTTTGGACCAAAGAGAAGCGTAGGTAAAAGGGAAAAGATAATCTTACCTTGTGTCTGAAATGATTAAGGCAAACAAAGTGGAATTTATGCACTCTCTTGCTTCTTCCGTCCAGGATGAAATACTCCCTTATACAGCATAAGACATCCCTCCATATCCCCTTAATCTGTTCCAATTCATAGAAATCCCCATTCTTGACCAACTTTTTCTCTTCCACATTTGTCTTAGGGAACTTAAAAAAGGCTTGGAGAATTTAAGTCCATCCGTAGGCAGCCCTGTAACCTCTGCTATAAAATCCTCAGTTAGGTTCACCATGATACCATGCAAAGTGACCCTTTCATCAATCCAATTTTTGAAAAAAACTGTAGTGATATGCGGTTTTGACCCATGTAGTCTTTCCATATAGTTCACAACTTTTCCTTTCTACAGAATTCTCCAGACATCTTGTTTCTCTCTCCATTCATCACAGTTTTTGGGTTCCTGCTTCCTTGGTTCTCCCTTCCTTTCACGAGCCATACTCATCTCCTTTGAAACCCAGTCGCTATGAACTTTACAATGATCCCACCTACTGCCAATTTGATTTGAAATTCGGCTTTGTTTGGGCACGTTCAGGATCTACTTCTCACTCTCAAGAGCCTTCCTCTTTAATGATTGTAGACCTTTCCCCGCAAAGCCACTCCTCCTACTCATTATATTTCTATTACAATCTAATCTTTCCCTACTTTGCATGAGTTACATCATCAATAATGAGTGCCCTCAGTTCCACATTCTTTTCTAATGTTTCCTGCCACCTCACTTTTTGTCCTATTCAGACTGCAGAGTTTGCTAACCAATCTACAACTCCATTGGCTTCATGATAGGTGTGGGTTATAGTCACTTCATCAAATTTTTTTATTAAGGTTTTCATCTCCATTACCATAGCCTCTATGGTCCAAGACACAGTATTTTTATTGTTAAGAATATTTATGATGTTCAATGAGTCTCCTTCTAGCCACAATTTGGGATATCTTGAATCCACAGCTATTTTGATGGTCTGAAGGGCAGCAGTAGCTTCGGCAATGTGACAATTTGATTTATCGATGGGGATTGCAACAACATCAATAACCTTTCCCGTATGGTTTCTCAAGACTCCACCACAACTTTCTTTCCCCGGATTCCCTTTAGCAGCTCCATCAAAGTTTCCTTTAATCCACCCTTGAGGGGGAGCATTCCATGTAACTCCTAATCTGGGATTATCAGGTTTACCTTTAGAATTTTCTGTACTTAATGGATTATCCACTTGGATAGTTGAGCTTGGATTCTTTTGTGATTAAAAATTCTCCTTAATAGCTCTAATAATGTTCTGTCCTACCACCCATCCAGGGAGTTCTTTATTTCTAAAAATTTAGTTATTTCTTTCCTTCCATATTCCCCACCAAATGTGGGGAAGAGTAAGTTTCCATAAAAAAATTACTTTAGAATTCTTGGAGGGGCAGTACTAGCTTTTAAGAGATAATTCCATGTTTTTATGATGGATCCATGCGATGCCCCACAGATTGAGGATCTCTTTCCAGACTAGCTGTGTAAAAGAATAGTTTACGAACAAATGATCTCTATCTTCAAGGCCCTTCTTACAAATAATACACCTGTTCACAATATATATTCCTCTTTTCTATAAATTATCCGAAGTTAAGATTTTGTTTTAGAGGAGGGTCCAGAAAAAGATTTTGATTTTAGGGATGAGCCCCTTGATCCAGGCCTTCATCCACAGTGGTTTGTTGCCATTTCCCTTTGAAGTGAAAATGGAAGAAACTTTAAACTATCTGCTTGGCTCATTGTGCCAAACAATCTTATCTTCAAGATTAGGGTATAGAGATATAGCATTTAGGGATAGTTGAATATCCTTGAAATCTTGATCATAGTCAGTGAGGTTCACCCAGGAGTTGTTCTGCCAGTATTGGTTAGCCATTATTCCCACTCTTTGCTTACAATGGTCTATAACATCTTTATCTTGGATTTCATCTTGCAAAGGTTTTCCTTTTAACCAAATATCTTCCCAAAATTTCACCTTTTTGCCATTGCCAACTTTACAGGAACTTCCTTCTTTTAAAACATGTTTAGTCCCCTGGACTACCCCCCATATGGTAGAAGGATGGGAAATGTCTAGATTAGAAAATAATTCAAGGAGTGACTTTGCCTTAAATAAGTATTTGTGCTTCCATATTTTGCTCCATTCTTTATTTTCTTGATAAACCCTCCAACCCTGCTTAGCTAAGAGATCTATGTTCATACTTCTAATTTTCCTTATTCCTAGTCCACCTTCCCTGACAGGTTTACAGATGTTATCCCATGCTATTAAAGGCATTCTTCTTTTCTCCTTAGTACCTGACCAAAGAAAGTTTCTCTGAATTTTTTCAATAGCTTCAAAAAATTTAGTGGGGATTTTGAAAATACTCAAAGCATACGTGGGTATGCTTTGAAGACTTGATTTGAGGAGGGTGAGCTTTCTAGCTTGGCTTAGAAAACTACCTTTCCATCCCGCTAATTTCTTACTAAATTTGTTAATAAGTCCTTTCCAGAAAGCTTCAAGAACTTTCATCCCAAAAGGGAGACAAAGGTAAGAGGAAGGAAAAGATCCTATGGAACATTCAAGGATTTTTGCTATTTTGTTCTGTCTGTGACTTGGGGTATTAGTAAAGAATACTACACTTTTGTTCTAATTTATCAGTTGTCTAGAGGCAGAAGAATATAAATTTATAGCTTCCTTTAAAGTTCTGGCTTCTGTGACTTTAGATTGCCCCATGAAGATAGTGTCGTCAACAAATTGACCATGGGAACATATTAAAGGATGCGAAGAGGGTTTCAGGCCCTTAAATAAACCTTTACTAACTAAGTCCCCTAAGTATCGCCCCATACTATCAGCCATAATTATAAACAGAATAGGGGAAATAGGATCCCCCTATCTTAATCCCCTTGACGGATTGAAAAAATGAGACGAACTCCCATTTACCAACACAGTAATAGAAGTAGTAGATATCAACTACTTGATCATGTCAACCACTCTTTGTTCAAAGCCAAAGGCAGTAAGGCTTTTAGAAAGGAATAACCAATCCACCCTATCATATGCTTTAGCAATATCCACTTTCATTATGAACCCCTCATTATTTGAGCTGAACAGCGAGTGAATATTCTCATGCGTCGTTATTACAGAATTGAGGATTTGTCTGCCTGGGATGAATCCATTTTTCTGATTAGCTATTATCAATGGGATCACTTGAATTAATCTGGTTATTATAACTTTGGATATTATCTTATAAAAGGAGTTGCACAGGCTAATCGGTCTAAACTGATCAGGACTGTCAGCTCCAGCCTTTTTTGGAATCAGACATAGAAAAGTGGCATTAACTTCCTTCAGCATCTGTTTGGCTCCAAAGAATTCCTTCACCGCATATTGACATCTTTGCCAATAATTTTCTAGAGCTTTTGAAAAAAGAACATGGGAAAACCATTTGGTCCAGGTGCTTTATCTCCTCCTAAAGATCTAACTGCTTTGAAGATTTCCTCCTCCTTAGGTATGGAACATAACATGTTATTCTACTCCTTCAAGACCAAAGGAGGAACCACGCATATGATATCAGCCTGACTTTTCAAGTTGATGTTTCTATCAGCCTTCATCAGGGAGGAGAAAAATGAAAGCATTTCCTCCTTTATTTCCTTTTCCTCTGTTATCTTCTGATCTCCTTTTTTCAAGTGTTGAATATGAGTTTTAGCTCTGTGTTTTAGAGTGGAAAGATGGAAAAACTTTGTATTTTTGTCTCCTTCTTTCAACCATTGCACCCTAGATCTTTGTCTCCAATAGGTTTCTTCCTTTGTTATAATATCTTGGTATTGAACCAATTGTTCACTTTCTTCTCTACGAAAGTCAGAAGTATAACCGTTTTGCTGAATTTTTTCCTAAATTCTACTAATTTCTTCCTTAATAGTCTTCTTTTTCTCAAAGACATTTCCAAAACAATCCTTATTCCATTTCTTAACTTCCTTTTTAACATTTTTGAGCTTGGAAGCCACTCTAAAGAGAGTTGTTCCCTCAATAGGTATATTCTACTAAATGTTTAATTTTTAAATTTTATAGAAATAATAATATTTTTGCACCTATGTATTTTTTATTTAAAGTATATTTATTCTATGATTTTATATTTGTTTTCCCAAATTTATTTTCTTGTACTTATATATATATATATATATATATATATATATATATATATATATATATATATATATATATATATATATATATATACATAATACATATATATATATACATACATATATATATATACATATATATATATAGGTATATATATATATATACATATATATATATATATGTATATATATATGTATATATATATACATATATATATATATAATATTTATATATATACATATATATATATATAATATTTATATATATATATATATGTATATATATATATATGTATATATATATATATGTATATATGTATATATATACATATACATATATATATATATATATATATATATATACATATACATATATATATATATATGTATATGTATATATATATGTATATATGTATATATATATATATATATATATATATATATATACATATATATATAATATTTATATATATATATATATATATATACATATATATATATATATATATATATATGTATGTACATATATATATATATGTATATACATATATATATATATATGTATGTATGTACATATATATATATATGTATATACATATATATATATATATGTATATATATATATATATATATATGTATATATATATATATATATATATAATATTTTTACAAAATTATTTTTGTGTTCTATTTTTTTTCCCTCCATTACCCCTCATTTTTTAATCTCTAATTTCATAAGGGTAATATGATAAACAATAAAAAACTTAGATGTCTGGCATAGGATACCACAATATCTTTGATCGACTTGCCCAACTAGATCTATAGGATAATGTCACCCAATATTTTAACATATGTTTTATTACCACATATCACCATAATAATATGTGATATGAAACTTTAAGCATGTTTTATTCATGAATCCTTTCCTTAATGTCCCTAAAAGTGTTTTTAATATTATTATTAAGAGTCTAAAATTTTCTCAATGATATATAGTCCTAGCCATCTTTTTTTTAATTCACTCAGACATTTATATTTAATATCATAAAGTAATACCTTATCATGTGTCTTTTTTTATTTTTTAATTAATATGTTAGTCATCCCAAGATTTTTTTTATTATTTTTCTTATGTTTAGTTATAGGTAGCTAATAATATTTTTCCATCCAATTTTTCTAATTCTATTAGTCTCTCATGTAATGACTTATTTTCATTCAACCTAAATGTTACCACTAATCTTAGGCTTGGAAAAATGTAATCCATTGGTAATGTGGCTTCCAATCCATATACTAGTTGAAATGAGTAATATTCAGTTAAAAATTTATATGTTGTATGGTAATCCTAAAGTATTGTATGTATATTTGTATCCCAATAGAAATATCCATATTACATACCTTAGTTAAAAATTTTTCCAACATTAATCAAAATCATCTATTGTTCCATTAGCCTATTGATGATATGGATTAATATAACTATGTTGTATCATGAAATGCTTGAGTAAATCCATTATGGTGGTATTTTAAAAGTGTTTACATTGATCAATCATGATATTGAGTGGGCATCCAAATCAAGTAATAATATTTTCATAAAAAAAATTGTGATAATTTTTGTTTTACAATACTTCATAGGTATTGCTCCTACCCATTGGGTTAGGTAATTTGTACCTATTATAATGAATCTAGCATTAATTCTCCTCATAATGGGTTTTATAGGGCCAATAAAGTAAGTATCCCTTTTTTAAAATGGATATAATTATAGTACTCGCTGAAATGACATCTTATTTGTATATGTCAAGTTTCCCTACCATTTGACATATATCATAGTTTGAGCATACATGAACACCCTTAAACATTGTTGGCCACCATAGGTTGACTAACATTACTTTTTAGTAGCAAATTATCTTGAATTTTCCATCCTCTATACCATCATGTGTATATCATTTTATTTTATCTTGCTCATGTGGTAATGCTACTCTTTGAAGTACCTCATCCCTTCCATTTTTATATAAGGATCCCTCAATAAGTGTGAATGGGAAGGCCTATCTAGTTGATATTATACATTTTATTTTACCATACCCTTTGGGAATCTCTGTCATGGCTAGAAACTATGCAACACAAAAAATATGAGCTTTGGAGAACTCATCCTCGATCAGGCCCATATTTTGTGGTAATCCTCGATAAATAATCTAGTCCATTATTTGTTTAGTCATGTTTTAATGTAGTATTGCATTCAATTTCTTGAAAAATATTCAACAAGTGGCATTTTAATGCTTGTATGATGGGTTTATTGATTATATATTTTAGTGTTTCATTATTAGTAAATAATATAAAAGGCATGGCTAGTAGATAGTGTCTACATTTTTGTATTGCATATACCATGGTAATGCTTTTATTTCCATGATTGAATAATTAATTTATGTTTTTCCTAGTTTTATAATTTCAAATGAAATGGGATGGTCAATATTACCTTGTGGTTGTGATAAAACCATATTTATGACTATACCTAAGGCATTGACATGGACACAAAATTATATTTTCCACTTTGGAAAACCTAATATTGATATATCAAATATCTTATTGTTTACTTTTTCAACTACTTCTTGGCATTCATTTGTCCATTATAGAGGTTAGTTATTCATTTTTTTTAGTAAATCTTAAATAGGAGTGATAATTTCCTCATAATCTCTAATTAATATATGGTGGTAACCTATATACCCTAGTATTCTTCTCACCTATTTTTGTGTTTTGGGGGTGGTATAATTATAGTTGGTTCTATTTTTAAGGGGTCTATGATAAGTTCCTCCTTAAAAATAATATGTCCTAACAGTCGATTTGAACAAAATAATAAAAAAACACATTTATTCAAGTTTGATGAGATGTTTATATGTCTACACCATTGAAACATTAACCTTAAAATATGGGCATGGTATTTTAACATCCGATATACTATCTAATAATCTAAGTATACATCTAATAACTTATGGATGAACTCCTTAAATACATTTACCATGATCTGGATAAATATAATTAGTACATTCACTAACCTAAATGGCATCACAATATACATGAATAATCCCCATTAAATTTTAAATGTTATCATAATGTGGCCTTCAGGTGTGATCTTAACTTGATGGTAACCTAAGAGACCATTGGTAAATTAATATATTTCCCTACTTACCACACTTTATAATATTTCCTCAGTAAATGGTGTGGGTAATGGGTCATGTAAGCATGCCTTATTTAACTTTCTATAAAAAACAAAAATATATATGTCACATGTTTTATTATGTTGGATTAACATTAGGATAATTCATTATGTTTCATCTACTAGGGTCATTATACCACAAGATAAAATCTTATTTGATTCAACTTTTACCTTAGCTTTGACATTTAGATAAATTTAATGTATTTTTTCTTAATGCTTTTGCATCATATTTTAACTATTTTTTCATTATTAAAACCTATTATTTAATCCATTTTAATTATTTAAATGTCCATGAAAATAAATACTCATATTATCATAATAGCTCAATCATTTTTTCAACTTCTTAGCCAATAGTCTCCTATTTTTGCCATCTTAAGGTTTCCCTATTTTTATATATTTTCTTCCCTTATCTTTAGAGGTTCATATAAATATTAAAATATGTTTTACACATTATAAATTAAATTTATATCCCATTATTCTATTTAAATAATTATATTTTGGGTTTATATTCATCACATCTACTTCTTATTTTCTACAATACACTTTTATTTTTAGCTCCTTGATTGATTTTCTCCTCCATATATTTTTGTATTTTTCTAGTGATTATTCCAATAGGTTGTTATTCATATATGTGCCCATTATTATTTCTTGGGTTATAATCCTATTATGATCTGGCGTAAATAATAATTTATTATTCTACAGAGCATGACATATTCATTTATACAAGTCCCAAAAGTTAAAATTTTAACATAGGTTGATTTTAATTTCTTCCCATTTAGAGGTCCCTCTCAAAATTTGTTTTTTATATACCAAGTCATTAGGTATGAATTGAGAGCCCAATATATTAATTACACCCAAATTCACTAATTAATTCCTCTTGTTTCTATCCATAATGTTTCACAATATTCAATATGTGTTCTAGGTTTAATTTTGTCTACATATCTTTATATTTCCTTAAAGTATAATTACACTTTTATGAACCTATTTTTTAGTAGTATACTGAAGGTTTCATAATTTGAAATCATATATTAATGTGTGCTACACTACCTTAAAATTAATATAATCATTGTATCATTGATAACCTTCATTTTTAGGTGTTTCAAAGGAAACACACTTGTCATTTGTTGTTGATAATACTCCACATCCCTTATTCCACTAAATTTAGGTAATTTCACATGTGAAACTCTCTCAATGTAGTATAATTTTCTTAACTATAGTTTGTTCTCCATATAATTAGGCCTCGATATCTTCATTAGAGGTTGTTTCTACTTCCTAACTTTCTATTATTACCTATCCTTCATCGTTGGGTTCATGATAAACATTAAGTTTTATTATTTTATCTAGCATATATACTTTGGAGAGTTCAACAAAGTCACTCTCACCTTTATTTATCCATAACTCTCCTAACCATGTGGCCCCAATACCAATTTATAAAGGAAAGTGTTCTACCAACCCATTATCCTTTAAAATGTATATATTCTTCATATTTTAGAGTGCCATTAAAATAAAATACCAATCTAAGTTTAATAATAATTAGTACCCCATAACACCAATGAGATGTGGATGAGTTGGTAAAGTGACTTGGTTGCTACAAGCAACACCCAAGTTCAAATATCAATATGGTATTGGAGCCTAATTATGGTTTATTTCTAGTATTATGGGACCTATTGTGGTTATTGATGGTATTCTAAATCTGGTTATTGTCATTCATTAATATTCTTGGGCTAGTTATGGTCTTTATTGGTAATTTTGGTACCTATGATAGATGGTCACTTGGGGTTCTGGGCCCTTGATTATATCCAAAACTAGTTAGAGCTCTATTCAAAATGTATAGGGTAAGGATCCCACAAAAATAATAATAATCCATTAAAAAATAATTGGTACCCCATATCCTACAAATTAATTACCTCAAAATCAATCTTCCATTTAATACCTATGAAATTAACTTATACATTCCTAAGTGTCCCTATCGATGATCTAAGTGTTATGTCAACCATAAAAATGTCATAGGTTGTTTCATGTAGCTAATTTTTTTCAAGTGTTTCCCAAGTGCTACAAGGAAGGATGTTTGTGTCTATCCCTAAGTCTAGTAATGTCCTTTTAACTTCTTGACCATTAATTTTGATATCTAGTAATATAACTATTTTTCCCATTTTCTATTACTTTTGAATATGTTATTCTTAGTTTTAGTTTTATTTTTTTCAACTATTTTCACCTAATGTTCTCATCCTTATATATTTGAATATTTAAAAAACTGCATTAATTTTATATTAAGCCTTGATTTTTAACTAGTTTTAACATTTTATCTAAAATTTCAATTTCTACCTCAAAGTAAATTATTTTGATTTGATTATTGTCTTGTTTATCTTTAATAATTTTACTACTCTTTTCTAATATTACTTCATTTTCATGTGTACTTGGATAGTCTCCTTCACCATCTCTATCTAAATCTTCCTTAGATTTATTTCTTTCTCATTTCCTTTTCCCATGTTTACCCCATTTCTAGTATTTGATTCCTCATAATGTGTTTGATATAATTGCATTTATAATAGGTAGGAAGCAGTCTTTTTTATTTCTCCATGTATTTCCTCATAATGTGTTTGATATTATTGCTGAATCCCTACTTATATCCTATATTATAACCCATCCATCTTTGGTAGCTCCATATCTCATTATGGTATCCCCATCTACAACTACCCTATCTGCATCCTTGGTACTCACCTTGGTTGTATTATAATATTGGGGTTGAGGAATTTTGGGTGAGAAATATTGTATTTTTAGCTAGGATGTAGTATAATAAGGTTTCCTATATGTGTCTATAATGATGGAATTTAATGTATGATCACAAATCATTTTCTATTCCTTTTCTGCATATATACCAGTGTATCATGTTTGATTAAAATGTGATTATAGTGATTAAATTACCCAAAGTGGTTTAATACATCACTTGGTTCATTGGTGGTGCTACCTCCATCATGAGACATAATTTATGTGGGTGTTGATCATATGTTTGACATATTATGAAATATATTATATCTCCATATCTTGGTTATTGAATTTTGGAAACTTACACACTAGTGTATGAGATGATCTCAAAAAATCTACTCCTTTAACCATGTCTTTGTGTAGACACTTTGTTCATGAATTCATTTTTATGCAATAAATTGTACACCATATTCAAGGTCATGGTGGGTTGTTATTGGCTAGAAGCAAGCTAAAATCACCACCCTTAATTTGAATTTATTGTTTTAACCTTAATTTTTATAGCTCCTATTACAAATTATCCATATTATATTTCCAAGATTCCATTTTCCATTTTCAAGATTGGGTTTCCTAGCATGATTCCATCTCTAATGTCTTTGCAAATATGTTAAATATATTTCCATCCATATTGGATAGTAAGTATGGTATTAACCCTGAAATGAACCATTCAATCTATTATTTCTAATTAATGGGATCTTCCAATTTTATCATTATTTCCTTAAATATATGATCATATTATTTTACAATTTCTTTTTATTTATGTATTATTTCTCTCATTTTACTTACATGCTCTATTGGGATATCTAGATAATGGAAATATCCTTTAAATGTTTTTTGTATATCATCCCACAAATTTACATGTCTCGCATTTGTTTTCATGTACCAATTTATTGTATAATATATTATCATCCCCAAAAAATGAAATAATATTACTTTCTCATACATTATGTTTTGGATTCTCTAGTAGGAATAAATTTAAAAACTATGTTATTTGACATCCTTGATATATCATCCAAACAAAGGAAAATTCATTCTATTGCATACATCATATTTTGGATGTTATATTTTTTAATTTCACTACTACTCCAATTACTTGATTTTATATTCTTGAAGTACTAATTTAGATTATTTATTGATTGTCCTTGTGTTCTTTTTAATAGTGTTATAATCCATCCATTATCTCTTCTCACTTCTCTTTGAAAGTATCTTCTCCCTGATACTTTTGATCTTTTATCTAAAAATTCCCTTATGATTTCTAATTCTTCACTAAAATAATGAAAACTATGATATTATTCCTATCCTATATGTACACACTTGTTTCTATTAAATGGATGGTCACATTATATGTGAAACATGGTGAATGGAATTTGGTCTAAAGTGTTCATCCCCTCATAGGGTCTCTTGCAGTTTGGGTTTTGAAGTAGGGTGTCACTGCTAATGTCTTGTTCTTGATCCTCTATCCCTACCCTATCCTCTTCCTAATATTTTCATTAACTATTCTTTCCCCTTATAATATAATTCATTCCTTATCTCTCTATTGTATCCATTATATAAATAATAAGATTATCTTCTAAATCATTATCTTCCCTAAGTTGGTGTCCCTCCCAACATCCATTTTTTATTTTATTTTACCATCATGTATTATTTATTCTTGATTATATCTTCTTATAATCCCTTCTTAAATTTATATAAATATCTTATCCCATCATTATTTTACATTATATCTCATTTTATACATCTCTTTCCTTACTAATTTATATGCCTCATCCATTGTGGTAAGTACTTATCACCACCATTTGGTCTTCTATGCTAAGAGTTTTGAATAGTTCTGAGGATCCCACAAGTGCAAATAAATTTGATAATACTTTTCCCATGTTGTTCATGAACTTTTGTGGTGTATAGTATAATATCTCTTCTATCTTATATTTTTCATTGACTTCTTTTGGGCCTTCTAGTGATACTAATGCTAACTCATCTATTTTTATTAGAGGAGTAGCATCTTAATTTTAAATATGGGGGTCTTCACTGGTATAGGTTAGGGTGGTGTCCATCCATAGTACTTGTTCTCATAAATATATCATATTATATTTATTTATTATATATTTATCTCCTAAATTCTAATATAATTCTCTCATATTTAATCGGTGTTCTCATCTCCTTATTCACCATTTTTCTCTTCTACAACTACTTTATTTTACTCTCTTACTAATCTCATTCCTTATTTATCTTAAATAATTAATGCCTAATTTGATACTTATCCTTCTATACCCTACATATTATTTAACTTACCCCACCTATTTAGACCAAATATTTTGATAAATTACATCTCTTGAGGATCCACCTTCTTTCTACATGCTTTCTTCTAGGTGCCTATCCCCTAAAAGAAGTGTTTGCATTATTTACCAACTCTTTATCCATAAATATCTTAAAGATTAATATTGGTACCTTATTTTCAAAAAAATATATTTAACCTTATAATAATTTGGATTTATTGGTGTTGAATCTAACCCAACCTTGAATGGTCCAAACTATCAAGAATAAATCAAGTGTGGTCTCAAACCAATAATCAATTACTTGGGTCTAAGGTGTGTCAATGATTTTGATGACCTTAATAATTTATCTAACTCACTTAATTGGTTTATTAATATAAATTACTTATCATTATGTATGTTTATTTTTAGGCCATAAAATATCCACAAATTTTGCCTAAAATTCTTCCTTGTGCAATCTAAAAAAGATGACTTTACTTCATGAAATGATTCACTAGTTCTCTTAGTTTTAGAGTATCTTTATTTTTAGTATTTTTTCCCAGCACTCTTCAATTTATGTCACACACACACACACACACACACACACACACACACACACACACACAACACACACACACACACACACACACACACACACACACACACACACACACACACACACACACACACACACACACACACACACACACACACACACACACACACACACACACACACACACACACACACACACACACACACACACACACAAATTATAAAACTATAATAGATATTTTTTTCTGGACATTTGATAACCAAAGTATAGGTAGCACCACCACATTTCGATATAAAATTTGTAACTGGGTTACATATAGTTATGTAGTTCAAGTTAACTCTAGTTAGAGATAATGTAAAATAAAGGTTAGTATTATGTGGAGATATTTATAATATGCACTAATAAATTAAAATGAGTTGGTTTTGTCATTCATAGTACATAGTACACAAATATTTCCTACTCTAACTCTCTTTATTCATATAAATATAATCATAACAACCTTTATAATTACAAGATCTATTTACTATATACCTCCACATTATAAATATATTATAACCATTATTTATGATATTAATAGTATTTAATTACTCTTCAACTTTTTTTATCTCAATTTATTCACTGTATATTCTATAACTCTTTATTTCCTCAATTCTCTCTATTATATATTATAATATTACAATAGTGTGGTATAAATACCAACTAGATACCTATTACAACTCAATGGTCATGTATTTTTAATGCATGCCTTTTATTCATATATATTATCTTGTGATACCTCTTATAAATTAGTGGTAATGTTAGTATAAGCTTGTATTTTTGGTCTAGAGATGTACTCTAATGTTGTGGTAGAAATGAAAGCACTACGATGATTCTATGTCAATTGTATATGCTACTAAATAATTTTTCTAACATATAGGTAATATATGATACATGGAAATTAAAATTCAATACATTCCTTACACTAAGAGTATACCTTTCTTATATTGAGAACATGCCTACAGTGGGGAAATATTACTGCACTTTACAAGTTATATCTTTATATGACCCTTTTATTGATCATGATGAGATTTTTATAGTAATTATACATAATTTGATCTTGTGTATTCTCTTAAGGGTGATACTCCATATGAATATTATAATTTTATATGATAGATCATGACATGGATTGATTATGTAGACTATAATTTATTATTATATGTGTGCTTGATGTTGTTTATTATTATATTATGTGACCATTGATGTGCCTTACATTTCAAGTTTTATGACTTATTGATTATGTTTTGTCACATTATGCATCAATTGTGTCAAGGATCATATAGTCTATGTCATGACCATGTTGTCCATATCATGTTAATTTCAATTTAGAGTCAATTCATGTCTTGAGTGTTTTCACACTTCATAATCATGATATTGTGTGCATATGTGTGGATGCATCTATGATTAGTGTTGAGATTAGTGATATAATTGTTAACAAACATTATTTTATTGTGTGTGATGCCATGACTAATATTATGCATTTTTAGTGTGACTTATTACTCAATTATTATTAGTGAGTGCCTAATTACTATATCTACTTGAGATGACATCTCTTATGACCATTGTCTTTGATTACATTTTTCATACATTTGTGAATAATAAAAAAACTTACATGATGACATATATAATCATGTTTATCTACACACTTTACATGGTTACATTTTTATATATAACATGATCCATTTAACTCTTTCATTTGAGATGAGTGATTTTAATGCTTCATATATCACCTTAAAAGGGGGATAAAGTGGACTTGTCATAGATATGTAATCCTTGATACATAGATGATTAATAATTAGGGTAAAAATATGTGATTAAAATGGGATAAATTGAGCATATTGAAGAATATTCAAGGTATATGTGGGGAATTATATAGTATTTTGAGATAAAATTGAAAGTTTCTATGACATGATGAGACATATTATATAGGTCAAACTAAGAACATTTATTTGATTTGTCAGATCAAATAGGTTATCAAATTCAGTAGGTTATTTGATTGAATAGATTGATAAGGTTATTAGATTGAGTAGATTGACATATAGATTATGTAATTATATATAACTTTAAGGGATGATGGAATAGATGAGGGTCATGATTGTTGTTCATGAAAATAATTTTATATTTTATGATGAAAATCAATGGTACTAGTAATCACTTTGAATATAAAATACATTTGCAACGATTGATTTAGAGTTTCACAATGACATATTTGTATGTTTTTGGGCTCCACCTTTTACATATAATCCTAGTTTTGGGTTTAACCAAAAAGAGTTATGATAATATTTTGAGTAGTGTAGTTGAGGTAAACTAAATCTTCTTAGTCTCCAATGAGGGTTGATAAATTTATAACTCTCAACACATATTTATAATAGTGGAATTTACTTAGAGAATAATCACCCTATAATATTATTTAATTGATTTCAAATGAAAAATTGATTTTCATACCCATGAGTGTATTCATTCCTTGACTTTAAATCTCAAGTAATTTTATGATCTACATTATTTTACAATTTTATATCATGAGTGGACATTGAATTATACTTGTTTCTTTGTAGGTTTTGCATGGATCAAGATATATATTTGAGGCATAAATGGTAACATCAAGTGTTATTTGACACAAAGACCAATAGTATTTTAAATAATTTTAATCCATAATTTTACTAGACTAAAAATGGTGAATTTTTAGACCCATAAATTTGGTATTAGACACTTGAAAACATCATTTTTGACATATATTACTTGTGTAAATATTTTAATCTTTCACATGATTTTGCCATATATATTTATATATCTATTGACTTGGCCAAGCCAATTTACTATAAGTTGTAGTCATGATCTCCCTAATCTATGGTAGAATGGTCCATAATCCTAACTATAATGTTATCATATTTGAGATAACTACTTTTACATCTCCAAATAGTGATAATAATAGTTAGGCATTGGTGGTTATTTTAGGCCTCTTCCTTTTCCATTAGTGTCTTAGGACATTTAATGGCTATTTTTAAAATTCACATGTTTACCATGGGTATCCCTAAGTACATTTCCTATGTCAATTATGGAGTGAAATATCAAAGAGTCATATATAGAGATAAATAAAGAATAAGACCATTCTTACAAGATACATTATCCAAAATCATTCCAATATTGATAAATCCACTTTCACAACTTTGAGATATTATGAATAATAATTTAAATTTGAAAACACTTCAAAGGAATTATTCAAAAATCTAAGTTTAGACATCAACACAAGGTTTGAATACATGTTGTGATGTGTCAAAATCCAAATTATTTCATTGAAACTATAGTGGTTCAAAATTAAGTGCGCGCATACACACACACATTGGTGGAATAAATACATGTGGTTTGATCCCTCTTTAGAGTATTATAATGTTATCAATGCTCAACCACTCATTGGGGAGCGGTTGGGATTATCCAACCCATATTTTACCCCTTTATTTTTGAATCATATTGGGTTTAAAGTGGGGTAAGGGTTTCAAGGCAAAAGGAAGATAAAATAAATATCTATATATAAGATCAAATTTAATAAAAAAACACATAAATCATCCAAACAAGTGGGCATAATGATATGTGGCATAATAGATGGAAAACATTCATATGGACAATACTAACAAATAGTGGACAAAACTAGTTAATACAAATGTCTAAGCATTTATTGATAGTGTCTTAGAAAAGTAAAATAGTCTATTTCATGAGTTGAGTAGTCAATGAGAAATCATATAAAATTTCAATGGACTATACATAGTAAATGAAAAATAAAAAATAGAATATTAGATAATTTCCTTATCTCTTGGTCATTTCTATATTTAGAGAGTGAAATTAAATTTTGTTTAAAAATTCAAATTTATGTAGTTTATGCCATATATTATGTAATCTTTTTTTATTTGATTAGGCAAAAGTACATATTTTACATGGATCCAATAACCAAAGTTTTCAAATAGATATTCAAGTTAGCATAAAAATAAATAATAAAAAACAAACCACTCTTCTAGACTGGATAGAAAATAAAATAATATTATATCAAAACTCCCTAAAAACATTAAGAAACCTACACTAAACTTCAGTAAAAAACTAATTAAAATAATAAAAAAATAAGGACCTAGTTTAATCAGTAGACTCTTTTGAGTTGGATTAGTTCACCAGGATTTCTAGAGAAGTATGATCCCTATATTCTTAAATTTTAACTTTCATTATTTGACCATGAGTTCATTTTCTTGGGTATTCCTCATTATCCATCTCTTATTTTTTATAGGAGTTTTGGGTGAAGGTTTTGATACCTTGTAATAAAGTAATCTAACTTTCTTTTCCTTCATGATACCTACTCTTATTTCCCTTTTATTTTTACTCTTAGGAGGGTTAGTGATGGGAAATACCTTCACCCATTTATCCTTCTTAGGAGGATTGGTTCCCCCCAAAAGTTTGAGGGCTGACCCCCACATTTATGCTAGTCTCCCAATCCTTTCTAAAACTCTCAACCACACCCTTTAATGTGTTCCATTTATCCATATATTTTATGATAAGCCTTCCAATGGATTCTATCTTGTCTTCTAACTCCATCAATTTCAAATTAAAATTTAAATGATGGCTTGAGGTGTCTTTCATCTCATTCTTCTCTTTATAATCCTTTAGTCTTCCTCAATTATTCTTCTAGTCTTCATTCCTTCATGTTTTTAACCCTCTTCTCTTTGGTAATATTAAAATTTTGAGCTTTGAGTTTTCCATATTTGGCCTTGGGTATGATATCTACTGAGTATGAACTTTTAGAATGGAATTTTTTCCAAGATTTTTTGAAATATTCTTCACTTTTCTTTAAAAACTCCTTAGAATTCTCAGGGTCTACCTCAAATTCTTCCACGACCTCTTTGTCCACTAGATACACTTCCTTCTCCCTAAGAAATTTCCCACCCTTCACTATGAGAAAAACTAATCCTTGGTGGATGAGGTTGATTTTACAATTTTATTTAAATGTAGTTACCATGATTTTAATTGATTTGAATAGGAAACAAGGAAAAATAATTTTGTCTCCTTAAAAGTGATTGAATAGCATAAAGTAGTAAGAGAAGTGGACATGAAATTTAACTTATAATATTATATATTTTATTTTATATAAGTATATGTCCAGAAAGTACTTTGGTAGATTCATCATAGGGAATCATTTCTTCTCAGTGATGATGTCCACATTAGAATTGAAGAATTTAATTAAGACTTCCTACTTTCCATGTGTATTCTTAAATGTTTTGGTACCCTAGTGGCTCATACTTATTACCTCCCTAATCAACTCTTTTGATATTTTCATCTTTACTCCTCTCATTCTCACTTTCTTATGGTGCCATCCCATGGCAAAGTCTTTTGACACCTCTTTGTCATACTCAATGATTCTAGTCATGAACTCAACCAAAATTCCCTCTTCCAATTTATACCAAAACTTGGGATTTTCTCTTGATTCAGTGTAAGAGATGGGTTCAATTATGTCCCTATCCCCTCCCATTGCATCTCTATTTCTCATTTGAAAACTCAAGATCCAGATCATAGTATACAATAACTTCACTTACTTTACCCAAGAGTTATGTGTTGTATTGATAATAGAGCTACCATGCCTTACCTTAATCACACACTTCATCCTTACTAATAAATTATAACATGGGATTCTTTTAATTAGGATGCATTAATACTAGTCTAATTATTTAGACTTGTGCTCCATATAAATATGCCCCCTCCTTGGATTTAATGATGGGGCTAAAATCATTAACTATTAAGTTAAAAATCTAAGGTGGAAAATCATAATATTTTTTCCATATAAAAAATTATTTATTAAGTACCCCAAGATCATCCATCCCATCAACTACCTTATTTCCCTCCCTAAACACATGGTCTATGGTGACATATTGGCAATGTTTCAATAAATATCTTGCATCATCAATATCTTGTTTGATATATTAGGATGGTTTTTCATTATTGGAGAGGGCATTGAGGATGTTTAGAGAGTCCCCTTTAACCATCAAAATTTCAATACCTATCTAAACCACTAGTTGGATACCTTAAAGAATTGCTATAGCCTCAACCACATGGATGGTTTGAGATCCCTTTGGGCCTATGTAGGTTGTTATGACACCACCCTCTAAGTATATAATAACCCCTACCCATCTATTTAACCCTAGGTTTCCCTTAACCACCCCATTAAAATTAAACTTACTATAGTTTAGTCAAGGTCTAGACTATTTGACCTAACTTCGATATCTTATGTAATATGAATTTTAATAGTTTTGTCCAATTTAGATTGACTAAATCTAATATAAGTTACAATAGGTAGATAATATAAAATACATGGAAAATGGAGATGTAGATAATTGTGAAATGATTAAAATACATCAAATGTAATAAAATAAAACAAAATATAGGACAAACATAAAATGTGAAAAACTAGAATCAAGGAAAGGAGTAACACTAGGATAGGGGTGCACCATAATATGGTCAAAAATTTTAGTGTGATTTTGAATTTTTGAAAGATAATTTTCCTTTTAGAACTTGACATTTTTATTTTTCTTTGATAGCTTGGCTTATGAATTTTTAGGATTTTTAAATTTTCCTCATACATAAAATTTATAAGACCAATAATGGGTGATAAATATGACTAACACAAGAGAGATTATACTTATAAACTAAAGAAGAGAACCTCAGACACTCATAACATTATAATTTAGAAGAGACTAAAATCTATTTTTCAAACCAAGTGTGCCTTAAGTTAAAAATATGGAAGGGAAAATGGGGATCATGAGAGATCAATAAAGGAATAAAGGTATCTAGAAAATACAAAAGAATGTAAGTCAACTTACATAATAATTGTAAAAAGGATAAGATAAGATTACAATGGGAGGTGATATGAAGGATGATATTGATGCCATTATATAATCCACGTAAATATATGATAGGTCTAACATAAACAAAGATATCAATAAAACCCAAGAGGGGAGGATAGTAAAAATAAGCTACCAAAGCATCCAAAAAGGAGGCCATAGACAAATAAACCCAAGAGTAAAAGATTGATAAAATAATCTACCAAAGAGTTAATGGGAAAATAGACCAAATAAGGAGAGATTATAAAATAAAGCTACCAAAGCATCTAAAAAGAGTGAATGGTGAAATAAATCTAAGAGGGAAGAAAAATAAAGTGTTAAAAATTTAAAGAGTAGTAAAGTAAATAACATGATGCAAGAAAATTAAAGAGAGAAATAATCAAATCCTAAAATACAATGAAATAATACTAAATACATGGTGTAATATGAAGTATATAGTAGGTATATGATTTTTTTATAAATGTATTAGGAAATCATTACATGTATCATCAATAAAATCATAAATATGTTGTTATAACTAATATCATGTTTAACCATGATATGTTTTACTCTATTTGAAATATGTGCAAGTAAAATATTATAAATAACCTTGATATAGAAATTAGGGGTGTTATAATTATGATGACATTGATCCTATGGTTATAAATAAGGTAACAAAATATTTTTACTTGAGAGGAAGATCTCATTGTAAGGGAGATTATTCCTCCACCTATGATCATGATGTTATGGTCATGGATAATTACGATGCCCTTACATCTAAAAACTATAGATATGATATGGATAAGATCTACACTCATATGTGAAAAGAAGGAAAATCATGTTAAATAAAATAATACTTCCTTTTCTTGGGGATGTATATAGGAGTTGTCTTTAGTGTTGGTACATTTTTTTGAAGAGGAGAAGGTAGTGCCTTGTGATGAAGTACCTCTAAATGTTTTCAATAGGATCGATAATCCACCATATAATGAGTATTAATATCATGAAAGACAAAAAGAAAAACCTATATAAGGAAAAAAAATGTAGTGATTTATTATCCATATGAGGGATTTTAATTTTGATAGTTAATGCTATACTTTTATTTTTTTATGCACTAAAATTATAGACCATACACTTGAGGCATCCTTAAATTTATAAAATTTCACTATATTATGATTTCCTAACTTTTCCATCAATATTATAATAGGAAGATATAAATGATAAGAATAATCATGCATTCTTGAATAAGAAATATTAATCATGTTAATGCTCAATTTTAAGGATGTTTGTTTATGATATTATTAGAGAGATGATTTATACATGTTGTTATTGGTTATATCCTAAATAAATGGGATTATCTAACATAAATCCATTTTCATAATCAAGAGTGGTGAGATCCATGTTGAGTGATTCAAACATAACGTCTCTATAAGGAGTAGTTCTAGAATATTTATTTATAATAATAACTATCATGGGTATATTGTAAGTTTCCATATTGTGAGAATGGGTTGTGTTGATGCATCTACATGTATCATAGGTGATATTAATGTCTATATAAAACTTCTCATGTTATAATTTGAAGAATTCAAATCAAGAGTTGTAGGTTATGGTAATCTGGTTATGTGTGATGAAATAGCGACAGAGTAAGCAAACTATTCCATAATATTTATATTAGTTGGTTATTAGGATCCACCTTGGCCTACATATTTGTAAATAATTAGATGATATATAATAATCAGTGTGAGTTATGATTAAATTTAATCCAAGACTAATCTATGTGAATATTTTAGAATGGAATTTAAACTAAAGTGACTTGGTTAAAAAAGAAGTAAAAAGGTAGGGTAAGGTAGAGAAGAAAAGTATTGTTGATCTTCATCTCAAACATCATGACAAAGTTCAAATGTTTCCTAAGCATGCACTTAAAACCAATATATGAGGTAAAATATAATAATCACAGATCAAAACATATATAAAGTAAACATATAAGAAAGATAAGACACAATGTAAATAAGAAACCTATTTAATTTAAAGTTTAACTCCTTTAAGCAGATAGTTGATGCACATCTAAAAATATAGAGTAAATAAAATTAATCAAACTAAGAAACCTTTAATTAACCTACCATATGCATGAGTTAATGATTTTGAATTCAAAAGGTATGTGCCAAGAATTTAAAGAACTATTCAAATCTAATAAACAACTGAGACATGAGTTAATGATTTTGCATTCAAAAGGTATGTGCCAAGAATTTAAAGAACTATTCAAATCTAATAAACAACTGAGATAGAAACCATATAGTAAATGATGAAAACAAATTTGGAAATTATTTTTAGAATTCCTTTCTTTGAATTAATAGCTCAAATGTATACAAGTTTTGGCTCAAAAAATCCCCCCTTTATACAATGTACAGTAGTCTTTTTATAGAAACAAGGAAGTATGTTAGTCAATTGAATTAACTTAAAAGTGTACAAATGTAAAGGACAATTGTAATTTTTATAAAGTTTATATAATAAACTATGCTTTTTAAAATAGACTGACCTATAGGCAAATGTGATAAAAAAATGCACATGCCTTTACAAAATAATATTCCATTCTCAAAATTTAAAGTGCTCCAATAAAAGAGAATATTCCTAACTAACTGGTGGGCCCTGTGCTAATGAAGTCTCTTGTTTCTATTGTAGTACCTTTACTACCCTTTGATGCTACTCATTAATAAGTTTAAAATTAATTAAAGGTTCAAAGAAGAGTTCATCCTCCTTCTCGGCTAAAACCTCAATGTCCATGTTATTTCTCTCCAAATCCTTTTTAATGATCCTTGTCTCGACTATCTTCTCTTCAGAATTTAGGATCATGTCCATGATCCTATTGTTATAACTCCCATGCCTACCTTTGATCTTGATCTTTACCTCCTATATGACCAAAGTCATCCTATGCTTGAATTCCTCATCTAAAATGATACCCAAGGAGCTAAGTGTTGTAGGGTTGGAAATCATTGTCTTAAGGAACTACTCTATCTTATTTAGTAACTCCTTATCATCCTTGAGGAGTCTTTCCAAGATCTTGGACCACATATTCAATCCCTATATTTTATAAATAATCAATCCCATAACTATATTGATATGGGATATGTTTATGGTTTTAAAACCAAGGATTTTATCCCCTATGAAGATGCTAATTATATTTTCCATCTTATCTTTTAAACTCTGCCATTGAGAAATCAAACCCCTAGCTACTACATCTTATTGACATAATGAACCATGTCTTTCCTTTTTTATCTTTAGAGAATCAAACATGTCATGAAATGATCTCTAAAACATTTCAATAATTTCATTAGGAATAGACAAAATAACTTATTTCTCTAGATTCTACTTCTACCTCTGTAAGTTCTCTAGTTGTTGTGTCATGCCCTTGATGATAGTTTTTAGCTCAAAACTTTGAGCCTAGGCAACCTCAAATATATTTGCTTTAAAAATGGGGTGCTCACCTGGTTTCTAAACCTTCATTTGAGTTAATATAATGAAGGGTTCTACTTTCTAAAAAGTGAATTCCTCCCCTGCAATCATGGCTCTTTTTTTAGAAACTCTATGCAAGCTAGCTATGGTTGGGTCAAATTTGACACCAACTAAAGAGTGTGTAATCTTTGGAGGATTTAGGGTCTCAATTTGTGAACCATTTGAATATTTAAGAGAAGCCACTTTTATTTATTTATCTTCCTTATAAAGCTCCATAATCCATGGTTTGAGCTCCTCATGAACATGGATGTTAAAAGGCTTTGTAATTACCCATTTATGGCATAGAGTTGGGATCTTTTGCAGATTTTCATAGATGAACCACTTTGGAATGGTTGGTCCATGAATAGGGTTCTCATCATTAAACAAATTAACCTCACTCAAAGGGTGAGTGAGGGTTAATTTGGGCCTCTTGGTTCCTACAAGAACCAAGGCTAGCTCAACCTTTCTCTTTTGTGAGGGAATCACTAGGACTAAGTCCAAAGATATCCCTTTCCCCTTTTCTTTTTATGTTTCTTCATCTTGAGTTTGAGGCTCCTCTTCTTATACTTCTTCCTCATCTAATCTATAAGCACTAGCTAGTGATTTTAAGACATCTTCCAATGTTTCCCTAGGATATAATGAAATCATGTCAATGAACTCAATAGGTGACCCTAACTTTTTAGGTTGGGTAGAAGATGATGACCCTTCACCAGCTCTTTCTTCAAGTCTCTCTTTTCCTAACCCTTGTGTAATTTTTGCCTCTATTTGATTTGGATTAGGCCTATAATATGGTCCTAGTAGCAAATGGTGTTGCAGAGGCCCCATATTCAATATTTCACCATCTAGCTTGTCATCTCTCATAAATCTAGCCTCGAGTTGATGTTGTACTTATTTACTCTAGCCAATACTTATAAAAATGAATATGATTAGATGTACATTGAATTATGGATACCGAGTTGATGTTCATATGTCATGTTAATTTGCTTGGCTTTCAAATGTTTCACAACATTATCTTGGGGGTTTGAATGTCTCAATTTATCAAGTTGTAAATTGAATGAGTCTCTGTGCCTGGAAATAGTGTCTACATTTTCCCAATTCTACAACACATTTATAATAATAATAAAAGTGAAAGGATGGAATATCCCCTTCCTTTTACCTTTTCATACACCATAAATACCATGGAATAATTAGTATGTGATATTTTGTTCAACTAACTTGGTGGGTACATAGACTAGTAGTTTAACTAGTTGACATAAGGTTCCCCCTATCCTAATTATAGTGTAGTCAAGATATAACAAAATGTCCCAAATAATTTCCACATACTTCTTGATTAAGGGACTTATCCTGATCATAAGTAAATCTATAATAACTTCTACTAGGGTTAGGTACACAAAGTAACAAATGAAATGTATGTGGTCCCTATACTTGAATATATGTAGTTTGGAATAGTAATGCGAGACTATTTTCCTTTCATTAAGTGACCAATTTTTGATGTTAGGGATTTTGGTAGTGGCCACTAGGTCATCCAAAAGATAAGACATCATAAATAATTGATTTCTAGTCTTCTTTTTTATGGTAGATAATTTTTGCTTCAATATAATATTGATCACTTCTCCTATAGGAGGACTAAGTCCATTTTCAACCATGAAATATATATAAGGGACCCAGACTTTGTTGACATTAGTTGTGGAAGGGCTCCCAAACAATCTATTGAGAAATTTCATAATCATTTTAATTCCTACCCTAAATTGGGTGATTGGGATCCTTCTAGTGGGGTCAAAAACTACATGGGTTCCTAAATATAACCATGGGGCAAGGGTGGTTTTTAGATCATTTTTACTAGACCATTCCCTAATTATGGGTAAATATACCTAAGGCTTGGGTAGCTTGTAGTAATTTTAAAATGTAATGAGGGAAATGTTGGCAACTCTCTTAAAACTATGTTCATGTATTATCATATCTTGATCAATTTTGTAATCTTTAAAAATAGGGGAAATAACATCGATGCAATGTAATACCTTTAGTTTTTCTACTACATGGTAAAGACTGGTCATTTGAATGGAGACTATGTCATAGTATCTCTAGTAGACTGTGGCCTTCTTATCATCTTCTTTGGTGATTTCTTGTAACTCTTCAATGTCCCAAAAAAGATTGGAATAGTTATTATCCCTAGTGTTCAATGCTACAACATCAAATTCAATATCCTTGAAGACCCTTCCTTCTATGTTTGAAGTCAAATACAACTCTGTGTCCTCCCTATTTTTTTTGTTTTCATGCTACCATGATTGTGAGATCTATAAATTGCTTACTAGTGGTCTATAAATTGCTTTTGGATAAATTTTCACTTGTTTGGGTGATAATTGAGCTCTCTAGTTTGAATGTGATCAAATTAGGATCAAATTAGGGATTCTATAGATGCTAGGACTTTTTTTCAATCTTTTCAATATTTAATGGTATAAACTATTTACACTTAGGTGAATTTGGTGCCTTAGATTTAATTTGGACTTTTTCCTTTATACCTTTGCTTTTGGAGCCAACAAAATCTTTAGTTTTTTCATTTTCTACTTAGGTGGTGTCTATGTGGTAGCTTTATGGCATCCAATTGGATTTTTTGTGGCATTTTATTCATAAATGCTTTAAAACTTGATCGTTTCCCTTTAAAATTTGTCTTTGATCTTGCTCCATCAGTTCATCTTATACAAATTAATGTGAGTCTTTGATATCAATCCTATAAGTTGCACACCATTGACTGTTCTTTATACTAGGCCCCATGGTTATACCACTTGGAAATACCATGGGCCTTCTAATATCTATATCTCTACCAATCTCATAATGAATGTATTTGTGACATGTGGTAGTTCCATACTTGCTTAGAGGTTCCATTGAATAGTCCATAGTGATCTCACTCTATTTGATCATCTTTCCACTCTCAACATGAGCCATCAATCATAAAAAGGTGCATGAACTTTAAGTTAGCATGAGACCATGTAAAAAAGTTAGGTTAAATACTTTAGTCTAAGTTTTTATTTTGTGTTAATAAACATGAAATAATCTTGAGGCTAAAGTATCTAGGCTAAGTTTACATCAAAAGAAAAGGACCCCATCAAATGATAGAAGATATAACCATAATTCATTGCCTAAGGTTCTATTATAATCATAAATACAATTATAACCATAGGATAGAGACTTAGGTTAAGTTTATATATGAAAACATTTAGACCATGATAAATTAAATGAGTCCAAAAAGTAGGGGGGTCTTAAAACATAAAGGGAGCAAGATCAGGGTTATTATGCTAAGGTTTGGTCATGTCAAAAAATATGATTGAACCTTAGGATAAGAATTTAGGATAAACCAATGGTGTTCATAATTGATCTTATGAAAATATAAACTTGGTTTAAAATTTCCTTAAGTTAAAGCATGGCCTTTAATAAATATAAGGTGAAATATTGATTTTAACATTTGAGTGCATGATTATTTTCCAAATGAGACCCTATTGATCCTACAATGGAAAACACCATGTTCATTTATCTAAGTGGGATTGGTTCATGAGATTGAATTTTGATGGTCTCATGGACATCAATGATGACCTTGAAGACATCAATGATGTTTGTGAAAATGTCAAAATTAAGCTCTAGCAATATATCATTGGGGCTTAAATTTGATAGCCTCATAGATGTCAATGATAGCCTCATGGGCATCATTTGATAGGTGTGAGAACATTAATTTTAAGATCACATATATAAATTTAGGGACTAAAATTTTATGGCCTCAAAAAATTCAACAATGGCCTCATAAATGTCAATATATGGGTGCAAGAATGTCAAATTTAAGTCCCATGAATAGTGGGTCCCTATGGAAGCTTTGAGTTGATATGCATCATTCGATTAACCTATCTGATGGAATGAAAATTATTGATTATGATCTAGGTACTTGAATATGATGGGTTCCTATAATTACAAATGGATCAAGTCAACTAGCATATCATAAGTCCTAAGTCTTAGAATATGATCATAAGACCCTTCGATTAATTACTATCTTAATATAGGTTTTATCCTAGTATTACATTGTATTAATAAATACAACCAAAACCTTAAGGTAAAACTTAGGCTAAAATATCATTAAAAATAACAAGGAACCCCCTTATGTCTTTAATCTTGGTCTCATGCTATCTAATCTTTGACCTCTACTCAAACATAAGCTATTGATTATGATCTGAGTGATTGAGTGAGATTGGTCCATAGGGAGATGTCTTAGATCTATCGATCGTATCTCACTCTATCTGATCTCCAATTTTTTCTTAGGTGCAGACTATTGATCTTATAAATAAGCATGATATTTAAATTAGGGCCTATAGACATGAAGGGACTTAGTCTAAATCCTTAATACTAAGGTCTCGTTCAAGTTAATAAACATAAAAGGGGCCTTAGGATTAAGACTTAGTCTAATATTGAAACAAGAGGGAGCATGAAAATTAAAGTTAGACCATGATAGGAATTTTAAAAAGATCTTGCAAACATTAATTTTGGACCAAGTTAAAATAAAAGGGGATAAAGGATCTTGGGACATAAAGGGGACTAAGCTTATAATTTTTAGGCTAAGGTTTGGTCATGTTGAAAAACATGACCAAGCCTTAGTATAGAAATTAGGCTTAAGTCTATAGCATGTTTAAAATGTTCCCACGTAAATTGTTCCTGATAGTTTTTGAATTTGGTCTAAAAGAGTCTTGTGTTAGGGTTTATGACTGAGGGTTTTAGGAAGCTTAAACATGGATTCAACTTGACATTTAACAAACCAAATGCTAGTAAAAGGTAAAATTGAGATAAAATCATTAAAATTATGAATCCCATGTATGATCCAATCAAGGAGAGCTCCATTAAACATATGATTTGAAACATAGAGATCCACTGTTAGCAAAATTAGGCAAAGTTAAAGTAGAACCATGAACAAAGAAGACCAACTAGACCAAGGGGTGGATGATCATCAAATGAAAATAATGTCCAAAACATGTTAGTGATGCTCTAGTCAAGTGAATCTTCAATTTTGAGGTACAAATTGCATAATTTAACACATGGGCCCCCAATTTTTAGAAATAGGGGGTATGTTGACCTCAATAAGTTACAAGGTATGATGGAATTGAATAATGATGGTATGAGGTTTTTATTTTAAGATTATTGTCTTCAGGTTAATCATCACCAAAATATATAAGTTTGGGTGGGATATTTCCCACAAGCTTGGGTGACCATTATAACCTCTAATTGAATCAAAAAAAAAGTTAAAATGGTGATACTCATGAAAAAATACCTACAAAAGGTTTAAAGGTAGAGATTCTAGTGACACAACATTGTTAAAATTGTTCATAATTCTAAGTTTTGGTATCACCTTTAATTTTCTATATATATTTAAAGTATAAGAACTTAACACATTGGAATGTAAAAGAAGCTATGGATATCATGTGATGATTCTAGTGGTGGTCAAGTAGTATGTTATAGGATAAGAGAAAGTTGAAAATCATAAATTTCGTCCTAACCATTACATGAGGTATTATGATAGGAATCTAAATTCACCCCATGGGTAGAATTTATTTTTAGTCATATCCTTGGCATGTGATAAGAATGGTATTTTTATAATAACCATGGGACTTAATGAATTCCAAATAGATGACACAAGTACCTAAACCTTCATCAACAAGGGCTCCCTTGACTTGGATGTCACTAATTCAAATTATAATAAAGAGTGGAGGGTCATCTACATAATGATTTTTCAAGGATCATACATGGGATTGGAAACATTATAATACTTTATTTAGAATTAGGAAAAGTGGATTCTTTCCCCATATGTGGTGGTTGAATAATGTTCATGTCAAAATGAGTTTCATTAAATGATTGTGTTATTTAGGATAAGTGTACATAAGCTCAAGGAAAGAAATTCAAATAATAATATTGGAGAGTTATTGATGGGATCACATTATTCAAGGATAAGGTAAGCTGAAGGTGTCTGTAATTGAGAAAAAAAGGTCTAAATAACATAAATTTTGATTGTATAAAGACATATACCTAATGTTTTTTAGTTTTGACTTATTTTGATAGTCTCAGCCATGCTGATACAAATGGTTTATTTAGAAATGAATATATTGGCAAGGTGATGCAATTTATAACTTAGAAGATTGTATTCATTATATTGATATAGTTGAGATATCAATTTAATGTATCAACAATAGTGGTATAATGATGGAAATAGGAAAGTATATTAGCATAGGCAATATAGTTTCATAAATACAAGACTATATCAACATAGGAGATATAATTTAAATAGTATAAAAGTTATAAAATGTATCGACATGGTTGAGTTCTTTTTTATTTTTAAATTATTATGATTATAAATAGATAAAGACTAAAATTTTACCTATAGGATAGTCTTGGATAGTTTTATAATCCTTGGGATGTGTAATAGGATTAGTTTGAGTATTTTGAGAAGAATCAATATGAGTTATAATTTTCCTCATGCCATTCATGTTAATCAATATTTATGTAAGAGAGGGATAATTGTGGTTAATTTAAGTTTTTATGACATTATAAGTTGGAGATTAATGAGGTTTATATTTTAATTTCAAAGAGTTTCTATGGTCTTGAGGTTAATTTTTATTGCTTTACGACTAGTTAGGAGTATATATTTTATAGATTTTAATGTGATCATTAGCTTAGTTAATTGCATCATGCTTGACCTTACCTTGATGAATTATGGAACTTTTATTAAAGGCTTAATAACATTAGCTTATCATAGAAACATGGTCAAAGCTATGATAAAGTATAAAATAATGTGCTAAAGTATTAAGAGAATGAAAATTTTCATGGTAATTAACCCAATTAGCATGACATATATAATTTTTTTGGTTATAATAACATTGATGTTTTGGTTACAAATCATAAAGTTTTTAAGGTTGAGGTTTAAGATGTATTCTCTTTCATTCATCAAGTAAAATATGTTGGTTATTATTATTATTATTATTATTATTATTATTATTATTATTATTATTATTATTATTGTTATTATTATTATTATTATTATTATTATTATTATTATTATTATTATTATTATTATTATTATTATTATTATTAATATAAGGATGAGTTGGGTGAAAATGGATTCCCATGATAGGTCTATTAAGATACATGTTTTTCAAACCAACAACATTATTACAAGAATATTCCACTTATATTCATGACTATGATCATAGATTTCACTAACAACATCATTAGTATTAGAATTTTTTAAAGTCTCATAATCATTCACATGGTTTTTTAGGTTAAGGCACATATTGTCACTCAATTTTGAACCCTTAGAGAGGTAGTTAAAGTCTAATCCAATTGAGTGAAACAATGGGATTAACCATAGACCTATGGGTTGTCTATAGTGGGGGTAAACCTTTATATTTAAGTGCTAACTCCCTTGATATGTCTTTTCAAGCTCATCACCTATGATAATAACTTGTTTTAATGAAAATGGATAGATAAAAATGAAATAAACCTAGCCTAATGAGTTGATGTACCAAGTTTAACTCTATAATACTACCGTGAACTTACACTATGAAGGGTGATTCACAAAACTGAACTCAACATCCAAGGTTTCTCTAACATAAGCATTTAAACATGAAGGCAAGATGCAATGAATTTTTAAAGGTGGATGAATAAGAGGTATGAATGTAGACACTGTTACTATTACTTACACTTAAATACATAAAAAAAAACATTAACTAAACTTCATGTGACCTATTAGAGAGTAGATTACTTGCACAAAACATTAAAGAGTAAGGTGAACATGAGGATATATGATTATCACTTGTCATTCAATTGTGGACTACTTCACACACTTAGACAATAATTTGAGAACTCAAAACTAGATTGAAATATTTTATTCAAAGTCAAAAATGGTACTCAAACCATTAGGACCTTACCATACTATATGTGGATTATTTACAAAGCCAAAAGTGGATGATTATATATATATATATATAATCATCCACTTTTGGCTTTGTAAATAATCCACATATAGTATGGTAAGGCCCTAATGGTTTGAGTACCATTTTTGACTTTGAATAAAATATTTCAATCTAGTTTTGAGTTCTCAAATTATTGTCTAAGTGTTGAAGTAGTCCACAATTGAATGACAAGTGATAATCATATATATATATATATATATATATATATATATATATATATATATATATATATATATATATATATATATATATATATATATATATATATATATATATATATATATATATATATATATATAGAGAGAGAGAGAGAGAGAGAGGTATATTAGAAGAAAATTACCAAGTGTATTAATGAGTTATAATAAGAAATGGGTTTATTTAATAGTCATGAACAGACCTCCAAAGACATGTGTCTTACTCCTAGAGATGATCTAACCCTCTATGTGGTATATGAGTTAGAACTTGGCTTGACACCTTGACTATCTTCTTAAAAACTACCCTTCTTTGCATAATAAAAGTGACAAATGGAATTATCCATCATGAATTATACATTAAATAATCTTAAAAAACTCATTGGACACCTTTCATTCCTTAATAAATTCCTTTTATTTGACATGTCATCATTCATGTGCATAGGTGTCTTGAAACTCTTCATTTCCCATGCCTAGCTTGGTCCAAGTGGCCCAAAACCAAATTTAATCTTATTAAAGTCACTCTATCTCCATTTATGGTCTTAAAATATGTTATTATACCTAAAAAATCATTTTGATTCCTAGAACAACTCCCAATATTTCATTTTGTTCCTCAATCCCTCATTAGGCCTATTTTCCTTATAGCCCTAAAAACCTATAAACCTTCTTATATAAGACACTTTACAAATGGTAATGACAAAAAAATGTAATATTATAAGACCCAATATGTCCTTAAATCTCCATGTCAAATTTCATGTCCTAAATTTAAGTGTATGTCCATTTTTTCTACCTTTCTCTCTCCTTAATTAGGCCTCCTTGCCTATAACCCTATTTTATTGATCCAGACATATCCCAAACTTTTTAAATCACATAAAATAACTTGATTAACTTTATTTAGGCTATAAAAATCCTATATTTCAATTTTGAGGTCCTGAAACCCTATGGAAGTGTGATAACCATGAAATGACCTTGCCACCTAGTTTCATTTTAGGCCTATTTAAGATTACCTTGGAAAATGAGCCTTTTTTTACCACCTATAGAATCCCATATTCATATTGTTTGAATTTAATAGTTATGAAACATCAAAAATGACCTCATATAATGATTGTAAATTTCTCCTTTTCTTATGACTAAGTTTTTGTACAACCTGTAAGTGTATTGGGGAATTTTATATGTTTATATATAACATAAAGGTATTTACATTTGGTTTTAAATGAATATTTTTTGCTTTTATTTTAAATAAACCCCTTGGTCTCAAGACTACCCCTTGCTAATGAAGTGAGCAAGGTCTGAGACAAAATAGTGAGTATTCATATTACTTGTAAAGATTTGAGGCGACCATGGATATATTTTTACAATAATAAAAATCCTATGTATCCATAAATTTTTTTTGATAATGAATATATAGGAATAAAAACTCCATCTCTCTCATGACTGGTTAGATCTACCTATGTGTGTCCAATGCTTCATTAGGTCTAGACTGAGTTTTGACCTTTTCACCTTTATTATTAGGTATAAATAGTTTAAATAATATGTTTATTGAATTATGAAAACCATTTTCAAATTAATTTCATTATTTCAAACATATTCTCAATCCTTTAACATATCTCAAACCAAGCAAAAGCTCTCATAAGTAGGCAGACCTGTATGTGTTGATTAACTATGTATGGAGACTTTGGACTCAATCTTGATAAATATTTTTAATTGTTTCCTTTTGTATAAAATTACCTTAAAATGTATTTGTTTATATAAGGTATACCATATAGTCTTCCATACACCTATATTCTCACCTTTAGGCTTAAAACCAACCTATCCTCATTATACCTGTAGGTGCCTTTAGGGTATTTTGACTACATTTTGGTTTGAAGCCTCACTCATACCTCAATGATATTATTTTAGATTTTTACTTATTTTATATCCCAAATTAGTCTCATATAATCTCTTCATACACCTCAAATTATCTCTTTTCTTAGTTTTTAGACCAATTGTCTAGTTAGCAACCTATAGGTGCTAGTAGGTTGTTTGAGCATTAGGCTTGACATTTGGAAGTTAATATTCTAACTGTGCTATGGTGATTTCAAGAATACAAATAAAAATAGTTCATCCCACTATATATCAAGGTTTTAAAACTCATTTTACTAAAATTTAAAATTAATTCTCAATTGATTTCATGTATAGATCGTGCATAGTTCTGTAGAGGCCTTAACAAACTTGTCAACTCAATTCTATTAGTTATCCCTTGAAATTCAAGTGACTAGGTGATATTTTATGGGTTGTGACACTATCTATCTATAATTAAGTTAGGTTTCACTATCTTGGCTTGATATTATACTAGTTTGATGTTGAGTTTTGTCTAAAATGAGGACTTACAAGCCTAGGGCCTGTAGGTCACTACTTACTTGTTTAGGGCTACAAATCCACTTCTTGAGATCTTGAACTTTTAAAACCTGTAAACTACACTACACCTCCTTATAAATACTTAAATGGATCATAGAGATTATTACCAAGGATCATGTCACCTTTAATTTACTTAACTTATCTATACATGATGCATATAGTCAGCTTAAGTGCAATGTTTGTGAACTGAAGACTATGGTTTCTCACAAGGTTCATGCTCTTTTTATGGAAAATTTTGAGATGAATACCTTATACTATGATATATTATTATTTTTTTAGCCAATTTTGATAATCAAACATATATTGGATTTCATCACACATACCATTTCCCCAAAGAGCATCACACTTGAATAATATGGACAAGAATCACATCTTAGACTAGTATCACATGAAATCCATGAATTTTAAGGAACTCCCATGAGTGATGAATCATTTTTATCCTCTAAATATGATAGATATCTTAAATAAAACAAAATTTGTAGCAAGATCTATTGAAACACCTTGTACATCAAGATACTTTTACTCCAAGTGAAGACACTTCATAGAGATGAATTGGCTGATGAAAACACCATTAAAATGATATAATTGACCTATAAAACAATCCTAAAAAACCATTATTCTCCATCTAATTATGAAGTGGAGAAATAGATGAAAGAATAGACCTCTCTCAAATGGATAGGACATCATGACCTACTCTCACTCTTAGAAATTTTTAATAAATAAGAGGCCATAAATATGAAAAATAATGACACTTATTTCAATATTATAATGACCCATAACAATGGACAAAGTTTTAGTTCCGAACTCTCTCTCTCTCTCCTAGCTGCACCATTTAATTCAAATTTGCCTTCTTGAGCTTGTGAAAAGCAATGATGGAGGAGAAAGAGTGTCTAAATTGGAAGCTCAACCTAAAACTTGTTATAAATATGTAAAATTAACTTAGGGATCCCAAGGGACACTTTTAATGTTTCTAACTAAAATATTATCTTTCAAAGTCGTACAAGTGCCCAAAAGTGCTTATAAAGTGTCATTTTGCTTAGTTTAGGTGTTGAACTATAGATTTTTTTAGTATCTAGCCATACATGAACATCATTTGACCCATTTATGACATCAATTACATTGGGAATATTATTTAAATGTTTTCTTCTTAGAATGGTATGTTTAACTCCTCTAAATGGCCAAAAGGTAACCAAAATGTGATTTATGCATATGAGAGTCAAATAAAAGGTTAGTGCATGATATTATGATATTAATGACACCTAAATAATATTTTTTAATAAAATTATACTAAATTAAACATTTTATCATGTTTGACAATATCAATACCTTGTAATTGACCCATATGACTAGACAAGTGAACATAAGACCAAAACTTGGACAAGATTAGATAAGGACAAATATGATTATATCGAACCATTTAAGACCATGAAAATATTTTGACAACCCTATGCATTTTCAACCTATAGGGAGTGACCAATTTTGAATTGAGATCAAAATTTGGTCAATAATCTTGGTGATTCACAAGGGTAGCATGCTTTCAATGCTAATGGACCAATAATCTTGTCCTTCCATTGGGCAGTAAGTTCACTCTTTTGATACAATATGAAACTGACATGCCTTCTAAATAATTAAAATTCACACCAAAAAAACAAAAATAAATAAACACACACTATGCCCAAGGAATTTAGGAAAACCCACACAATAAAGACTCAAAACAACACACCTAACCTATTATGTACAGACCTCAAAACATGTTTGAGGTGATGAAATACTTCCACTTGATTCAATTAGGATCAAAAACAATATTCCTTGAGTCAAAGCTACTCCATGAGAACAAGTCACTATATGATGGATGTTTATCAAAGAAATTTTGTTTATAAATATGATCAAATTACTTACCACTCATAAGACTTATGCTAGCTATAAGTGGATCACTTAAAACTAATTTGAATGATCTTTCTAAATCTCCTTGAGGTCTACTTGACAGTGCATCTTGCTTTATCTCCTTCATGCTAATTTGATGCTTGTCAACTTTATTCTTGGGAGTCATTAAATATTTCTCAGCTTCACAATTTTTTAGGCCATGATGTGTTTGATGTGTAAGACCATCATGATTGCCTTCCTATTGGCCAATCATGTTTGCAATTGACTCAATATCAAATTAAGGTTTAGACTACTCTTGAACCACATAAACTTCTAACTTAGTCTAATTACACTCTTCCAAGACTAAAGTCTTCTTGAAAATGACTTTAAATTATTTTTAATGTTCATTAGGCTTACAAATGACCTTAATATCAAGCTCATGTTCTTTAGGAAGGGTATGTAGGCCATTTACTTATTCAAATTCTTAAACTATAGCATGAAACTCCTGTCATAGGTCATCATTTTCTTCATGACTATCACACTCATGAAATTATTCATTTTGGGTAGGCATAATTGTACCATCTTCATTATCATGTTTTAATACACTTTGAAACTCATCATCATCATCATCATCTATATGAAGATAGTAGTTACCCATTACAACTTGTGTGAGGGAGTCATCAAGACTTACCTTAGAATACTCATCAACCTCATCATGAATGATGTGTGTGCCAAGACCTATATCTTAAATGAAAGCATAGGGATCATGATCATAGGTATCAATATGATATTAATATAAGAAGATATCATAGATATCTTTAATTTTGGAAGATGCTCCATCATCTATGGCATGCTCCTCTTGCTCATTGATTGTACAATTTAGATTAGAACTAGTTTCCACATATGGTTCAATGTGGAAATTAGATAGTGGATGTGTTATTATTTTCACTTTATCTCCATACCTCATTCTAAAATCCAATAAAGACAAATCAGTAGCAATATACCCTCCTATCTTGGTAGTGAAGTCTCTTGATAGGCAAATGGAAAGGTGTGTAGATAGATCCACCACCATTATGTCTTATATAATTATAAAACTTGGGAAGTCATGAAAGAACACTTAAAAACCTTTTATGAGCCTTATTTACTTGGTTGGTATTCTATCAAGCTGAAACACTCCTTTCATATAAGGTTCATACTTTAAACCCAACTTGTCTACAACTAGTTTAGGCATGACTGAAGTACTTACCCCACTATCCACAATGCAATTATGAACCAACTTATCTAACATAATAAGGGTAAGATATAAATGTGGGGGATTTTTATACTTGGTGTAAGGTTCAAAAATATGATTAGGTAATTTTTTTAAGGCTACACCAATATTCTTTGATGGTTGGGGACTGATATGAAGTCAGGATAACTGGTCTTGGAGTAACTCTTTTTAACCAAGCATGTGGAGTACCTCCCAAATGGATATGATTGTCTTTGTGTTATTTAATGAGTCAATAATATTCAAATTGGAGACACTAACCTTTTATTTAATCCTTGGAGGTAATTAATTACCTTGAGATTGAGGTAATGAAGGCTTGATCATCTTTCCCAAGATTTGATTTTTAAAAGGTGCAATACTTGGAGAGGCTACCATATTTGCATTCATACCTTGTTGCTTTGAAGGGGGGTTGTTTGGATTTTTATCCACATTGTGAACATCTCCAAAATCTCTCCTATTTTACCTTGTTTTGGTTTCAACTGAGGTGCTTTGATTTAGGACAAATATATCCTATATTTGGAAGTTCATAAAGCTTGCTCCTTGATTACTACACTCTCCACTTGGTTCTTATTTCACGGAGTTATCATCTTATAATGTCAAGTGAGGATTATGTCCTCATTGAGAAACTAAATTTTGACCTTTACCCTCATCAACATTCATGTACTATCCTTGAGGTTTCCCCCAAGAATTTGGCCATTTTTCTCCTTTAACTAGGTTACTATGGATTGAAACCATTGCTCTTGAAGTGAGAGTAGAATTTGGATTATAGGTATTAGGTAACCCATGGAAATTAGGTTGACTTTGTTCCTCCCTTGAACATTATGATTATGTGGAAATATATTTGATTATGGATGGAAATAGTAGGAGCTTTGATAAGATCCAACATGTTGATTTGATTTCCTAGTTGAAGCTTTAAGGCTTTATATTTTACTTTCCATTCAATGGAATCATATGATTTATTTGGAGCAGCTTTAGAATTGTTATCTGATTTTGGAAATGGATCAAGGCTTGGAGTAGTATGCATGTTATAAAAAATAAGAATTTATATCTTTAGAAGGAGTTTACTAGCTTGGATCAAACCATTCTCATATTTAACATCTAAATCATTGGCATTAAACAAGTTATATCTTCCTATGGTCTACAACATGATAGTTATATCAATCCCAATAGATCTGAGGTAGGTTGGGAAAAAAAATTGTATGGGGTCTCATGGGAAGTGGAAGCTTATTCCATTTCCTTTAGAACCTTTCATTGAAATCATGCATGGATTCCTTAGGCCCTCTTTGGATGACATTCATTTAATGGATTAGTGATGTATCATCACTCCAATCCTTCAAATCTTTGAGTCAACAACTCCCCAAATTCATCCTGTATAGTAATGCATCCTCTTGTCAAGGTTCTATACCAATCAAGATCTTTTCCACTAAGAGACATGGCTAGTAATTTGATTTCTATTTTAATTTTTGTGATGTTATGAAAATTAAAAAAGTTAGATATATATCTAATTTTGTCACTTGGGGTGATAAGACCTTACCCATTGAAAGAAGGGACACTCTTAGTGGAATTGGGAGGGATATCATCATAGGCAAAACAATTTATGATATTTTTAGTATTGAAAGATGGGAAAGCATGTTGTCTAGCCATATTATCTTCAAAATAATCTTCACTCTCTTTCTCTCCTTGACATTAAAAATATTATTATTCTTAAGGCTCTTTAAGTGTCAAGATAGGCTTAGGATACTAAACTTCAATAGGAAGCTCAAGATGAGGGAGTCGATTTATAGGATGGTTGCCTCTAATAAAAACTAATCTAGTAATTACCATGAATAATAAGAAAAATAAATAAGAAATTGGTCTACAACTAGATGTTATACATTTAGTGGAATCACCAAATGTTGAGTAGGAAACACTTATGCAGTTGTAGTCTTATCATAACTATAATTCACATTGACAATAAGTAGTTGATATAATGGTCCCACCAGGCATGAAATAACTATTGTCACTCAAATTTTCACCCTTGGAGAGGTAGTTAAATCCTACTCCAATTAAGTGAAACAATAAGATTCATTTAGACCTAAGGGTTGTCTATAGTGTGGGTAAACATCTGGATTGAAGGGCTTGCTCCCTTGATATGTCTTTTCAATATCATCACCTATGCTACAAACTTATTATAATGAAAAAGGGTAGATAAAAATGAAAGAAACATAACTTAACAAGATGATTCACCAATTTTGAATCCATGGATGAAAAAACCGGAGAGGGCGCGATGGTGGGGAGCAACGGACTGCAGCTGGGCGGCCAGCATGAAGCCAGCAGAAGGGAGCGACCTCTACCTGGGGGGTTCGAGCAGCAGGCAGAAAAGATGTTCAGTGAGGAGAAGTCCAAGGTGTAAAAAATTAATGGTTGTCTGCCCAGGTCTCTGGAGTGACCAGTTCTAGTTCTTTCTCAGGAGGTTGTGCAAGAAGAGGTGGAATACCTGTCGACACATGCCCTCATTTGCAAATTCTTGGGAATCCGTGTTTCTTTAGCAGCATTGGAAGCTTGGATTAGGAGGACTTGGCAAATTGCTGGAGACTTTGACATCTTGCTGGCAGGAAACAGCTATTTCATTGTCAATTTTTCCTCTGTAGCAGACCAGAACAGGATTTTCGAAGGGGGGCCTTACTTCTATGATAGAAATGACCTCTTCCTTAAGCCTTGGCATGCTGGTTTCAACTCGGTGGAAGATCTCCCAGCGTGTGTCCCTGTTTGGGTTTGTTTGCCAAGACTGCCCCTCGAGTTTTGGCGGGAGGATATCCTTCGTCAGATAGCGACTCTGCTTGGAGCACCGATGGCAATTGTGCACCAAACTCTGGATAAAAAGGTAATTTCCTACGATCGTATTTGTGTTGAGATTAATTTGAATAATCCCCTTCCGGATTCTCTCGAGATTTGTCTGGGAAGTTCATCTTGGATCCAGCAAATCGACTACGAAGCCATTCCGTTTCGCTGTCGTATTTGCCATGTGTATGGCCATTTGCACAAACAATGCCTACAGGTGGTCAAAGAGAGTGATATTCAAGGTGAAACGGCTGGGTCTCGGGGGCCCAATTGGGATAGAGGTGCCAGACAACCGAAACACTTTGGGGCAGCCCATATACAATCAGGGGGATTGAATAAAGGCAAAAACCAGCTCCAAATTGAAGGTGCTGAACTAGGCAGTATTGGCTCCAAAGGACCTGACAAAGATGGATTTACCACAGTCAGGCACAGGGGGAAGTCTCGTGGTAGGAAAAGGGCAAATTTTGACAGACAAAATGAAGTTGATTTTAACAGATTTGAAGTGCTAGACAGCATGAATATAGAAGACGGTATTCCGGACCCGCTACAGACAGAGGATGAAGGGACAATGGAACCATCTACCCCTGAGGAGGAAATTTCAACCATAGTCATGAGGCTGACACAGGGGACTGACAAGGAAATGTAGGATGCACCCAATTCTGTTCTACTGCCCAAAGGGGATTCGGAAGTTTGCTGGGCCGACCTGGCAAAGGAGGTGGAGGCATCCAGAATGTTTAAAGGTTCCTCCTCTAGCCTGGGCATTATGCCACGACCTTTTAAGAAGCCTACTGGCCCCAATCCCCCATGTGTGGGGTGAAGGAAAGATCAGGAGAAACTAAAAATTGCAGGTGATCTTCTAGTGGAGGCAGGGCATGTTAAGCCCCTGAACGAGCACTTCACACAAGTTTCCCAATGATTGTTCTCTCCTGGAATGTGAGGGGTCTGAGTAGCTCTCCCCGTCAAAGAGCTATAGTTAAACTAGTTCATGCTAATTCTCCTGACATCTTGTGTATTTAGGAGACAAAATTTTCTGTTGATTTATGGTTATCTTCTATGCAGAAGTGCTGTTTCTTCAATCACAGCCAGTGCGTGGGGGCACCTGGGTCTTCCGGTGGGCTGGCAGTGTGTTGGAACCTGGATTGCATAACCCCACTTGGCTAGTTGGCCAGCAATTCTACTCTCACAATGATAGCCGTCTCGAAGGATTCAGGGGAAACTATACTTCTTACTAATGTTTATGCCCCTGTGGACCTTCCAGGACAGCGAAAATTGTGGGATCATGTGCGGTTTGTCAGAAGCTGCCACCCCTACTTGCCATGGATCGTGACAGGAGACTTTAATGCTGTCCTAAACTTGGGGGAAAAGAGAGGCGGTCTGGCTCAGCTGGGGCCTTCATCAGAAATATTTTGGCAAAATATTGACCTTTTACGCCTCTCAAATGTTAAAGCTCTCAATGGCACATTTACTTGGAGTAATAGAAGGAGTGGAGAGGAAGGTATTTCGGAACGCCTGGACAAATTTTTGGTTTCTTGCTACTGGCACTATGGTTCCTCATCCATCACCTCGGAGATTTTGGACTGGGGTGGATCGGACCATTGGCTGATTAAGTTGTCCACTAACCAAATTTTGGCCCCAAGGAAGCCTCCCTTTAAGTTTCAGTTAATGTGGCTTCATGAGCCTTCCCTGCATGAGCTTATGGGTCAGTGGTGGCGCCATGGAGGACCCAACTTTGGTACAGCCATGTTCTCCTTTACAAAAAAACTCCAGTACGTCAAAGGGAGGCTTAAGTATTGGAATATCCACAGCTTCGGGAATCTTCATAATATGAGGAAGAAGGCTCAGGACCAGCTGAATGTGATTACTAGGCAAATTAGAGACAACGGTCTCTCTGAGGAGCTTCATGAGGCTGAATCCCAAGCGGTGAAAGACCTTACTGAGTGGGAACTCCGGGAGGAGATCTTCTAGAAGCAGAAGGCGAGGCTTAAATGGCTCGAAGAAGGTGATAGGAACACTGCCTTCTTCCACAAGTCTACCCAGGCTAGGCGTAATACTAGTTATTTAACCCACTTGGTGACCCTGGATGGTTCTCGGTTGAGCTCTTTGTAGGACATTTCTCAAGCAGCGGTTACCCACTTTTCTAGTCTATTCTCTGCAGAGCGGCACCCCTCTGAGATAGCTGAATATAATGTGCTGTCCTGCATCCCTTCTGTGGTGACGCAGGAGATGAATGAATTTTTGATGAGGCCTATTGAGCGGACTGAGGTTGAGGGGGTGGTCTTCAGTATGAAACGCGGCAAAGCCCCTGGGCCGGATGGCTTCCCAGTGGAGTTCTATCAGGACTTCTGGGATGTCATCAAGCATGATCTCTTTGATGTTATACAGGAATCCTTTATCAACAAGGAAATGTTGAGGGCCTTGAATGCTACCTTCCTTGTCCTTATACCAAAGAAAGAACAGGCGGACCAGCTGGACCAATTCAGGCCTATTGCACTCTGTAATGTGATATACAAAATTATTATGAAACTCTTAGCAGAGAGGCTTAAAAGCTGTCTCTCGCTGATTATATCCGAGGAGCAGGGTGGATTTGTTGCTGGTAAGCAGATCCTGGATGAGGTTGTTATTGCTTCTGAGGCCATTCACTCTATGAGTTCTTCTCAGGAGAGGGCCATGGTTATCAAGCTTGACTTAGCTAAGGCTTATGATAGAGCCAGCTGGAGATTTCTAAAAAGTATCATGCAGGCCTTTGGTTTCAGCCCTGCTTGGATCCAATGGGTCCTGAGTTGTGTTACCACGCCCTCCTATTCGGTTCTCATCAATGGGCAGCCAACTGAACTTTTTGGGGCAGCTAGAGGCCTGAGGCAAGGAGACCCGCTATCACCTTATCTTTTTATCATTTTGGCGGAGGGATTGGGCCGGCTGATCAAATTCTAGGTCTCTCAGAACATTGTGCAGGGTTGGCAGTGGGGGAATGCCTTAGTCACGTCCCATCTTCAGTTTGTTGATGATACTATGCTGATTGGGAAAGCTCACATCCGCGAGGCAGAAGCTTTCAGGGACACCCTTGATATGTATCTGGAGGCTACGGGGCAGAAAATCAACGACCATAAGTCCTCCATCTATTTTTTCAACACTCCTGGCCTGATACAGAGGCAGATTGCGGCCATTATGAGATTTCAAATTCAGATTCTCCCAGTTGTTTATCTGGGCATTCCTATAGTGGTTGGCAGGCAGCCACGCCTCTTCTGGCATAATGTTTTGGATAAGCTGAGACAGAAAGTGAATCACTGGACGCACAGATGGTTATCCACTACTGGGAGAGTTACTCTGCTGCAATCAGTGATCCAAGCTCTTCCTGTGTACTGCTGCATGGTGCTGGCTGCTCCTATCTATTTTCTCAAAGAATTTGATGCCCTATCCCGCCAATTCCTCTGGAGTGGTAATCTTTGGTGCACCAAATGGAGCTTGGTCAAGTGGGATATGGTGTGCAGGCCCAAGAAAGATGGGGGGCTTGGATTGAGGTCTGCCATCCTGGCTAGTGAGGCACTGGCTGCCAAATTATATTGGAGATGGTGCTCTAATCAGGTTCAGATGTGGGCTCGGATCCTGACTTTTAAGTATTATTCAGGGGTGGATCCCTCTGTCATTGCTCGGATGCCTCTTGAGAGGGGTGGCTCCATGATTTGGAGTACCCTCAAACTGGGAGCTCAGCTTATTAAACACAGCCTCTTTTGGATTTGTAAGACGGGAGAGCAAGCTCTCTTTTGGGAGGACTCATGGGATGGCGCACCCCCGCTCTCATTTTCTCACCCGCATTTACAGGAATTATGTGTGGCTTTCCAGGAGGCTGGCTGGAACAATGTGGCACACTACAAGGAGGAGTATAGAGTGGGCCTGGCGACTTGCTTCAGATGGAAAAATTCTTTAGATTGGCCCCCTGGCAGATCCATGGAGAGCAGGATGGAGCTTGCTCAGCTTCTTGATTCTAGGAACTGTAATTCTCTTCAGGGTCAGGATTTGCTCGCTTGGGGAGGCGGGTCTTCTGGAAACTACTCCGTCTCGGAGGGATATCAGACTTTGCTGAAGCAAGTTCATGGTGAGGTGAATTTCAGCTGGGGGAAGAAAATTTGGAATACTATTACCTGGCCTAAATGTAATTTCTTTTTATGGATGCTTGTGTATAATAGATGCCTCACTTGGGACAATCTGTGCAAGCATGGCTTTCAGGGGCCTTCCAGATGTGAGCTCTGCTGTGATGAGGTGGAAACAGGGGCGCACCTATTTTTTCAGTGTAATTTTGTCAAATAGTTATGGCATAGATGGTGGCAAGCTTGGCACAGTCCTTGCTGGCATGCCTCTTCCTTAGTTGACTTCTGGGAGTGCCTTAATCCTCCCCCTGCTAAAGCGTCGACCCTCCAGGCGGCTTGGTTTGCTGGCCCGGTCTTTATCTTGTGGAATGTTTGGAAGGAAAGGAACAGGCACGTTTTTTGTGCGGAGTAGAGGAAGGTCGACGCCATATGGGAGCTTGTGTGTTTGACTTTGCAAGAAACTCTCGCTGCCAAAGGGTTGAGCTTGATTGGGCTGGGAACGGAAGAGCAGAATATTTTGCTCAACATTGCTGGCAAGCCGTGGGTCGTGACACCCTCTGCCTCTCTTAGGAATCCGTGGTTGAGAGATAGGCGCTGCCACAAACCTATCAACAGACTTGGGCATTGGACTCTCCCCCCGCCTAGCTTCCTGAAGATTAACACTAATGGCTCCTCGCATGGGAACCCAGGGGATGCGGGAATTGGAGGCGCTGGGCGCGATAGTTCCGGAAATCTTCTATTTGTTTTTTCTATCTACAAAGGATGGTACTCCAATAACTATATGGAGGCGTTGGCCATCCTTCAGGGGCTGAAACATGGCTGTCATCTGGGCTGGCAAAACATTATCTGTGAGTCGGATTCCCAAGTCGTGATTGATCTGATCAGTAATCGTAATTTTGTTAATGCCGAGTGGAGATTGGCTGAGGTTGTGCAACAGGTTCTTCAGTTAAGTTCATTGTTGGATTCCGTCACTTTCAAGCATATTCCCCGCGAATGGAATGAGGTTGCCGACTGTTTGGCCAAGTGGGCTTCTGAACAGGGACCCCAATGGAAGATTCTAGATTATAATTTACTGCCTCTGCAATGCTCCCAGAAGTTGACTCTTCTGGTGGAGCAGGATAAGGCTGTGTAATGTTCTTGCTTTTCCCATTTTTGAATAAATTTTTTACCCCGTTTAGTTAAAAAAAAAGATGGTTCACCAATTTTAACTCCACAAGACTACCATGAAATTACATTATGAAGGGTGATTCACAAAACTAATCTCAACATCCAAGGTTTCTCTAATATAACTATTTCACCATGAAGGAAAAATGCAATGCAATTCTCAAGTTGGTGAATAAGAGGTCTGGTTGTAGACACTAGTAATCTTCACTACACTTAAACACATAAAATAAAATTAAATACACTTCATGTGACCTGTTAGAGAGTAGACTACTTGTACAAAACATGAAAGAGTAAGGTGAACACAAGGAAGATGATTATCACTTATCATTCAACTATGCACTAATTCACATACTTAGACAAGAAGTTGAGAACTCAAAAATATATTGAAATATTTTATTCAAAGTCAAAAATATCACTCAAACTAAAAATTATTTTCCATAAAAGATGTGGATTGTTTACAAAGCCAAAACTGGTTGCTTATATAAAGAAGTGTGAAGAGAAAGAGGGTGGTATAGTAGAAGAAGATTGATAAGTATATTTATGAGATAAAAAAAGAAAGGGTGTTTTCTAAAATTTATTAAAATACCTCAAAATCCATGTGTCTTACTCCTAAAGATTCTCTAACCCTCCATGTGGTGTAGGAGTTAGAACTTGGCTTAACACCTTGATTAACTTCTTGAAAAATACCCTTCTTTAATAAGAAGAGTGATAAATGGAATTATAAATCATGAATTCACCATGAAATTATCTCATAAAACTAATTGTACACCTTTCATTCCTTAATAAACTCCTTTGATTTGACATTTCATCATTCATTTGCATAGGTGTTATGAAACTCTTCATTTCCCATGCCCACCCTAGTCTAAGCGGCCCTAAAATCAAGTTCATCTTATTAAATTCACTCTATCTCCATGTATGGTATTAAAATATGTTATAAAACCTAAAATAAACCATTTTGGTTCCTATAACAAATCCCAAGGTTTTATTTTATTCCCAGAGCCCTCACTAGGCCTGTTTTCCTTGTAGCCATAAAAACTTATGAACCTCCTTGTGTAGGACAATGTACAAAGGGTGATGAAAAAACAAGGGAATATTATAGGACCCATTATTCCATTATATCTCCATGTCAAATTTCATGTCATAAATATAAGTGAAAGTCCATTTGTTTTTCCTTTCTCTCTCCTCAATTAGGCCTTCATTAGGCCTCCTTGCCTAAAACTCTATTTTATTGGTCTAGACCTTTACCACACGTTTTAAATAACCAAAAATAATTTGATTCACTTTTAATAAGATATAATAATCCTCCATGTCAATTTTTAGGTCCTAAGACCCTGTGGAAGTGTGAGAACCATGAAATGACCTTGGCACCTAATCTCATTTTAGGCATGTTTGAGACTACCTTGGAAAACAATCCTTATTTGACCACCTAAAGAATATAATTTGAATATTTTTGGAATATAATAGTTATTAAACATCCAAAATTACCTCATAAAATTATTTTAAAGTTCTTATTTGTTCAACATACCTACAAAACACCAAAAAACATGTAAAATAAGGCATTTATGGTAGTCCATATAATTTCAAGTATGGTCAAGGTACATGTGGATAAATTAATTGGATTCATAAAAAACATATAAGAAGTTTTAGGATAAAATTATGTAATTAAATCTTATTTAGAGGTCCATTGTTCTTCCTGGTCACTATTAGGGTTTTAGGAGGGTTTAAGACCTATTTAGGGTCTTAACAATCATTCATAAAGCACAAGCCACCAATTAAACTAATTCTAATTAGAAAACATTAATTATTGACCAAAATACATATTATAAATGGCTCATATTCCCATTAAAAGTGTGAGAGATGGTGTGAACATGTGAAGTTTCTCATTGGGTGGAAGACTTGGCTTTTTTGAACTCGAAAGAGGCCTAATTTGGATTTTAGGTCTTAAAAATCAATTCCATTGATGGGAGAGGTTAAAAAACCTCAAAAAAAATATTACTCACTCTTATACATTATTTTTAAATGATTATTACCCCATTATATGCATTTTGTGCATTGGTTAGGGGACTTGGGGTTGTTAGGTTGTGGAGCTAAAAGCTTCACTGATGCAGACATGGAGGAGGTTGCAGATGAGTTGTGGAGTGTCACAGACACCGGCGTCAGTCAGGCCAACTGACGTTAGCAGGATTAGACAAGAAGGAAACTGGCGTCAGTCAGAAGTCGGCCAGCGTCGGTGACCCCCAGGTGGATATGGACCGACGTCGGTCGCCTGTGTGGTACAGACTGCAGATGTTACGGGCAGTTAGCTAACGAACCAAGTGTTTACATGATGAGAGCCAATTTTAGACTCATAGCTGTAGATCTAATTATTGTAATTAGATGTCTAATTATTATTTGGATGAGATCTATATAATAGACTCATGGTTGTATTGGAAACTAGTGCTAGGGAGTAAGAGAGCAAACAGCTCCTTCAGAGAGAGGTAGAGCAATGGTGCATTCCTCCTAGTGCCACAGTACCAGGTGTGTGGGTGCTGGATTGGAGAATCAGCAGGGTTCTTCATGTATGTATGATCTTGGTCATCAGGTGAGCATGGCCTTTATAGGAGATCTGCATGGTAAGTAAGAGCGTTGATCTATAGGTGTATGTGTGTGCAAGGTCAAGGTTCACAGGGGTGCAGAACCAGGTTGATTTGCAGATGTGCAAGATCAGATAGGATAGCAACACAACAGGGAGCAAAATTAGGCAGGATCTACTTGGAGTATAGGTGTGTACTCAGATATAGCAAGAGAGGAAGGCAAGGGAGTTCCTTCCAAAAGTATGGTTTGTTAAATTACAGGTTGTTTCAGGTTCATGGGAGATCTACTTGAAGTACCTTGAGTACTTGTGGAGTGCGTGGAGCACTTGTGGTGTGCGTGGAGCACTGGAGGTGAACACAAACTCTGTGTTTGAGTTGTGTGTTGGGACCTAAGAGAGAGAGCTTTAAGGAGAGAATTACTATTCACTTGAGGTGTGGGAAGCCTCTGAAGAGGTGGTGGAGAAGAAGTGGCATCTTATTTATTGTATTCTTTTCTGCAAGAGTTTTAATACAAGTTGTGTATTGTCTCTCATATCATGTGTTATTTCTGAGTTCTAGTTACTTGTTGATTCTGGTTAATTCTGCATATTAAGTTGCTTGGTTTGGTAATCAATTGTGTGTTTCTGGTGTTTCATATATTCCTAACAAGTGGTATCAGAGCTAAGGTTGTAGGAAGCAGGCTTTGTGTTTGGTTACAGGTCACTCTCAGGGGTTTTTGATTGAGTGGGAGTAGAGCAATGGCAGATGAAAGTAAGCTAAGAATGGAGGAGTTGAAAAGCACAAATGGTCACTTACGGTCCTATGGAAAGAAAGAGCAGGTAAAAGATTATTGTTGGTTGGTAGCAGATCATCATGAAGGAACTAAAGAAGCAGATGTAGCAGGTGTTGTTGCACATGATGCTCTGGGAGGTTTCTTGGATAAAGTTGAATCTTGGATAAAAGATTCGGTTGCCTCTTTCCATGTAACCCTAGGTAGAGGAGCTGGCGAGCCTCACAAAAGAATTGGCAAAGGGAAAGTGAAGCTGAAATTATAAGCGGCCAACACACAGGTGTTGATGAAGGTCATGCAGGTCCCAGGTTTGGAGATATGGCTAATTTCTTTAGAAAGATTGGGTGATGAGAGATGCACAAGAACTCTCATAGTGGATGCACTTGAATTAGCTGGTGGTAAGAAAATAGGTACTCTTTATCTACTTGTTTATATTACTGATTCTTCTTCTATTGTGGAGACGTGGCTTCATAGGCTTGGTCACATGAGTAAGAAGGAGATGCATGTTCTTAAGTGGAAGACAGATATATTTGATAGGCTTAAGAACTAGAAAGCCTTGGTGTTCTTGGAGGAGATGGCAGACAGAAACCAGTGGATGGTGCTAGATACTTTTGAGCAGAGCAGTTTGGACATGGGTTTTGATTCAAAGGAGCTCACGAGTAAAAATTCATCACTCACAGGTGAACACAAGTACCGGCGTCAGTCAGGAGGAACCAGTGTCAAACAGACAGGTGCCGATGTCGGTCATGTGTAGACCGAAGCTGGTGATGTCAGGTAGGGTAAGCCCGACATCGGTCAGGAGGACCAACGTCAGTAGTAGGTGAGACTAATGTCGATCAGGAGGACCGACATCGGCAACAGGGACACCGATGTTGGCAAGGTCGGTAGTCAGGGACAGATGCTTGGGAACTGACGTTGGTCAGATGCAGACTGTGGAGTGACCGAGGTCGGTCACTGTAATAGATTTTGGGTGGATAGCACGCTGTCAAGGAGTCTCAAACACCCATATGGAGGACTGAAGATGTAAGTAGGCCCTCAAATTCATTATTCCTCTTCTTTATACTCGTTACTGATTGTAGAGTAGGAAGGATCCAGGAAATAGTGGGAGCATGGCATGGAGAGATTGCAGACACCAAGTAGAGTCTTGGTAGGGTTGCCAGCAGGTATGAAAGCACAGAGACGAATGGATTCCTTAGTTGAAGAATAGAGTGAATGGACACGTGAGACGGAAGACCAGGCATATGGTCTTGAGGGAGTTGAAGGACAGTGGGACAGGACTGACAGGTGGTACCAGGTGGATGACAAAGCAGGGCTTTAGTCAATGTCAATATAACCATTGTATTTGTCTTACCAGGTGGATGATGGTCACAACATTATCCTATTGCTGTATGTGGAGGATGAACTTGGTACAGGTTTAGACATACAGGGTTTTACTAAGCTAAGGGTAAGGTTAGTTTAGTGGCATGTCATGAGGAGTTTGGAGCAGTGAAATTCTTTGACATGGGAGACATGGAGATCACAGGTTGATTTTGTCTCCAGTGGGAGCTGATGTGAATCAAGTGTTGGCAAGGTTCAGGATGCAGAGCCGGAGCACACTAAGGGCTGGATAGGTACAATGTCTGAAATCACATGAGGTCTGGTATAGACCTGAGTATTCCCATGCAGTGGGAGCTGTCAAAGAGTTAGGAGCCAATTTGGGGAAGTGGGTTCTTAGGTATTTGAGAGGGACCAGCAGCAAGGATTCATGATATGCAGGGTCAGGACTTCACTACATGGATTTGTAGGTTCGGATGTGGCAGGGTACTCAGATGATAGGAGGCACACCATGGGATGTGTGGTGGGTTGTCTTCAAGATTGAGCTTGAAGAGGGATACAAACCAGGAAACAGATTAGATAGGGTACATGTACAACTACAGTGTAGTTGTTTATCTCCAAGTGGGAGATTGTTAGGTTGTGGAGCTAAAAGCTTCACTGATGTAGACATGGAGGAGGTTACAGATGAGTTGCAGAGTGTCATAGACACTGGCGTCAGTCAGGCCAACCAACATCGACAAGATTAGACAAGAAGGAAACCGGCGTCGGTCAGAAGTCAGCTAGCGTCGGTGACCCCCAGGCAGATAGGGACCGACGTCAGTCGCCTGTGTGGTTCAGACTGTGGATGTTACGGGTAGTTAGCTAACGAACCAAGTGTTTGCATGATGAGAGCCAATTTTAGACTCATAGCTATGGATCTAATTATTGTAATTATATGTCTAATTATTGTTTGGATGAGATTTATATAATAGACTCATGGTTGTATTGGAAACTAGTGCTAGGGAGTAAGAGAGCAAACAACTCCTTCAGAGAGAGGTAGAGCAATGGTGCGTTCCTCCTAGTGCCACAGTACCAGGTGTGTGGGTGCTGGATTGGAGAATCAACAAGGTTCTTCATGTATGTATGATCTTGGTCATTAGGTGAGCATGGCCTTTATAGGAGATCTGCATGGTAAGTAATATTGTTGATCTGCAGGTGTATGTGTGTGCAAGGTCAAGGTTCACAGGGGTGTAGAACTAGGTTGATTTGTAGGTGTGCAAGATTAGATAGGATAACAACACAACAAGGAGCAGAATCAGGTAGGATCTACTTGGAGTACAGGTGTGTACTCAGATAGAACAAGAGAGGAAGGCAAGGGAGTTCCTTCCAAAAGTATGGTCTGTTGAATTGCAGGTTGTTGCAGGTTCATGGGAGATCTACATGAAGTACCTTGAGTACTTGTGGAGTGCGTGGAGCACTTGTGGTGTGCGTGGAGCACTGGAGGTGAACACCAACTCTGTGTTTGAGTTGTGTGTTGGGACCTAAGAGAGAGAGATTTGAGGAGAGAATTACTGTTCACTTGAGGTGTGGGAAGCCTCTGAAGAGGTGGTGGAGAAGAAGTGGCATCTTCTTTATTGTATTCTTTTCTGCAAGAGTTTTAATACAAGTTGTGTATTGTCTATCATATCATGTGTTATTTCTGAGTTCTAGTTACTTGTTGATTCTGGTTAATTCCGCATATTAAGTTGCTTGGTTTGGTAATCAATTGTGTGCTTCCAGTGTTTCATATATTCCTGATAGGGGTTATAGGCTTATTACCTCCTTACTAGCCCTCAATGGAATTTGGCTCAAAAACTAAACTTTTGTGAAATATAGAACTGCATTGGGACATTTTATATGTTTATATATCACCTCAATGGCCATATATTATGTTTGACATTCTTATTTTGTGCTTTGAGTTTTAACAGACCCTGTGGTCTCAAGACTGCCCCTTCCTAATGGAGTGAGCAAGGTGTCTGAGATAAAATATTGAGTATGCCTACTACTTGTAAGGATTTTAGGTGAACATGGATATATTTTTTCACTCATAAAAATCCTATATATCCATCAAAAAATTGTGATAATTTCTATATAGGCCTCAAAACTTCATCTCTCTCATGATTGACTGGATCTACCTATGTGTGTCCTATGCTTCATTAGGTCTATACTAAGTTTTGACCTTTTCACCTTTATTATCAGGTCTGAATAGTTCAAATAAGATGTTTATTTCATTATTAAAATATTTCTCAAATGAATTTCATTATTTTTAATCTATTATTAGTCCTTTAACTTTTCTCAAACCAAGTAAAGGCTCTCATAAGTAGGCATACCTATATGTGTTGATTGATTGTGTATGGAGACTTTGCACTCAATCTTGATCAATATTATGAATTGTTTAATTTGGTTTAAAATTACCTTAATACCTATCAGTTTGTTTTAGGTATAGCTTAGAATCTTTTATACACCTTTGTTCTCCCCTTTAGGCTTAGAACCAACATATCTTCATTGTAGCTTATAGGTGTCTTTAGGGTATTCTGAATGCATTTCAATTTAAGACATAATTCATAACTCATTGATATTATTTTTTATTTTTAAATTTTTTATATCCAAAATTAGGCTCATATCATCTCTTCATACACCTCAACTTCTCTCTTTCCTTAGGTTTGAGACCAATTGTCTAGTTAGCAACCTGTAGGTGTTAGTAGGTTGTTTGAGCATTAGGCTTGACATTTGAAAGTTAATATTATATTTTTTACATCATTATTTTAATAATAAAAATAAAAAGAGTTCATTACACTATAATTAAGGTTTGAAAACTCATTTTATGATAATTTCAAATCACTTCTCACTTGCTTTCATGTATAGACCATACATAGCCCTGTAGGTGCCTTAAGAAACTTGTCAACTTAGTTCCATTGGTTATCCATTTATTTTAAAGTGTTTAGGTGATATTTTATGGGATATGACACTTTTTTTTTGTAATGAAGTTAGGCTACACTATATTGGCATGATCTTGTGTTGCTTTTATGTTGAATTTTGTCTAAAATGAAGACTATAGGCCTGGGGATTATAAGTTGCGACTTACTTGTTTTAGGATACAAATCCACTTTTCGAGATTTTAAAATTTTTAAACCTATAAAATCCACTACACCTCCTTATCACTCCTTCAATCTCTCATAGAGCTTATGACCAAGAATCATGTCACCTTCAATTTACTTAACTAATATGTATAGACTACATACAACTATCTTAAGTGTAATGTTTATGAGTTGAGGACTATGTTTTACCATAAGTTTCATGTTATTTTTATGTAAAAATTAAATATTATCACCTTATAATATGATATATCATCAGTGTTTGAGCCAATTTTGATAATCAAATATATAGTGGACTGCATCACACAAACCATGCCCCTAAAGAGCATCACACTTGAATAACATGGACAAAAATCACATCTCAAACAAGTATCACATGAAATAAATGAATCTAAGGTATATCCCATGAGTGATGAAGAATTTGGAACCTCTAAATATGAAAAATATATTAGATAAAATAAAACTTCTAGCTGGATCCACTAAAACACCCTATAAATCAAGACACTTTTCATTCAAGTGAAGACACTTCATAGAGATGAGTTGGCTGATGAAACCAATATTAAAAGGATATCCTTGACCTATAAAAACATATATCAAAACCATTATTCTCCATCTAATTTTTAAGTGGAGAAATAGATGAAAGAATGGACTCCTCTTGGATAGATAGGACATAGTGACCTGCTACCACTCTTAGTGATTTTTCATAAAAAAAGGCATCAATCTACAAAATAATTTCACTAATTTCAATCTTACTATGACCCTTAATAATTTAAAAAAAATTAGTTCATAAATATCTCTCTTGACCATACCATTTACTTCAAATTTGCCTTCCTAAGGTTATCAAAGGCAATGATGGAGGAAAAAGAGTGTCTAAAGCATCAATTTGACCTAAAACTTGTTCTAGAGCTATAAAATGATCTTATGGATCCCAAGGGATGCTTAAAAACAATTTCTAACTAAAATATGATCTTGCAAGGTTGTACAAGTGCCTAAAAGTGCTTATAAAGTATCCTTTTACTTAGTTTAGTCATTAAACTATAGATTTTGTTACTCTATGACTATACTTGAACATTCTTTGACCCATTTATGACATCAAGTACATTATTAATCTTCTTGAAACATTTTATTCTTGGAATTGTATGTATAAATCCTTCACATGTCCAAAAGGTGACCAAAATGTGATTTTTGCATATAAGAGTCAAATAAAAGGTTAGTTCATGATATTATGATATTAATGACACCTAAATAACATTTTTTAATGAAATTAGACTATACTAAACCTTTGACCATGTTTGAAAATATCAAGTCCTTATAATTGACCCATAGGACTAGACAAGTGAACATAAGACTAAAACTTGGACAAGATTAGACAAGGACAAATATGACTATATAGAACCATTTAAGACCTTGATAATACCATTACAATATTTTGAAAACCCTATGGCATTTCAACCTAGAGGGGGTGACCAATTTTTACTTGAGGTCAAAATTTGGTTAACAACACTTCAAATTATCTCATGAGGTGGTCTTACCTTTTAGCTTGATCAAAATATTCTTCTAATCACTTAGGAGAGAAGGACCTAACTTTTTATTATAATTTGGGTTATAAGGTAGTTGTAAAAAATATTTAATATGTTATCCTTAGACATTTTATGATTGAAAGGTTTAGCTATAGGACTTCGCAATGTTTAACAAAGTCATGTGTTGGCTTATTATGCACTTAATTGTAATTTACAATGTTATGTAGGTTATTTTTAGGTAAGTCATGATATTGGAATTCTTGGACAAATGTATTCACTAAGACTTATAACTTTGTGATAGTGATAGGTTTGATTTTATTATACCATTCTAAATCATCACCCATTAGTGTTTTAACAAGTAGTTTGGTAGATGCATATGTGATAATTTCGAGCCACTCCTTATATATATTCCCAAAGGCTTAAATATACAAAGTATGATCTATATATATATATATCATATGTAATGGTGGGAGAGATTTAACCAATGTATATGTTTTTGATATGATGTAATAAGGGTTCATTATATAGTGCTTAATGACTTTTATTTGAAATGGAGGTTGAGGGATAATATTCTCAATATGATCCTCTAACAAATAGTTCGGTAGATGCATATGTGATAATTTTTAGCCACTCCTTATAGATATTCCCAAAGTCTTAAATATACAAAGTAAAATAGATATATACATCATATGTTACGATGGGAGTGATTTCACCAATGTATATGTTTGAAATATGACATGATAAGGGTTCATTCTGGAGGTGCTAGATGACTTTGATTTGAAATGGATGTTGAGGGATAATATTCTCAAGATTATATTTAAGTGGGTTGGGGGATAATCTATATGACACCCCCATTTAATATGTTGAGGTTTAATGTTCATATTCAAGCATTTATTTTGATTTTTTTAAATTGGATGGAACTAGTAGATTGTATATGAGCCATTTGATTGAAATATTGCATCATTAATTGAGTAGTATCATGTGTATTTTGGTTGGTTTGATATGATCAAATCATATGTTTACTAGAGTGAGAAGCTTGAGTAGCACTAGATTAATTATTATAATTAGTGTTAATTGAAAAAGGAAGGACTACAAGTTTCAATGGACACATTTATGCTATGTTAGGCATTGTGAAAGAAGAAATATTTGGGAAGGTTGTAAAATGACTTACCCTAAGTCAGGTAGAAAATTTATGTTCATGAGTTTCAATAAAAAGAGTAATCATGAGGGAATGAATTTATCTAATGGATTTTATAAATATTTAGGATGTTATTGAAGGTTTGTTTTCATCTCATGAGGTTAATCTTGATAACCTTTAGCTTCTCCCTCAAAATCAAATTCTTCATAGGTTTGTTTTATATCCCTAAAACTTATTTAAAATTAGGGTTAGGATTGATACACTTATTTTTTGTTTTATTAATACTTAAAAAAATTTAAGGATTTTATTTGGAAATGGAAGATGGTATGTATAATTATTTTTAATATTCTTTCTAGTATAAGTCGTGTAGATAGCATGAATATTATGATATTGATTTCCTTGTAAATTTCCAAAGTCTTGGACAAATTCAATTTGGTCATTATTATTAATTAATTCCATTATTAAAATGGAATGATATAGTTTAGGGATTTTAAAGGAAAATACCTTTTGAAAAAAAAGTATGTTTGACAAATTTGGAGAGTTAAGAAGCTAGAAAAATAAAATGTTAAAATGACCCAACACAATGGTGGGGTGAGATTCAAATCAAATTCACCAGAATGTATGTAGGGATAATACAAAATTATACATACATATATATATATATATATATATATATATATATATATATATATATATATATATATATATATATATATATATATATATATATGCTATTATACAAGAAGATATATAAGATCATACTAGATATTTTATGCAATGAGAAATGCAATAGGTCTAGAAATCAATCCTAACTTGAAGAAATTAGATCCTACTTACACTTCTAATTGGGGATACATCAAATAATTGGGGTCATGACCAATACATATCTGATATACATAATCAAGGTCTCTCTTACCACAAATAATATCACTGGGGAGGGTTCTAAATCCTCTAGCTATGTAAAACTATGCAGTAACCCTAACTAGGTCTGACATTTTCATATTGACTAAACTAATAACAAGTAATGCAAAATCTAATCTAGTGTAGAACAAAGATTGTGGCACAAAGTGGGGGTAATAAAAAATAAAATTAAACACGCATAAGAGAATCATATTTAATCTATGTATAGTTAAAATCCTAATGCATGTAGAGATCAATATATTCAAAAGCCATTACTTATGCTACTTCTATCTACCTATGTATAGGCAAAGTTAGAGATACTTACCTAGAAGATGAACCCATAAAAACTCAATATCTCCCTTAAACAAAGGTTATTCACAATATTTTATTGTGGTTTTTAAGGATCACTAAGAAATTCAAAAGCATCCAAAACTTTTCCACAAGATAAGATTCTTCTCCACGTAGAAACCCTAAGCTAAGACTCCTCAAGTAGAATGGTAGAAGAACAGATTATAAAGAACTAAAAATGAATAATTAACTCTTATTTTTTTATCTAATAATGGTAAAATGGATGTTTTTATATAGACAAATATAACCCTAAACCCATTTTAAAGTTTAGGGTGACAAATTTGACCCAGTTGACCTAGTATTGAAATTTATGAAAACTAACTAGGTTATGAACTATATCAATCATGGTTGACTTAGTTTTTATTAAGCTTTTTAAATAAAAATATAAGGTTGATGTGGCTAAAATAGTTATTTAAAATACCAAAAATGGGTTTATGTTATGGAAATGGCTAATGAAAGTGGTAAAATACTAGAGGAGGGTTCAAAATAGGAGGCAAATCTTAGGGGAATGGTTTTTAAGAGTTGGTTATATTGATAACAAATGGTAAAAAGGGACAATAATAATGTGAATCACTAATGGTTTACCCACCCCTTTCTTGTTTCTCCCCTTAGGGCGTGTACTTAGAGAGATTGAGACTCAATGAGTTATTGCAAGATAGAAAGCAATTAATAACTAATAAAGTTTGAAAATATTATGTGTATAAATATTCACCACTCTAATCTCATCATGTGTCACTCAAGTAGAAAATGTGATGGTGCTTCGAGAAAGAATCATAGTAAAACATAACACTAAAGCTAAAAAACATTACAGTATTTAAAAGCATAAAATAGCTAAAAGTAAATGACTAAAAGGGAAATAACTAAAAAATTAAATGTATTCCTACCTTGAATTACCTTTATCTCTAAATGGTTATCTTTTATGTTTGTAGTTTCGATCATAAAGGGCATAGAGACTGATCTCAAAAAATCCAAACATACAAAAGTAAAGAGAAAAAATAAACAAATGCAAGAAATCAAAGATAACTGGTACTATGTGGATAGGATGTACTTAGAAATTTTTTAAGTTGGGGTGACAAGTGATATGTTAGACCAAATGACCAAATCAAAACTTAGAGTAAATTGAGTAACTAAAAATCCAAGGCTACTAAAGACCTAAAAACCTAAATAAGTAAAGCTCAAGTAAGAAAGGTGAACTCACCAAGTCAAATGAAGGATACATGCCAAAAGGATGGTAATCAAACATCAATGTGAAAAAAGTAACAATACTTACTTAAACAAAGATGGGAAAGAAAAAATGGTAAAACAACATTGATGAATAAGAAATAACAATCCTTACTCAATCATCAATGGAAAAAGGTGAATAAAATAGAAAACAACATTGGTGAGTGAGAAGTAAGAAGCCAACCTCACTCAACAATGGAAAAAGTACATGAAAGTAGAAATAGACTCAGGTGTCCACAAAAAGGGTAATACAACAAAGATAAATGGTGAAAGAAAGAAAAATATGTCTAGAAATGTAAAACCATGGTTCAAAGAAAGTAATCCATAGTTGTTTAAGCATATTGTTTTGTTATAAAGATAGATAAAATTGAAACAAAGTAATTCTAGTATTTTTTAAGATGTGAAAAAGAAGGAAGTATATAACAGGGAAAACAGATTTAGAATCACACATGCCTTTCAAGGGGGGAAATGAAATGGGTGGGCGGGGGGGGGGGGGGGGAGAATGAAGTAAGAACCAAGGTAGAGGAACTCTTTATCAAAGTTAAGACACTCAAATTAGGTTTGTCAAAACAAGATGACTTTTGGACTTAAGGACTCTGAATAACTTCTCCTAGCCATATAAGTATTAGGTTAGAAAATGAAGTATTTAGATCATTTCATGAAGGCTATATGCATGAAAATTAAAATGGACCTACCTTCCCAAAACATGTTCCCCATTCCTCAAGACCCCTTATAGAGATGTCAGTCTACTATAAATATTGGCTACTTGTATAATATATTAGGTATCACCATAGAGTATTTTGAACTATCCTATTCTAATCTATTGGCCTATCACACCCCAATGGACCTCAGCTCTATTGTGAGGCTAATTGTGGAGTTTGAGCTTTGATTGGAGATAGGATATGTGCTTGTAATCACATTTTTTATTATCATTTAAACTTGTGATATTTGTATGTTGCCTTTTATATATCATTTCCTTTTGTTTCAAATGATTTAGCTTTTAACATTCTTAATGGATTTTTCTATTCTTCCTTCATACATATTTGGGAAACCAAACATGGGTTCTAAAGATGATTTTCATTTGAATACTGGGGACTTGGTTGCTAAGAGAGAGAACTCAAAGAGCATGGTATCTAAGAGTCTCATAAAGTCAATTGAAATAAAAGTGATATCTTGAATTCAACCTTATTTTATGCAATGTGGAGTGAAAGAAAAGGAAATCAAGAGGAATTAAACATGATACAATTTGAATTACTTCAAATGATAAAAAATGTGATAAAGAGTGAAAAAGGGTTATAATGACATAAAACTATGATTCCTTATCATAATAATGAGGGAAATGTAGGAAAACATGATAGAAAAAATTATTATTCAAATTTCATCTATCAAAACAAGAAAAATCTAAAGCTAAGAGTAAGGATCAAAAAATTGTAACCATTACAAAAGACATTCGAGAAAAGGAATGAAAAGATGGTGATTTTATGAAGAAGTTCAGGTCCTATCCATGGTCTTATATTTAAAATCATAAAAGAGGAACCCAAGGGGGTGTATAAATCATGTGAAAAATAAATGAGATAAGAAAAATATGGTATTTGTGAGGAAAGATAGGTCCTATCCATGTCATTATACTGTAATTCACAAAAAGAAACCTAAGGGGTGTCAAAAAGTATTTTGAAAGTATGAAGAAAAAGAGAAGGAAATCATGAGGAATATCCAGTCCTATCCATGTTTTTACAATGAAACTCATGAAAAAAGGGGAAACTAAAAGACCAAAAGGAAGGACTAAGGTTTGTGAAAAGAGAGAACTGTTGTACATGGTAAGAACCATGTAAGTATCATGAAAAAAGTGTTATATATAACATATAAAAATAATGAAAAAGGAGGGAAGTATTTAGGCAAAATAATTCTTAAGGAATTGTGCATTGGGGGGTTCTTTGAAAATATAGCCTTCATTGGTTTGAAGGTGATAGGTACTTCAACCAAGAATATCCTTTACTAAATAAAGGCCCCACAATTTTTGGGAACATTTAAATTATTTATCATGAATGTAGTCTAATTTAAAGACAAGATCACCAATATTAAATGTGTGAAATTTAACTCATTTGTTATGTTGTTTGGGAATATGAGCATGATATTGGTGTTTGTGTTGCAAAGTAGAAAGACAATCCTCATCAAAGAGATTGATAGCATGAAGGCAAGATTCACATAATTCTTCATCAGGTATGATACCATGAAGATACATACAGAGATAAGGAATCTCAAATTCTAATGGGAGGAGATATTCAAATCCATGGACTATAAAGAACAACATTTCCCTAGTGGTAGTATGTATGATAGTGTGATAGGCCCAAAGATCAAGATAGAGATGAAGGTGCTAATCCATGTGGGTTTCATGAATTATCTTTTGGAAAATTTTATTAAGGATTTTATTCGTGGCCTTATATTGTATATTACATTTTGGATAATAGGGTGTGGATAATTTTTGATTGATTTTAGATTTAGCACATAGTTGTTTAATATCTTTATTTTGAAATTACCACCATTATCTGAAATGATAGTATGATGGACACCAAAATGGTAAATGATTTTATTAAGGATGAATTTAGAGATGGTGGTACTGGTGACATTAATGAGGAGATAACCTTGACCCGTTTGGTAAAATATTCTATGTCTATTATTATAAAGACATGCCCATATTGAGAGTGAGATAATTTGCCTATGAGATGTAATCCCCATATAGAGAATGGCCAAGGTAGATTCTATGGTTTGAAGCTCAGATGGAGGTGAATGAATTAAATCATCATGAAGATGTCAAGGAATATAATTTTTACAAAATTTAATGGCATATTTTTCAAGAGTGGGCCAAAATTTTCCCATATGTAAGCATTTGCAAGCTATAGCATGTCCAATACAATGGCCACCATACATTCCCCCATGTGATTGTTTAAGAAGAGGAAGAACTTCATCTTTCATAAAATAATAGAGCAAGGTACCTTCATTATTGTGATAATATAGGATGTTATATTGAAATACATACTTAAAATCTTGTTTCTGAATGTGAGTCTTTTCATGGGAATTGAGGTTAGGAGGATAAGTTTGGTGTTCCATAAATTTAGTGATGTCTTTATACCATAAAATTTGTCAAATGGTGATTCCCTCAATGTGTCAGATAAGTGAATCTTGTGGTTAAGTAGAGGATGGATATTTTATTATTTGGATAAAAAAGTGGGATTGGTAATAATTTGGTGTAGATGAAAAAGAGATGCTGAAGAAATAAGGGAATCAACAATAGAATTTGGATCTTGAGGGATAGGCTCGATGGTGAAAGAAATGAAATCTTTGGAAAGAGTAGTTTCAATTTGATGATAAGAAATGAGATTCTCATTTTTTCATTGGTAATCACCATGGAATCAGCATCAAATGAGTTGGGAATTTCCTAAATCATGCAAGTATTGGATATCTAAATCAAGGGAAGCTCTCATGCCTAAGATTAAAGCTTCATACTCTACCATGTTGTTAATGACATAAAATTTTAGGCAAAAAGATAGTGGGATGATTTTTCCAAGAGGGATCATAAGGGTACAACTTGACCTAGCTCCTTGAAGTTATTTAGTGCCATAAAAATAAAGGGTCTAAGTATCCTTAAGTAAATCAAGATTAATTTTACTAAGTTTTTTTATAACTACTTTTGGTGTAGGAGTATCAAGGAGGATAGTAGATTAATTGAGATTACTTGCTTCAATATTAGTAGTGAAGTTATAGAAGTAATTTTTAAGGGATAGGTCTTGGTTAAGACCTTTATTATATAGAATATTGTCATCAAGAATACTATCTTGAAGGTGGTCAGTAGTGGGCACAGGAGCTGTGGCAAGTTGATCAATGATGATTTATCCTTTGACAAATTTTTAATTAATAATTCAAAGATCAAATTCCATGAGAAGTACCACCCATTTTCCAATTTTTTCTCCAAGAATAAAGGCTTTGGAGAATAAATTATGAAGGGGATCAGAATAGATGATGACATAAGTTGTTTGATAAAGCATATAATGTCAAAAAAATTTAGTGGCAAAATAGATGGAAAAGCAATCATGTTCAAATTTTGTGTAGCATTTATCATAATCAATGAGGCCTCAACTGATATAGTAGCTAACATATTTTCTTCCATTAGCATCTTATTGGATAAGCATTGTCTCAACTAATATGGGTGTGGAAGAGGTATATAAGATCAAAGGTTGATCATTTGAAGGGGGAAAAGGAGTAGGTAGTTAAAGTAATGATTATTTCATATTATTAATTTTTTTTGACAAGGATCCATCCACTCTAAAGCATTACCTTTCTTAAGAAGATAATTGATGGAATAGATATGATAAGCCATTTCAGAGATGAATCATCTAATTGCTCCAAGTTTGCCAAGGTAAGTGAGAATGTATATAATAGGATGGGCATGTTTATGATAGTGTTAATCTTAGCATGGTTAACATTGATGCCACAGATAGAAACTAATAATCCTAACAATTTGCCATATGTGACACTAAAAACACATTTTTAAGGATTTAGTCTAAATTTATATTTAAGAAGGTGATCAAAGATGAGGTCAAGATCAGAAAGATGAGTCTTATGAAATTTAAATTTAGCAATGAGGGCATCCACATAGGATTTTACTATTTTGTGAATAAGGTCAAGAAAGATATGAGTCATTTCCTATTGATAGGTAGCTTCATCATTTTTGAGGCTAAAGGGAATTTTAACATAGAAATAGGTGCCCCATTCTATGGTCAAAGTTGTCTTAAGTTGGTATTTGAGGGCAATGTGAATTTGCTTATATCTTGAGAGACCATCCATAAGAGATAATACTTCATAACTATTTATGGAACAAATAATGACATCTACTGGATGTAGAGGGAAATTTTCCTCGGGACAAATAAGATAAAGATTATGGAAATCAGTGAAAATGTGAATGATCATAGTGACCTTTTTATGAATAGGGACTATATTAGAAACCCATTTAGATTAGTACACATGTTTGATAAACTTGGCGTCAATAAGTTTTATATTTTCTTTATGTCATAAGGTGGAAACATTGGGTGGAAATTTCCATTTCTTTTAGTGCACAAGTTTTTAATTGGGATAAGTGATGATATTATGCACCACTATACTAAGGTAAATATTGATCATGTATTCATATGAATAGGAAACTATCTCATGATATTTATTGAAAAATAATCTTGAGTTATCATGTTCAATAGGTGTGAGTTTGTGAGAAACTATAATTGGTCGAGGGCATGATGGATTACCATATTTGATGTGAGTAGTTTCTTCAATAAGCATAACATTTCCATCTTGGAAATGAAATGGTGCATTTTGTAAACAAGAGATTGGATTAGCTTTAGGGTTGATACTAGAGATGAAGTTATCAAAACAAGGGGCTTTATGTTTGAAGTTCCTAAGTTTGTGATATTGCTAAGGAAGTTGAGGTTTGCAGGCATGAAGTAATTCAAGAATAAATTCATCACTAGGGAAAGTGGGAAGAGGACCATAATACTAAACATATACTTTAAGATCAATAATTTGATTACCATGGCAATCATATTTAGAATGTATCTGATGGAAATCTATGTCCTTGGCATCTAATGTAATCTTGGGAGTAGGAGGAAAAGATTGATTAGATGAGATTGGTGTATCATTATTTATTTTATGGGGGAATAATTAGATGTAATGATGGGATTTTTAGGTGGTAAATAAGATGCAATAATTTCTATATGTTTATAATATATGATATTTTTGAACACCCAAGGATTATTAAGAAGTAGAGAATTAATGGAAGGTACATGAAATTTGGGAGTTAATTCAAAATCCATGGAAATGGTGTGAAAATACCAGTTGAAATCATGTATTTGAGCTATTTTTTTTGGTTATGTTGTACATCCAAGTCTTGAGATTAAGCTTGGACCATGATCTATTTATCATCATAAGTTAGAGAGATGGTACATACTTGAGATTCTGGAGGAGTTTTAGAAGGTGAAATTTTGAGATCATTGAACTTTCATTGAGACATGATTAAAGGATCTTAGAATAATTTGGAAATTCCATAATAATTTCATGTGAAGGCATATTTTGGGTAATAAGGTTCCTGAGCATTACATGGAGGGGGATAATTAGTGATCTCATAAATGAGAAGAATAGTGCAATCATGAGGTAATTAAGAGGGAGGAATACAATCTGAGATATAAGGAGGTATATTAGTAGTGTTATAAGTATATTTCAAGTCATTAGGTTCATCATCATCTGAATCAGCAAGAGTGACCTGTAAGTCTAGATTGATGTTGATGAATTTAGGCAAGGGAGCACTATCGATGGTAGGAATGGTAGGAATGTAATATTGATATTTTGGATTGGGAAGTTAAATGCTCCAAGGATTGGGATTAGCCTCATGTTTATACCATTTTTGTTATGTAATAATTTGATGCATTAGATACTGGAAGAAGTGATGGCCCTCATTCTATGATTCCAAAGGTGACTAAGGAGTATGTTATAAGATAAGGGTAAATCAAGGACCATAAGTTTAGTTTGAATGATCTTATGTCCAATTGTTAGGGGAAGACAAATATAACCAAGTGGATTTTGATTAGTTTTATCAAATCCATGATAGGTGAGGTTGGTTTGCTTGAGATGATCCTTCTTATATCCAAGTTGTTGGATGAGCCACAAAGATGTCACATTAATACTAGACCCTTTGTCAACTAAAAATTTAAGAATAAGGATAGTATTAATGCCTATTTTAGTGAATAGGGGTGGATCATCAACATAGAAAATGATTTCATCATTAATCATGTCCTTTTCAACAAATTCAATGGATGGTTTGGAAGAAATACAAATGGATTCAATGGTATGCACATTTGTGGGTTAAGGATTAATAGAGGGTGGTTCTTAATCTATAAAAGATGGATCTTTAATTTTTTAAATTATTTTATGAGCAAATTATGATGATAAGAGGAGGTACAAACTAACTTCATAAGTGGAATCTTACAAGGCATGGACTTATGTTCTTCGATAAAGCTCCAATGGGATTTATAAGAAGAACCAGTGTGAGGTTTACAAGGTAAGGTAGATTTTGAAGGAATGGAATTTATTGGGGGTTATAAATAAGGGGGTGGTTATTCATAGGCTTCTGAATCTAAATGAGTGGTTGTATTATCTTTAAGAAGTTGTTCTTGTAAAGATGGTTTCTTAGGTTTTATGATAGGATCTTTGTGAGTAGGTTTGGATGATAGTCAACCTTAGTTCCATTAACATATTAGGAATTATTGTAATATTGGTCATATTCAACATAAATAACACAAAAATCCTTGATATTTTTTTGATTATTATATGTGGGAAAATATTTTTGGTTATTAAAAGAAGAATTTTTGTGAGCTTGTCATTTTTGAGAAGCGATGTTGTACTCTTGACGATGGAGTTGGATCATGGCTTCATGATTGAAGGAATCACCAAGCATGTAGGAAATAATAAATTTATTAAGACCTTTACAATTTTCATGGAAATGACCAATGTCATTATGGAAATAACAAAATTAATTAGGGTCATACCATTTAGGAGGATTATTCGGATAAGTAAAGGGTTTAGATGGTGGTAATAATTGTTTCATTTATTACACAGTTAGTGGTATGTGAGAAGAGGTGGGGGTGGTGTTGGCTTTGAAAAATTTAGGTTTGGTTTGAGGAGTATTTTTGGTGATGGTATTGGTATAATTTTAAAATATCCTTTAATGAATTTGGTATCAAGTTTGAATTGCTTCATGAAGAAGTCTTGATGTTTGGCTTGGTCAATAGATTCATTAAGCATTTGAGGAGAAAATTTTTGAACCTTATATTGAAGCAAAGGATTTATATCAATTATAAAGATTTTAAACATATTATCATCATTCATGTTATGTTTGGACTTATGGGATAGATATTTTCATCATTTGATAAAATCATGAGATAATTCAGGGAGATTGTTTAGCATTGATGAAATGGCTAAGGCAATTTTTGGGAAGGTCATTATGTTAAAACTCTTTAACTAGAGGATTAACTTAATCCTAAAGTTGCTAAATGGAATGTTGGGGAAGTTGGTTATATCTTTTTAAAACATCACCATTAAATATTTTAACCAAAATTTTAGTTGTGGTGAAAGTATTGGTTTGAATCCACTCTTTATAAAGATTGTCAAATGCTTTGAGAAAGGATGTAGGGTATTTAGTCCCATCATACTTGATAGTTGGAGATATATTACCAATATCAATGTAAATAATTGAAGGAGATAAAGTCTAAATTTGGAAATTTTAAAGAATTTTCTTATTCATGATAGGTTAAGGAATAACATTTCTTAAGGGATCTCTAAGAGGTGGAGGAATAAAATTTAGATTGTCTTGAGTATTGAGAATAGGAGGTTGATTAGCCATATTGATCAAATGACATTGTACTTAAATCATTTTAGAGGTGCTATGAGTTTTCATTATGTTCATTTATTGTATGACTTATGCAAGAAGTTGAGTCATATCAATTAGTGGGTTTGTGTTTGTAGGAAAAAACCCCAAATTAGTATAAGGTGGGGGGGGGGGGGTTGTTAGAAGTGGATTACCACTAGGATTTCTAGATAGAATTAATCAATGGTTCCCACATTATGTTAAAAATCTTGAATATGAGAATTATCTTTATAGGTACAAAAGGGATTGAATCCACCTACTTCATCTTGGGGTGTGATTTGAACCATGTTATAATCCATAGATAAAGAAGGGAAAGAGGTATTCAAAGAGTGAGGGTTATATTGGGAGGTAAAAAGATGGAGAAAAGAATAACCAATATAGTGTCTAAATGGATTTAAGTTTTCCAAGAAGATTATAATAGGGCATTTCATGATGTTTTGAGGAAATATACATAAAATTAAGAAACAAGAGAGAAATTTGGGACAAAAAACCAAGTCAACCAAATAGAAGATCAAGGTCAACAATTAGATACAAGTTTGACTGGGTTGATTGTGTATTGATGAAAAGTGAATTGAGAATATTATAGAGTCAATAAGGTTGACTTAGTACTATTGAAATGAGAGCTGAGAAGAATACATAGTTGACTAGGTTGACTTAATATTTTTGGATAGAAGAAAAATAAGGAGACAAGGTCAACTAGGTAGAATTAGTACTATAGACAAGGATAAACATAGTCTAATAAAGATATAGGGTCGATGAGGTTAATTTAGTATTATAACCTAGCTGGCAAAAAAGAGTATAGGATTGATCAGGTTAACTTAGTACTATAGTCAGGTTAAATATAGTTTGATAAAGATATAAGGTTAATCAAGTTGACTTAGTACTATAACCTAACTAATAAAAGAGAGTAAAAGGTAGATTAAGTTGACTTATTACTATAGACATGAAAAACATAGTCTATAAGAGACTATCAAATAAAAGGATAAAAATAATTTTTTTCTAATGTAATTGAGGTAAGAAATGAAAGCAAACACATAAATAACTAGATCAATGAGAAAGATCCAATTGGGGCACACAGGATAAGACATTGCATCAATGTTGGTCAATGTAAGTTTTTACAGTACAACACATAATGATTAGAGAGTAAGTAGCCAATTGAAAAGTAAATGCTAACTAAGTGGTCATATTAAGCATTTTTAGATTATTATAAAGTGTTATTTTAAGTGTGAAATGGAATTTGGTTAAAAATAAGGAACTATAAATCAATCTATGGATGGTTTTAGTACATTTAGGATGAAAGGAATCTATGTTGGCAATGGTATTGGCTTGGTATTGGGGCTTACCCCTTGACTTCACAATCTCACAGTGATTAGGGTGTTGGGTGCTTTGCCAATATATACCATTATCCATGTCTTTATACTTGGCCATAAACCAAGTCATCTTCCCCCTTGTTGATGAAATCCAAGTAGGTAGGCCTTGGGAAGATAAATGTTAAATGTATTTTGAATATTGTGTGATTTGGTAGTGTGTAAAAAAAGAGGAAAATAGTGCAACTAAATGGTTATTTGAAAAACCACCTAATTAGACTATGTAAGCTACTTTAAGCATGAAAATAGCTGAAAATGAAAGTGTGAATTAATTACTATAAAATATTTATTAATTCCCAAATTAAGAATGGTACAAAGTTAGTTTAGATAACACTATATGTAAATAATACAAAATAGAGTTGAATGGGTCTCTACTATTCTATGAAATAAAGAGTATTTTAAGAAAAAAGCTAACCAAGTTAAATTATTCTCTTAAATAGAAGATAGGATACATAAATAAGCTAAAAATATTGACTTATTTTGATGTAGGATTATAGTTTTGAAGACTGTAAACTTGCACAAAACATAATTGTAATGAGGTATTGAATTAATAGACAGAGAAAGAGAGGAACCTTGGTGGGTTGGAAGATGGTGAGGATTGCATTTTTTTTGAAGTACCTTGAATGCTAATTTCAAGTTCTAAAAACTAAGTTGACTAGTTTGACCTAGTTCTATGAAACCCTATGTGTTGAAGCAAGATAAGATGACTAAGTCAACCTGTTCAACTTAGTTTGTTGATCTGGATGTTGACTGGAAAACTAAGTCAACTTTCCCAACTTAGTTTATTGATCTAGATATTTACTAAAATACTAAGTTGACCTCTTCAACTTAGTTTTTATCTAAGATTGAAGAAAAGTATTGTATTGACCTATCTAATCTAGTAACCTATATCTGATGAATACCTGCATAGAAAGAATAGAGTCATTTTGATATGACTATGTCTTAATACTGTACACAAAATTTAGAACTATATGGTCCTCGTTGACATAGTGTTATAAATAGAAAAAACAAATAAAATGATAGAAATAAAATCATGAAAGAAAACCTATAAGGGTTATATTCATGTTAGGTTCACTCGAATAGATGCAATCGAAATTGTATTAAGTCTACAAATCAATCCTAACTCAGAGAAGATAGATCCTACTTACACTTCCAATTAGGGATACATTATATAATCAAGGTCATGACCAATATGGATCTTCTATAACTAAACAATGGATTTCTTACCATAAATAATATCATAGGGAGGGTTCTAAAGTCTCCAGTGAAGAAAAACTATGCCATAACCCTAACCATGTCTTATGTTTTCATATTCACTAAACTAATAACAAGTAAAGAAAAATATAATCTAGTACTCACCAAATATTGTGGCATAAAGTGGGGGTAATAAATAATAAAATTAAACATTCATAATATAATCTTATTTAATCTATGTATAGGTAAAACCTTAATATATGAAGAGAGCAATATATTTAATATCCATTACTTATGTTACTTCTATCTACTAAAGAGAGGAGAAAAGTTAGAGATACTTACCTAGAAGATGAACTTGTTGAGACTCAATCTCTCCCTTGGCCAAAGGTGATTCACAAGAGGTTGTTGTGTTTTATAAGGATCACTAAAAAAGGCCAAAACATCCAATATTTTTTCACAAGACAATATTATTCTCCAAGTAGAAACCCTAAGCTAAGACTCCTCAAGTAGAATGGTGGAAGATCATATTTTAAAAAAACACAAATGAGTAATTAAATCTTGTTGTCTCTTTAAGAATGGTGAAATGGATGTGTTTATATAGGTGGATGTAACCCTAAACCTTTCTAAAAGTTTAGGTTGACAAGGTCGACCCAGTCGACCTAGTATTGAAATTAGCAAAAACTAACTAGGTTATGAACTATGTCAGCCATGGCTAACTTAGTTCCTATTAAGCTTTGAGGGAATATTTCAATTATTTAGACTTATCTATAGTCTAACTAAAAATAATAATTATCAATAATACACTTACATTATTCAAAATTTTATAATTTTAAATTCTCTCCAATATAATAAATGGAGAATAAATCTAAATTATTAACATACTTTTTACATGAAACTTGTTCATAACCTAAAAAATATTCATTTTAAAAGATTATCTCCCATCCAATTTAGGGACATAAGTCTATATTATTTGAAATAGTCCTTTTTCTAAATAATAATACAAGGTTGACATGGCTAACATAGTTATGTAAACTTCCAAAAAGGGGGATTAGGTTAGGGAAAGGGATAATTAAGGTGGTAAAAGACTAGAAGAGGGTGAAAAATAGGAGGAAAAACTTAGGGAATGGTTTTTAGGAGCTGTTTGGATTGATAACAAGTGGTAAAAAGGGACAACAATCTTGTGAAGCACTAATGGTCTGCCCACTCCTTTCTTGGTGCACCCCTTAGGGTGTGTACTAAGAGAGATTGAGACTCAATGGGTTCTTGAAAAATAGAAAGCATCAATAATTGAAAACATTTGAAAATATTAAGTGCATACAGATACAAAATATGCACAAAAATGTTGTACCATAGAGTGGGTATGTAAGCAAGAATTGTTTATTAAATGGATATTAAGGATATAAGTAGGAATTCTATGTAATGAATTTATAAACAAAGATTCACCTAGATATAAGATGTAAAAGGGGTAAAATAAAAAGACATAATTTCCATTAGTTGGTAATATAAGGGTATTTAAAGTAGTGATTTTAACCAAGAGGTATTTAAGTAAGGTTGTAATGACATACAAAGTTAACATAATCTAACATAAGCGTGAGAAGACACAAACATTCTAGACTCTTATATGCATATATATAAACTAAATAAAAATAAGTAGTTGCAGGATAGGGAAAATTACTTTGGTTTGACTTCTTAGTACATCAATCTCCCCCTTGGATCAAATGGAATTTTTTAGAGATGTTGTAGGTGAAACTCAAGATGTAAATAATAATACTTATGTAGCCTTATTTTGGGACTCCAAATATTAGGTGTACCCTTTTAGGAACCTTATATCCTTGATAATCAAAAGACCTTGTGTAAACATAAACCTCCACAAGTATAAGCTCATATAACCTAATTCATCATATTATAATAAATGCAAGGTTTTATGTGAAAATAGAGTAGAATGGTGTTGTACTTCTATAAAATTAACATTTAATAACCCTATACATGAATTAAAATCCCAAAAGTAGCTTATTAAATATGATAATGTGCTTGATCTATTAATACAATATAAAGAAATGAAGTAAAAATGGTACTATGTTATCCATGGCTAATTATAGATACTCAAAGTTGGTATTGATTACTTGATGATGACAAGCTTGACATACATTTACCAAGCAAGAATTACATGTACAAATATGGTCCTATATCACCATCTCACCATATCCTAGTGATTTATATGGGTCTAACCCTTGTGTTCTATTATTACACACCTATAAGAATTGCAATGTATATTTCAAATCTACATACCATCCTACATAGATATGACCAAATTCTCATTTTAGACCTCCTTTACATATGTCTCTACCATCACACTAGGTTTATATTAACAATTGATATTGACTTGCCCCTGATGTTACTGACCCCCTCTAAAAAATAAATAATTTTAAAAGAAAATATTTCCTTAGGGTTGGCCCATTACCTAACATATTTGTGGTATGAGAAGTTAGCCAATTTGACTCACATATATAAAAAATAAGGTCTCAATTGATATGGGGCTATGACACTTATCTAATACACATATATACACTATTTTACATTGATTTTTTAATCTATTCCTCCTAATTTATTAATAAATCATTAGGATCAACCCATGACCAAGTTTGAAGCATCCTAAAGCCAAGTCCAAGAAATCATTGTCAAGTATCAAAGTCAAATCATTGATTACAATCATATCTCAAAATATCACAATCACACAATGATAATATGTGAAAGATCTAAGCATTCCTTAATTTCCCTCCTTGGAGTATCAAATATGTAGGTAACAATAAACCGTCAATAAGGATCATTGGGGTTAGCTAAATCCATTACACTTTCCTAATTCTTATAGGTGTTTATCCCTTAAAAGAAACCTAGGGTTTTAAATTAAAATAAGGCTGAATTTTTGAGTTATTCCCATAATAATGGTTTTAAATTACATATATAGTCATTACCATCAGATTGGGTCAATATTACTAATTGATAATGATATATAGCTAAAATTATCAACCCTATCCCAACAATAGCTAATTTTTAAAATAAAATATTTCCCTAAGTTTAACCCATATATATAATGTGTTAGTGGTGTGATAAATTATCCAATTGGAATCATATATATATATATATATATATATATTAAGGCCTAAATTGATAAAGGGACTATAACACTTATCTAGTAAATATTTATAACACCTATTACACCATTAAAAAAAATCCTCTTTCCTCCTAATTTATGAATCAATCAATAAAATAAACCCAAAACTAAGTTTGAAGCATCCCAAATCTAAGTTTAAGAAATCATTGTGAAGTGTCAAATCCAAATCATTAGTTCCATTCATATAGAAAAGGAATACAATCACATAATGGTACTAGGTGAGAGAACTAATGGTGGTTTGATTTTCCTCTTTGGAGTATTAGGTATGATGATAGAAGGCAATAATCAACAAGGGTGATTTGGGTTAGCTCACCCATTACACTTTTATGGTTTCCTCCTAGGTTATGAATCAATCAATAAAATAAACCTCAAAACTAAGTTTGACACATCCCAAATCTAGAGTTTCAAGAAATCATTGTGAAGTGTCAGGTCCAAATCATTAGTTCCATTCATATGGAAAAGGTGTACAATCACATAATGATACTAGGTGAGAGAACTAATGGTGGTTTGATTTTCCTCTTTGGAGTATCAGGTATGATGATAGAAGGATAGGCAACAAGGGTGATTTGGGTTAGCTCACCCATTACACTTTTATGGTTTTCATAGGTTTTTGTACCTCATAAGCACACTTAGAGTTTCAAGGTGAAGGAGGTTAAATTTTGGAGTTGTACCCATAATCAAGGTTTGACATTGAACATACATAATTTTAAAAGATAGGCAAAGGTGAGTATATGATCATAGACCCCTATTTTTTCATAGGTCACCATTGACCACTATAGATAAACATTGGTATTCAATATTTACACAAAATTGATGGAACTATCCTTATAAAGATATAAACATTATATATATATCACAAACCTTTTTAATTATAGTATTTAATGTCAAAATAAAATAAAATTTATATAATCAATAATAAAATATAAGTACTTATCCCTTTTGTTATGCTTATTATATTTAGGATATGCTACTTGTTAAATCATTGATATTTATTTCAAGCTTTTAAATTTAGATTCATGCTTAAATGTCATATTTGGTAATCTAAATTCACATACTCATTTATATCTTAATTATATTAATTAATTAATCTTAGTCCTCATTAGGATAAAATATATTGGTGAACCTATGCGTTACTCTAACTATGTCAAACCCTAAGCTACTCTTAGTCTTTCATTATTCTAGGTTTCCAAAAAAATTATCTTAGAGTTTCAGTTCTAATTTTTTATTTCCCAATATAAAAGACAATAAATTCCTTCACATTTTGTCCTATCCTTATACATAATTTCATGATTCCATCATATGCCATCCAATAAGGTTAGTTAACTTGTCCCTCTAAAGTGTAGTGATAGATTAAGTGGGGCACATATATAACATACCCATATTCCTTATTCTTCATCTAAAATAGATATAATGGATTTTTACTCTTATTTTTAAGTTGTAATTGTTCATGAATATGTGTAAAAATGTGCTTATGTTAACATGCCTCCATTATAACATGAAAATAATTATAATAAAAATTAATGTAATAATAAATATAATAATGGGGTCTTAGATATAATTGATCCAAATGAACTTAATGGGGTAGAGCTTGATCAATTTCAAACCTTGTTAAATTTCTTTTCAAGTACTCCATTAATATTATAAATAAGTGGATATAAAAGTTAAATTGATCCTAGCATATAAATCCACACACCAAGCTAAGCTTACTACATCTTAATCATGACAACAATAACCCTTTACTTTTTTCAACCCATATATTAGAACTAGTACCTCTAGTTTAGGTTTTCATATCTCTACTATTGGTATTATCCCTAAATCTACACCTCTAGTGACAATTGTATCATCCACCCAAGGTACAAGAGAAATCCACTAATTTTAATATATTTATATACCTATTTATATAGGTAACCTTTACACCTCATATGATGGCTATTCATGTTACATAATCAACCTCATCTACTACATGTTGCCTTGAGTATATTGTTACAACTCTACATGCTAAGGTGTTATAGTTAGAGAAATTTGTATTCATAGATAGTAATTAAATAGATTCACATGCCTTGATTCATAATCCATTATCCCCTGAGGTATTAGCTTTACATGTATGTTTTTTTAATCCCCTAAGCTTCCACTATAAGAAGGTAAAGGTGATTTATAATAACACCTTCGGTCATTCCACACAACATGATTGGATTAAAAATACAATGATAAATTATTAACTAAGTTATTCCCAAGAAGTATCAAAGAATATCATTTGGAATGGATATATGGCCTTCCTTTCTAATCAATTAGAGTATTCAAACCTTTGGTAGATTATTTTATAGCACATTTTATTATCAACAATAATGAAAAACTATCTCATGCATAAATTTATAAACTCAAGAAAGGGTTCAATGAGCCAATAAATGATTATGTACTTTGGTACTAAACTATTATAGTTAAAATGACTAATGTTATGACCTAAAATGAGTTAGAAGACATATTCAACCAAATATTTCATGCACCACTCCATGAGTCAATCATATTCAAGAGATATAAACCCTTTGATGAGTTATGCCACATAGTAAAAGATATAGAAGTTAAGATCATATATTTGAATAAATATAAATATAAACTTACTCATATAACTACTTAAACAATGAAGTTTCAAAATAAAATAAGCTACAAGGTCAAACTAACTAACATAAATAATGAGGAAAATATTATAGTTAATGAAGTATCATAATTTAAAAATAAACTTCAATTGTTAGCTCGACCAAAGATCTAATTGTATATATTACAATAACCCTCTAATATATTATTACAAAAGCTACTCGAGTACAACCTTATCAATCTTACTCCTCCAAAAACATTTGATAAAAATAGGTATACACTAAATAACTATGATATACATGCATATTTTGACTATCATTAAATTTTGAGACATTTTAAGAACAAATGTTTCAAGTTAATACATAAGATATAAGATCTTATTGATAACAACATTATTGAGTTGAACACACGTATAACAGAATTTAGACCAAAAAAAAGTGGGGATAATAATTTGAAAATATTCAATCATCTATTTTCAAATCATGATTTGAAAAATACTAAGGATAGTTTATGAGTACACTCTAAAAAAATGTTCATCCTCCACTTGTGACATATGATCACCCAATATACATGATTATTGGTACACTTATCAAGACCTCACCACATCATCATATGATAAATTTTGATGACAATGTTATTATCAATGATGATTCACATTTTCATGTAATATTCATATGTTATTATATTAATGAGAAACCCATACATAGTATCATGATTTAAAATGGGTAAAGTGAGAATGTGTTTATGATGAAACTTAGTTACTCCCTTGGATGCACATAATATGATATACAAGATACATCAAGAATTATTAAGGGATTATATGAAAAAAACCATAATACTCTCAGATACATAGTGCTACCTCTTCAAGTGGGATCCACCATAATAGCCACTCCATTCTTATTTATAGGAGTAATGATTTATTTGGCTATTTTTATTACACCCTTGCTTGTAAAATAATCATGTAATATAATCTGTAATGCATCAATGTATAAATTACATATATTACAACAAGGTAGTCATATTCATAGGTGTATAATATGAGTATCCTCTATATCTAATGTTATCTCCTACACCCCCACAACCATAATTGGTTTATATACCTATAGAAGATCAATATATAGAGTCAATGGTTAAATATGAAATATATTTATATACACCAAGTTCAAAGGAGAGTAGTTAAGTCTACTAGACATCCAACTATTCAAAACCCATCATATCAAAGAGTTATTCAAGTATCACAAAGTCCATCATATCCTATATCATGTACTCAACTATTAAAATAGATATTTCAATATATTCCATAGTAAACACATGTAGTAAGACATTCTTATAATTTCTCCCCTTAATAGGATAATTGGTTGATATTTTTTATTTATTGAAACCCTAATTTTGTATGGATTAGGTGATTATAACACTTATTTGTCTTAGTTACAAGTATTGAGGGAAATCCATTCCACCAAATTAATTGGGGCACTTTTAAATTTTGAAATATTTAAAGAATACTAAAAGTTTGAACAATTTAAAAATAAAAAACATTCAAATATTCAAAAAATAAAAATCATGACCTAAACATGATATGATTACTAGATTAATCTATTTAATATGTTATTTATCACATGTTTAGTAGATGGCATATTATTATCATACACACATAGTCTTCATTATCATAGGTATATCTTTATATAACCTTATACCATGTTGAGTTACACATATTTATTAAACATGTATTTATAGTTACTATATCCTACACATTACTGTATATATATTTATTATACTATGATTTGATACATATGGATGGTGTAGAATAGTATTTACTTATTTTATGCTTCATTGATGTTGCTACTCTAACACAATATAGGCTAGTTTATGTTTGTATATGGTGTATTGACCCTTAGAATTGATTGTAACATTTTTATGTCCTTTTCATGTAATCCTTGGCTTGATTTGATGTGGCATTTTTATGTCCCTTATTTGGAACATCTTTATGTCCCTTGCACATGTCCTTTGGCCTTATTTATAGTGACATGCTCATGTCCCTTATATGTGACCCTTGGTATTATGTGGGACACTAACTCTTAATATTTTTGATTTTTTTTCACTTGTTGATCTTGTTGAGATTTAGTAGTACCTTGATCCATATCATGAACTTTTAGTACGTGGTCTTACTCAATTATATTTTTAGTGATGGTTATTTGACATGATATTTTTGAATTTTATTTTGAGATGAACAACTTACATAACACATCCTTTATCTCAAAAGGGGGGAATTACAATTGGATTTTCATAGATATATAAGCCTCCATAAACATAAAATTATATTTTGGAATAAAATTATATATTTCAAAGATTAATAATGGTTTATATATTATATGAGTTTAGTTACATGATTTAAGAACATAAATACATATTATGGGGACATATACCATGCATGTGTACTTTAAAAATATTTGAGTATATATTTATAAAAAATTGAATGCATGTGTATGGGCATATATACATAGTTTAAAAGAACAAGAATTACATGCTTTCACATATACATACATTTGTGATACATGTTATCATAATTCAACATATAGATGCATAACATTAAATATAAATTGGTATAATTTTAGGGGGCATGATATTGGTTCATGGACATGTAAAAAAAATTATATTCAAAAGGCATGATACTAGTTCATGCACATATACACACTTTCATATCAATGATGCATAATACTAGTTCATGCACATTCATATTATGACATTTTACATTTGGCATAGTTATAAATGGGTATGATACTCATTCATGCACACTTACACATTTTTTAGTGACCTTTATTATAATTATTTATATGAAAATAATTTTTCTATCCATATTGAGTAATGAGAACCTTGAATATATGAATCTATATGTAATGGTTGATTCATGTTTTTATGGGTATGTACATTTAGATTAAATGAAGCTTGACAACCAAGGAATTACTTATAGTGAACCCATGATGTGGTTTCCATATTTATTATATCAAAGTAGTTATTTGTGTTAGTACATCACGTACTTATCTTTATATTTATGAAGGTTGGGGCATGTTATCTTCCCAACCTAAAGGTTTGTATAGTTAAAATAAATAGGATTTGATTTCTCTCAATTTCTCAATGGTTAAAAAAAAGGAACCAATATCAAAAAGATTCAATGGAAATAAATTTTTTCAAATGCCTCAACAAGGAAGCATAATATCTAGTAAGATATAAGGACAACATGGTTTTCACCAACACATAGGTGTACTCCTTCATTTATCTTTAATTTTAAAATTTAAAATTTCAATTCATGGACATTGACTACCATGTGTTTGTTTCAGGTTTTTTTTTGAGTGATCTTCATAATTGGAGCTTCCTATCAAAGATAAAGTGTGTTGTACACACTCATGTATACCTTTTTATTTTATTACTAAAAATTAATTTACTATAAAAAAATGGGTAATTTTTATATACTAAAATATGGTCTTAAGTACTTGATAATGAAAATGTTGACATACATTTACCATGTATGAATTGCACATGTAAATATGGTCCTAACTCATCATATCACCATATCCAAATGATTTATATGGGTACAACCCTTCCATTCTATTGTTACACACTTATACAAATATCATTATATGTTTCAAACTTATATAATATCTTGAAAATTCATGCCCAAATTCTTAGTTTATTCCTCTTGTGCATGAGTCTCTACCATTAGATTAGGTCAATATTTATAATTGATATTAACTCATGCATAATATTATCAACCTTCTCCTATAAATGGTTAATTTTAAAAATATAATATTTCCTTAGGGTTATACCATCTAACTATCATGTTGGTGGAATGATAAATTACCCAATTGGATTCATATAAATATAAATCAAGGCCTTACTCGATAAGGGGACTAGGTACTTATTTGGTACACTTCTATACACTATTACACATTGGGAAAAACTTATCTATTCCTCCCAATTTTCTAATTATTCACTAGGATAAGCCCATAGAAAATTTTGAAGCATCCCAAATCTAATTCCAAGTAGGCATTTTATGTATCAAATATAAATCATTAGTTACATTTATATAATGAAGGAAAATAATTACATAATTAAAATATGTGGGAGAAATATGTGTGGCTTAATTTCCCTCCTTGAAGTATTAGATACATAGGAAATATTCAATCATAAATTGGGGTGATTTAGGTAATCTCAACTCATTAGAATTAAAAATAAATCAAGTTTCTAGCTCTCACAAGCACACCTAGTGTTTAAAGGTGAAGGAAGTTGTTTTTTGGAGTTTTGCAAATCATCAAGGTTCAAATTTTCACATTAGATCTTTTAGAGTTAGGATAAGGTGACCTTATATTCATAGATCCATCTTGTGGCACATGCCAATATTGACCACTATAGGTTATTATTTACAATTGATATCAAACAAAAGTTGATAGAACTAACCCTACATAGACATAAAATAGTTTTGGATCTAGGAAAATTTAAGTCATGCTTTAGTTTGTTTTCCACTATTAGAATTCAGTCAGAGTCAGAAAATCAATTAGACAAGATAATTACTTATCCCTTTATTTTAATTACTATATTTAGCGTATGCCACTTATCAAATCATTATAATCTAATTCAAGATATTATATTTATATTCATTTTCAAATGTAATATTTAGTAATTTGAATTCACATATTAGTTTATATATTAATTAGATTAAGTAATTCATCTTAATATAAATTAGGTTAAAACACTAATATATTACATGAGGCACACAACTGTATTTATGGTACGAATATAATCGATACAAGACCAAGGTAAGAAAATGGCTATGTTGGCCATGGCTAATATAACATAAAACATAGGGAATACTACAAAAATAACTTGGCATGGCCAAGTTAGTTGGGAAAAATAATAGAACTATGACAAAGAGGTAGAAATAAGGGAAAAGAGAAATCATAGAACTATGACTAATCATATAAAATTATAATGAGTGTAAATAAGAATAATACACAATCATATAATAATATCTCAAAAAGTACCATGATCCAACCCATACATATATCAGTGCACTCCTTAGGACATACAGCTAGGGATATTGATCAACGATGAGTCCTATAAGAGAAACCATTAGGAAATGATAAATATAGTTTTATAAATAACGAACTTGAATTCTAAGATAATCATAATATGCATTGACATGATGATTTTAAATATAGGTATAGATGAGTCAAACTCATACATTAGAATTAAATATATCATATTACACTCAAGAAACTATTTAAGCACATTTTAAATACTCTTAGATGATCTTGTAAATTTTTGTCTCTCCATTTTTGTGAAAGGACACTCATGTCAGGTGATTGACATATTGCATAAACTATATTCTTTGTCTCATTATTTGATTTAAAATCACTATCATTAATATTAATTATATATTTTTTTTTACATTTATATTTTACTCAACTAGAGGTAAGGGAATTAGTCCATATTTATACATATTGGCCTATAAAAGTTTGATCTAATAATTTTTCACCAAATTAAAATTTTCATCAAAATATCGTTATGGATTAAAAACAACTTTGTCCTTAATGGGTTGAAATAAAATTTGAGAATATATATTTTACATTTTAGAGTCAAGGAATTGTGTTAGATCAAGAATAGATGAAAAAATGTGAATTTGGTGTAAAACAAGTTCTTTGCATTATTGAATGAATAGAGATCAAAATATTTATAGCCAAGCATGTGAATATTCACTTCATATTCTAAGAAGACTATTCAACTTCATATGTAGAATATCTATATACCACTACAAGACAAAATAATTCCAACAATTACTCTTAGGATAAACATTATTATCTATAATAGTATTATAGTCCATTTCATTTGTAGGGGCTATTTTGAGACCAAACAGTCCTATATATTTATTTTTAATTTCTCTTCTAATTTTTTTGTCAAGATATTTATGATTTCTCTATAGTAGAATATTGTAGAAATTTTACACTACCATCTTTCACATAATTCTAAATCAAATAAAATTTGGTGTTGATGTGCTTAGTTTGGTTGTGAAAGACTAGATTCTTTTTAATTTAATTTGTTTATGTGTTATCAACCATGATAAGTGTTGATAATTTTTTACTCTTGTAAATATTAAAGAACACTTTTAGGCCACAAAATTTATCTGGTTGCTTGTGAAGCTGCCATGTATTCTACTTCTACTAAAAAAATTGTTGTAATTAATTTATTATTTGAATTACAACTTCTAACTATTGTTCCCAAATTCATTATAAAATTTGGAGTACATTTCCATCTTCAAAATCATAGGCATAGTTATAATCTAAATATTTGACTAGTTTTGAGTCTCCTACCTTGAAGTATTTAATCCCAAAATTTTATGTTCCTTTAAGATATCAAAGGATTCTTTTTTTGGCTACTTAGTGATTTTCTCTAGGTTGTTGAATGAATTGATAAAGAACACCAACAATGAAATAAATGTCTAGTCTAATTATGGTCACATAGATTAGATTTGAAATGAGATGTCTATATTTAGTATAATCTATTAAATCTATGATATCTTCTTAAATCAATTTTATTATTTTGTTCCATGGGCATACTAAGAGGCTTACAATATGTCATTCTGGATTTGATCATAATTTCACCAATACATTTATGTTCAGTGATGAATAAATAATTTTATTTTTAAGTCACTTCAACACCGAAATAATAATTAAGATGATCCATATCTATTATCTCAAAGACTTTAATCAACTCTAATTTGAATTTTATAGCGTATCTCTCATTATTTAATGTGAAGAATAGATAATCCACATATACCATAAGAGATACAATTATTTTGATAGAAAGAGTATCATATTCAATATAAAACTATTTGAAGTTCATGTTTAGAAGGCACTCCATGAGTTTTTCATACCATGATCTTCGGGCATGTTTAAAACCATACAATGATTTTTATAGCTTGCACAATTTATTCTCTTGGCCATTTACTACAAACGCTTCAAGTTGAGTCATGTACACTGTCTCTTTGAGATGACTAGTCATAAATGTAGTTTTCACATCCATTTGGTTAAATTTATATTATGAGATACCAAATCCAACATGGTTCAAATTGTAATAAATTTTTATAATAGTAAAAACTTTTTATTTTAGTCAATTCCTTCTTTTTGATAACTTCCTTTTATGAAAAGCCTTGTTTTATGCTTGTAAAATGATTCATTTGATTTATAATTGTTTAAAAACACCTAATTGTATCCATTAGGTTTAAAACTGATTAGAAGATCAACTAATTCCAAGTTTTATTTTTGACCAACATGTCATAATCTCTTTTCTTTGCATTTCTCTATACATCAAGCTATTGATCTTGTTTTAAGGAAGTAGGGTCAGACTCAGAATTAACATTGACTTAATATTACAGAGAGTATTCCAAGGTAAGATTTTCAATCTTATATTTAATTTCATCTATGTACTTAGATGATTTTTGTGAAATTTTATGTGAACATCTAATGCATTTTTCCAACCTCATCAAGTCTAACATATTTTAATTTAGTCCAATTTGGTATCTTTTTTTGAGTAGCTTGTGGAATTAGAAGTGCCTCTTTTTCTTGATTTGTGTTTTATTGTTTTCAAAATATTGGATTTATATTCCTAAATAATAAAGGGGTTGATAAATGTAAATTATTAAATAAATATTCAAGAATTAACCTACTAATTTGTGTAAATAGATTATATTTTTACCTTTTCTAAATATAGCAGGAAATGAGAGAGATTAGAACTTAGCTTATTTTGGCTGATCTAGACTGAGACAAGGTCTAATAATAAAGGAGTAGGATAGAGAAATAGTTGGAAATAGGTATATAGACTTTGTTTTTTGATTATATAAGAGCACCAAAAATAGAACACCCTATTGTTTGGCATTGTAGTCCTATTCTAACACTATTGTCTTAAGGTTGAAAGCTTTTTTGGTTCTATTCAGAATGTCTATGTTACCCTATCACTAAAATTTTAGGGTCTAGGACCTTATAGATCTCATTGTGTGACTATTTTAATATTAAAAAACCCTTAGGAGCTTCTGGTGCTTGAAATTGAATAAAAACTTGGGAAAGAGAGAGAAGAGGTTAGTGTGTAAAGGATACTCTAGACACACTTCATACCCTGTGTGTGAGCACATTACCTACATACCAATACTTTGAAGAGGGATAAAGATAATTTATTTATCCCATTAAATTTCTTGGTTTAATTTATGTATTATCAATGCAACTAGAATGTGAAATTAAATGAGCTTTATCTGGCTAGGGACTAGTGCAATGACTTGAGTAGGTTTTGAATAATATTGGAAGGCTATATATAAAGAATGGGGAGGATTACTTGAGTGTAATTTATTGTAATATTTCATATCTCTTATAAATTAGTGTCAACCCCTCTAAATGGAATTTGAATATCCTTTATAGGGAAACTAATGGTCATGGATTAAATGGATTCACATGAGGCTGATAGGGAAAAAGATAAGGATCTAAGAAAATTTGACTATTTAAGGCAAGGATGAGCTTAGAAAATAGCACCAGAAATAAGACACCCTAAATTTTGATGATCTTTTCCTATTTGGGTGCTATTATCCTAAGGGGATAATAATTGGGGGCATGGATCTAGGCCCGAGAGAGCTACTTGGGTCTCAAAAAGCTGAGTCTAGGAAACTACAGATGATTGGGAATCAATGAAAGAAGTAACCTAGAAGGGTTGTGTTGGCACAATGAGCCAAGCAGATAGTTTAAAGTTTCTTCCATCTTCACCTCAAAGGGAAATGGTAGAAAACCGTTATGGACGAGAGCCTGGATTAAGGGGCTCATCCCTAAAATCAAATTCTTTTTCTAGACCCTTCTCCAAAACAAAATATTGACTTTGGATAATTTACAGAAATGCAGAATAAATATTGTAACTAGGTGTATTCTTTGTAAGAAAGACCTTGAAGATAGAGATCATTTGTTCGTGAATTGTTCCTTCACTCAGCTAGTTTGGAAAGAGATCCTCAATTTGTGGGGCATTACATGGATCCATCACAAAAACATGGAATTATCTCTCAAAAGCTGGTACTGCCCCTCCAAGAATCTTGAATTTATTTTTTTATGGAAACTTATTCTTCCTCATATTTGGTGGGGAATATGGAAGGAAAGAAATAACCGAATCTTTAGAAATAAAGAACTTCCTAGATGGGTGGTAGGACAGAACATCATTAGAGCTATAAAGGAGAATTTTTTATCACAAAAGAATCCAAGCTCAACTCTCCAAGTGGATAACCCCTTAAGGACGAATAATTCTAAAGGTAAACCTGATAATCCCAGATCAGGAGTTACTTGGAATGTTCCTCAAGGATGGATTAAAGGAAACTTTGATGGTGCTGCCAAAGGGAATCCGGGGAATGCAAGTTGTGGTGGAGTTTTGAGAAACCATACGGGAAAGGTAATTGATGCTGTTGCAATCCCCATTGGTAAATCGAATTGCCACATTGCCAAAGCTACAGCTGCCCTTCAGACCATCAAAATCGCTGTGGACTCGGGATATCCCAAATTGTGACTTGAAGGGGACTCATTGAATATCATAAATATTATTAACAATAAAAATACTGTGTCTTGGACCATAGAGGCTAAGGTAATGGAGATGAAAACATTAATTAAATTTTTTGAAGAAGTGACTATAACCCACACCTTTCGTGAAGCCAATGGTGTTGTAGATTGGCTAGCTAATTGTGCAGTCTGGATAGGTCAAACAGTGAGGTGGCATGAAACATTAGAAAAGAATGTGGATTTGAGGGTGCTCATTCTTCATGATGCAACCCATGCAAAGGAAGGAAAGATTGGAGTGTAATAGAAATATAATGAGTTGGAGGAGTGGTAGCACGAGGAAAGGACAACAATCATTAAAGAGGAAGGCCCTCAAGAGTGAGAAGTGGATCCTGAATATGCACAAACAAAGCCAACTTTCTAATCAATTTGGCAGCAGGTGGGATCATTGTAAAGACCATAGCAACTGGGTTACAAAGAAAATGAGTATGGCTTGCGAAAGGAAGGGAGAACCTAGGAAGCAGGAACCCTAGAGCTGTGATGAATGGAAAGAGAAACAAGAAGTCTGGAGAATTATGCAGAAAGGAAAAGTTGCAAACTATATGGAAAGGCTCCATGGGTCAAAACTGCATAGCACAATGGCTTTTTTCAAAAATTGGACTGATGAAAGGGTCACCTTGCATGGTATCACAGTGAACCTAACAAAGAATTTTATAGCAGAGGTAACAGGGTTGCCTACGAATGGACTTAAATTCTCTAAGCAGACAAGCATTTCGAATGAGGCCTTTTGTAAGTTCCCCAAGATGAATGAGGAAGAGCAGAAGCTAGTCAAGAATGGGGATTTCTATGAATTGGATCAGATTAAAGGGATATGGAGGGATGTCTTAAGCTGTATAAGGGAGTACTTCATCCTGGATGGAAGAAGTAAGCGAGTGCACAAATTCCACTTTGTCTTCCTTAACCATTTCAAGCACAAGGTACGTTTGACTTTTCCCTTTTACCTTCGCTTCTCCTTGGTCCAGATTTTATATGCTCATAGGAAAAAGGAAATGCACCCTATCCTACATGAAGGCCTTATTCTGTTAATCAAAGGCTATTGCAAGAATAATGCAATGGCAAAGCACCCTAACCAGGGGAAAAATAAGGAGTCAAGGAACAGAAAGAGTGAAAGTGTAAAAGGGAAAGGCAAAATCAAGCTCCCTAGCGCTAAAAATCAGAATGTAGAAGAAGATACTGAATGGGAGAGAATTGATAAACCCAGGGAGGAAAACTTAGAGGAAGAAGAAGGAACTGAAAGTTGGGATACAAACTCTAATGAGGATGAAGAATGTCCTAAGAAGAATGAAAAAGAAAATATCAACATAGAGGAGGATTCTGCAAATAGAACAGAAGCTACGGAGGAAAATCAAAAAGTGTCAAAGGATGAATTTGTCCAGGATGGCCCTGTTGAGGACCCTACTTCAAGAAATGAAAAGGAAACTACAGTTTAGGATGATAATCAAGAAATGGACATGGAAATTCAAATTGGAATTAAAGAACATGATCAAAAGGGTCGAGAGTATACCTTTGATGAAGCCAGGAATAGTCCCAATAAAAATTTTGAGGAATGGAGAGGAAAAAAATAGAATGATGAAACACACACACCAATGACTTGGGTCAATTGCAAAGCAGAGGCATCTTTCCAACTTGATTCTTGGATGTGTAGGGAGATCATGGATCTTAAAAGGAAACTGGAAACTATGGAAGATACTCTGAAAGCTATATGGAACAAAATTAACAATATGGAAAATCAGATAAGAGATATCCCAGTCAAGCTCAAAGCCTACGAGAATAACCTCCGGGAACTCATTAAGGACAATAGAATGAAAATGGAGGAAGTTACGTCCAATATTTGTGCTGCTGCTATCAATATTGGAAAAAGAGCTAACGAGGAGACCAAAGCCTTGGAGGGACCTAGAAAAAGGATGAGACAAAGTTCAAGAAAGAAGGCTACACAAGAAGGAGCCGTGCTGGTAGCAACCACTACCCAGGATACTATTGTGAAAGGAAAAGAAACTATGAACATGATATTGGAACTGGATGAATAGTCTGGTTCCTCTTGTTGGTTATGTAAACTGGTCCTATTCTATGGTTTCTTTTTGTAATCTTCTACCTTTGGTGTAGCCAGATCTTTGTTAAATCTGGGTTTTGACCGGTTGTCTTTCTAGTGGTTTCAGGTCCATTAAAAATCTGTTTTTGCTACATCCTTGTTGTAGTTTTTAGGCCTTGCCTATGGTCTTGGATGCTCTTTCTCTCTTTCCTTGTACTAGGGTTTTGGGGCCCCTTCAAAACCTGCTTTTACATGACTACAATTTGAAGCTTCTTCATTTTTTTACATTGGACCTAGAAGGGTTGTGTGAGCCAATAAGGGGACCTATGGATTAGGTATCTTATACATACTAATGTCATAAACTTTCACATTTTACATGACTACAATTTGAAGCTTCTTCATTTTTTTACATTGGACCATTATTTGATGAAGTTTCACTTTCTTTTGTAGGGGGAGTGTCATTTTAAATTAAAAGAGTGATCATATAGAATTAAAATAAGTGTAAATAGTAATTATAAATAATCATATAATAATCTATAAAAAAGTATTGTGATCCAACCCACCCATATCTTAGTGCACTCCTTAGGATATGTACTTAGGGACATTGATCCATTGATGAGTCCTATGAGACAAATCACTATAAATTGATAAATATATGTGTGCACATAATGAACTTGAATTATATGATAATCATAATATGAATTAAAATGATGGCTTTTACAAAAGCTTATAAATGAGTCAAACTCTTATAGTGAATTACATATATCATATTACACTCAAGCAATCATTTAAGAACATTTTTAGGACTCTTAGATGATATTTTAAATTTTTGTCTATACCTTTATTATGAAATGACATTCATGTAAGGTGATTAAAATATTACATAAGTACATTATTTATCTCATTCTTAGGTTGGAAATCACTATCATTAGCATTAATTTTAATTTTTTTTTTAGATTTATATTTTGCTCAATTAGAGGTAGGGGAATTAGTCCCATATTTATGCATATAGGAATCTATAAGCTTGATCTCATAATTTATAAGCACATTAAAAACTTCTTTAAAATATTTATATAAATTAAATATAACTTTGTCCTTAATGGGTTAAAATAAAATTTAAGGAAATATACTTTAAAGTTTAGTGTCAGATAAGGAATGGATGAAAAAAATAAAATGTGAATTTGGTGCAAACCAAAGTTATTGAATTAATGAATAAAGATACATTACAATATTTAAAGCCAAACATGTGACTATATAACTCATATTCCAAAAATACTTTTCAACTTCCTATGTGGGCTATATATCTACCAGTAAAAGACAAAAAGCTTTCCAAAAATCACTCATAGGATTAACTTTATTATGTATAATAATATTACACTCCCTTAATCTGTATGGGTTATTTTGAGACCAAGCATGCATCTAAAATTTTCAAAATTTTATCTTCCATGTGCTTTTCTTAAGATGTCTCTTAGTTTCTCTATAGTAAAATAATGTATCAATTTTACAATGCATTTTTCACATAATTTTGAATCAAATGAAATTTGGTGTTGATGTGTTTAGTTAAGTTATGAAAGATTATATTATTTTACATTTTAATTATATATGTGTTTCCAATCATGAGTGGTCTTGACAAAACTTGTTACTCAAAAAAATCTAAAAGAACCTTTATGAGCCATACAATTTCTCTAGTTGCCTCAGAAGCTAACATGTATTCTAATTTTATTAAAGCAATTATTGGCATTGATTACTTCTTTGACTTCTAAATTCCAATTATTTTCCCCAAATTTATTATGTTAGAACCCCACTTAGTTATGTAATTTTTTTAATACTTAACTCATATTCTTTTTTTATTTTTATCATTATGTTCACTATTTGACTATTAAATGTATCTATAAATAATAATTTTAGAAAATATAATTAACCCATTAGTTAAAATATGATCTAATTAGTTTTTAAATAATATAGAATAAAATAGAAGATAATATTCCCCATCTAACACATAACAGAGTGAAGCGTATATAGGTACATTAAAATAATCCACATTTATGGATATATAAAAATATGTAACCTATGATATTTACAACATTATAAATTATGTACAACATATAAAACCATTGTTGTACTAAATAAACTTAAATTAGATTATATAATTTATTACATTTCATCACTAAATAATAAAATACACATGATAGGATATAAAATAAAGCACTTGAGCTTCATAAGATAGCTTAATAATCATTAAAAATAGCCATGAGTATGATTCTTAGATGGTTGATAAGATGAAGAGAGGGAGAACATCATCAGGGTGATTTTCCTCCAACCATAGACTATCAGTCTCCCACACACCTCCCCACTGGGAGTGACCCTTCCTTTCATATAAGGGAAGATAAAATTAGTGTGAATATCAAGAATTATATTATAACCCATGTGTTTTACAATCATTAATACATGCAATAGTCACATAG